>JANZLX010000212.1:21812064-21822565 GCA_025531955.1 Erythroxylum orinocense
TTACATATCTGCAAAATTGACAAGCTTTATCAGTATTTGTGTTTGAAAGATAACAGAATCAGTAAGAAAACCCAACAAAATATTATGCACAAATAATTCATAACTGTTGAAATTATGCATTAATCATAAGATTGTGAAATAAAATTTGATGTCGGGATTTTTAAAAAAATTCTTAATATTCTTTTCCGACAGAAAACTAAAGTTCATCGATACACTGTACTATATTTACCGATGGACCACTACGAACCATCGGTAAAATGTTTGACATTTACCAACAGTTACTCTATGTTTCGTCGGTAATATCAAGATTTTCTGAACTACGGTTTATCGATAGAATAACACTACCGTCGGAAAAAATTCTGACGAAATCCTTTATTCTGTAGGTAATTTTACCAACGCTTCTTCAGTAAATTTGCTGACAGTTATTTCCATCGGTCGGTATAGTTACCGACGGATACATTATAATATGTCCATCATTAAATTTGCCTACGGTCATTTTAACGACGTCTTTGTCCTTCGGTTGATTCCATCAGTAATATAAATTTCCAACAAAATGCAAATATTTTCTTTCAGCAGTTTCCGTTGCAAACCTGCAATTTTCTTGTAGTATTGTGTTATATAAATCACGTAGGGAAGAGCAACCCGATCCTATCTTATAAATTTCACCATACAGTGCTGCTGTCAAATTCAGGAGCAGATATATTGATTTCTTTTAGATAGAATAGTTCTTCATTGTTAAACTTTGTGAATGGAAAGGAAAATTGACATTTTATTTTCATAAAGCCAACAAGATTCAATCGAATAATTACACCCTTTAAATATGGGGATTGAATTCCTGCTGAACTAAACCGATGAAGAAAGAGGAAAAACAATAAACACCCGCTCTAATGAAGTTGATAATAAAACAAAAACAAAAAAGTTGGTGGTCAGTGGCTAACGATGATGGAGAGCGATTCGCCATAGAGCAATATCCTACGATACTACTTTAAATGATGACAAGAGAACATCCACCAAAATTTTACTGTACGATCCGATATTCCAAGTAAGTGATGGGTTTGTCTGTAATCAAAATTCATGGTAGGCAATTAGTCAACGCTGTAAATTCGAAAAGAGGTTTAACGTCTTAATACACTGATTTTACACCACAGACGTAAGATTGCACTCGGCTATTGGTGGGGCTTTCGGCACAATTGCTAGGTGGTCCACATTCTTTCTTAATATTTGGACGGAAAATGACAGATAGAGTCCATGTACGTATCCAGATTCATGCATGGCTTTTGGAAAGAATAGAACGAGGGTGTTTGTTTCCCACACCTTTCTTCTCATTCTCTTTTTCCGGACACGACGCGTATGACCCGCATGATAGAGCTTCTAACCCATTGTACGGAAACTACTAGCACTACAAGTTGCCACTTAATTGCTATTCTTTTTCAAGAGAACTGCTGATATTGAATGCTATATATGTCTCGTCTCATATTGTTCCACAGATTCAGTTTCTTCTAGTCGCACCAAGAACACAAATCGGCAGCAAATTGCTGTTAATAACAAATTCTACGTCCAGATGTTATATGATATCATCTATATATTATGGGGAGTATTATTCCCCTCTTTTTCTTTTTTTATTCGGGAGAGTAGAATGTTCTTTCACTAAGATAAATGAAGTAGCTAATTCTTTATACCATCTGGAATGTTAATGTGTTTGTGAACATTTCTATGCTAAAAAGTTGGCGGATATGTGTAAGGTCAAAGATTCCTGTTGGAAGTTTCTTGTTTTCTGAGACGCCACAAGTTGCTGTGAAGATTGAAGACTACTGCGGACTACCAACTCCGGGCTCGTTAAACAACTTTGCTTGCCTGCAGGACTCTTCGCATCTCGTTGGCAATTCCTTCCATGATAACCGGTTTCCTAATGACCCCATTTATTCCAATTTGCAAGCATCTTTCCCTCACATTTTCATCAGCATTGGCTGTCAAAGCAATGATCAGTGGCCAAGTACGGCTGCGGCACTTCCGAATTCGTGCTGCTACTTCAAACCCATCTTGCTCTGACATCTGAAGATCCAAGAGAACAATTTGAAAAGAAGATGCAGAAGGACCAATAGCACCAAGACATTCGAATCCAGATGAAACTGCAACAACACTGCAGCCCAACTTCTCAAGTAGCTTCCTGGTTACTGCTCGATTCAAATTATCAGCATCAACTAACAAAACTTGCAAGCCTCTGAAAAGGGAATTGGAATGTGGATGGTCCGAAGATTCTCCAGATTCAGAGATGGCTATAGAAATGGAGGAAGGTAGTTGAAACCGAAGAACAAGCCCCATTCTTTGAGGAAAGCCTTGAGAATTGGGTTCTATCCATATTTTTCCATGCATCAACTGCCAAACACAGCAAAGTTAGAAAATATCTAAGCCAAAATAACAAAGTTGAATAAAAAGATCCTCACATCTTCTCAAGAGACTTAACAAGTAAAACTTGACCATACTTTGCATTTAGGGGTAATTTATTCATGATATGTAGAAAAATAAGTGCAGTAAGTGTTCACCATATTCAAGGAAAAGTACTTAATCTATCACCCAAGAAATATGCAAGTTATAACATCAGGGAAAAGCATAAGGGAAGATTAGTTAGTATAAGATACGGGATATCAAAAGGAAGACCTAACATCGTGCATGCCTAATCACCATGCTGCTTCAGGGACAACGTACCATATCAAAATCAACAACATACAATAACATAGAACTTCTACTAAATTTTAATAATTTTGGTAAATCAGCTATATTAGACAAAGATTTGTTAAAATAATAAACATTCAGTCATGCAAAATTCTAGTATATAGTCATCTAACGTGGCAAATAGATTGCAGCACTTATACGAGTATATAGTCGGTACAAGATTTTACCTGGACCAGCTTTTTGCAAAGGCTGAAGCTCAAACCCTCCTCAGCTCCACTGCTTGCATACTTCGCACAACCAAGCTGTCCTGTTGAAATTGAGCCTTCTGATTCAAAGATGCTAGTAATTGCGATTTCAAACCTAACATACACATCCCCTTCAGAAGTGTTTTGCCTCCAGACTGCCCATTTCTGATCATTCCTTTCCTGACTGCCATTCTCAGACAGCACCCGAACTAGTACAGATCCTCCATTATTGTTGCCATTCAGTAGACTCCCAACCATATGCAAAATAACTTGAAAGACTCGCCTCTCATCACCCATTACATGGCCAGGTAATGACTTGTCAACAACAATTGAAAAACCAAAACCCCTGCATACGCACAAGCACTTGAAAAGGCAAGCTGCTTCTTTGATCAATGAATGTAAATGGAAAGATCTCATCTCCAACGGAATCCTTCCACTATCATTTGCTGACATTTCCATCACATCATTTATTAAAGTTGAAAGGACATTGCTAGTCTTCATCATTGTACAGACAATAATCCGTTGCTCACTACTCAGATTGTCATCCTGCATCATTGAAATCAGGCCTAAAATTGAGTGCATTGGCCTCTTCATCCCTTCACTCATGACCTTTTGAAATAAAGTCCGGGCCTGGCTTGCCATCATTGCTTTCTTTTTTGCCTGTTGCAAGTCTCGATTTTGCTGCTCCAACCTTTCCCTCATGAGCTGAGACTCTTCAAGAACTGCTGCATGAGATAGTGCCACGGCCACTTGATCTGCTACCACCTTAATTATCTCCAGTTCCTGGTTAGTCCAAGATCTGGGCTCCCCACCAGGAAGGACAAGAACAAGTATTGCTGCATAACAAGCCTGAATCATCTCAGGAGTTCCACCTTTGAAATTATTAACACGAAGCATTGGCATTCTAATTGCTGCCACAGGCCCTGGCTCACCAGATTCTCTAATGCTTGCAGCAGCAAGTGCCGAGTGAGGCTCCAGGATATTCACTCCATCGCTCCTTTTGATCTTTATGACATCAGGATCAGTAATTGGTATTCTGCAAGCATCCAAACTTGAGTAATCAACTCCATTCAACTCATGTGTTAAAATCATCTCCGTTTTTATCTCATTAGGCATCCACACAGCACAATTCTGTAATCCCAGTGTCTTAGACAACTCAATGAGCGTTGTATATAGAATTGTATGTCTATCAAGAGACTTTCGAATTTCTCGGGTAAGCATACGAACATGCAAAGCAGCTTCTTTCTGTTTCATTATCATTCCAACTTCACGACCAAGATCCCATGCCTTTTTCTTCAGCATGAACTCTCTCACCTTCACTTTTAGGAGCAAAGGAATTAAAGTGACAAGGGTAATGGCAGTGGCACATGAAACCAGAGCAGTTAGAATCTTGAAGACTGTAAGAGCAAGCATCAGCTCAAAGTGGTGGGGCCTATAGGTCCAGCCATTAAGAAAGTGGGTCAATCCACAAAGGACAATGAAAGCAATGAACTCAAAGAGGACCCATTTGAAGGGAACGTTTGAGCAGCTAACAAAGTATAGCAGCTCAATGGGGATTGAAAAGTAGGCCACAGCTATGAAGAAATCACTCACTTTTTGGCAATACAGAATGCTGTCTATGCTCCAAAAAGTGCCCTCATCATCACAATTACATCTGGGAAAATTACCATCATCTGCGGATGTTGATACACTGACCAAAAGAATCAGCAGCAGACCAGAAGTAAACGCTTTCAACATTGTGGCCGAAATGAACTGCAGATTCTGTTTCAATCCATCAAAGTCCGAGATTCCAATTACTCCAACAGCCAGGCAAATTTGCAGCTGTCATTTAACCGAAAATCAATAATCCCCATTTCCAACCCAATTTTCCTGTTAGGGACAAAGCAGATGATGCAGAAACAATTTAAATGCCTTAAACTATCGAAGGAGGTGATATGAATAAAAACTTGGGGATCTAGTAAAGAGTCAGGACAGAGACGGCCAATTACTCACATTATCGAATACGAGTATACTTTTCAGTTACCTATGCTTGCCTTTCATTTTCAAAAGTATTGTCGTATTATTTATTACAAACTTAGGGTAACTTAAAACACGATATATTCCCGAGTCAATATTCAAACCATGAAAGGAGAATAACAGATTTAAGGAGAGTGCTCAAAAGACAAACGCCAACTGATCACTCTCCATCAGACAACAAAGAGGTCATTCCAGAAAAAACAAACCAACAATAAAAAGATGGGGAAAAAAACTACTTTCTGATCTGAACAGAAAAATAAGTAAAAAAACGCAAGAAATAAAAGCTGAACGAGGAAGAGAAAAATGTTCATGGAAAAAGAAGCAAATGGGAAATCTAAATTCCACCTGAAAAACTTGAACTCTAATCAAGGCCCACCATCCAGATCATCGTCATTCTGCAGCAGGCGGATGCAGCAAGACGATAACAAGCTACACAAACAAAGTTGGAATGGACTCTGAATCCAGTCTCTTCAATAACATATTTATACACAGCAGCATAGCAGAAAGCAATCTAGGTGCAACCCCCCTCGTGTATGCTTCCATCCCATGTTACAAAGAACCAAAACACTGTTCCAAATCCCAATACTTTCCTCTTTCTTTCTTTTTCTTTAAAATATTTGTTCCCTCAAATACAGACTTGAGTGTTTCCGAAACAGAAAACCACTCACTGGCTTTATTTTTATCACAGATTGTAGAGTAGAGTAGAATGAAAGTTGGTAGTCTTTACCTATATATATTGTCATGTAAAGGAAAGCCTCTCCCCCTCTTGATATAGCAACCCAAAAGACAAAAACAATCAACACACGGAAACTGAAGACACCGGTTTTACCTTGCTGTACATTTGATCTTACAAAACTCTGAAGAAATTTGAAACCAGAAAGAAGAGTGGTAATGTTAATGTCCGCGCCGTTGGTTTTGTAGAAGAGAGAGACAGGAGTAGGGCCCACAAGTGGTGGGGATTGTTGTTACATGAAGAGAACTTAGACGCACTTTTGAACCAAAGCGTCTCCATCAGACTCCCAATTTTACAAATATCGCTCCCTTCTTTCTATTTAAGACGTCTCTCTCTTTCCTTTTCTTTTTAATAATAAATAAGTCAAATTAATCAAATGGGTAATGCCAATGGGTTGCTTCTATTCTTACTGGACCACATCCTGGATCCCCTGGGGAACTTTCCTGCCACGTGACACTTTGCTGAAAATTCCCATCTGTCCCAGTCTCAACGGTGGCGCGTGCTTCACCCTTTATTTGTAACTGGACGTTAGGTTACATGATGGAAGTTGTTGGCTTTACGTCAAGAAACAAGGTCAGTAAACAAGACAATAAAACGTTAAGAGTTTCACTGCAACACAAATAGTTCTTATAACACGCAATCTTATTCCTGGATAATGAAAAAGTTTGTCTGGTGGGCGAAACTCGCCGTCCCAATTTTTTTACGAAAACGGTGGTACATATTTATTGTTTTTTTCTCTTGAAACGGACATTGTGATTGTAATGACAATAAAAACTAATATATGGAACTCATTTAAATAAATAGTTATAAAACTTAAATAGCTGCTCTTAAGTTATAAGCTACTCAATTATCTTGTTGTTTAACTCTTCCACCATCTTATTAATAATAGGATAGGGTAATTATACTTTGTAAACATAGTAGAATTTAGGATATCCAGTAAGGAACCGTAATGTAAAATAATAAAGGAATTCTTGCCCGTATGTTAAAGAAGAAGTGAGACTAACCTCAAGATACAGGTGAGTTGGTAAGAGGATCTCTTAATTTAAGTGAGGTTGTGGATTTAAAACTACCTTTATATATGCAGCTATTTAAATTTTGAAGCTAGAGTTTTGTCTCCTATAAAAAACCTATTCAATCCAATTGAGAATTAATCTAACTATAAATAACTTAAAAATATCTTCTCATAATTAAGACTGTCCTGGGCAATCCAAAGGAAAAGAAAGAAGCCAAAGTGAAATAGTTCTTGTCTCAAAATTCAAAACAAATAAATAGAGCAGTTATAATGTGGTAAATGAAATTCAGGGACCTGCTCGTCTTTACCAAGACAACCCCAGCACCGGCTGGGAGCAAGTAATCCGGCGGGGTCCAACATGAAGACTACAAACTGTCAATCTTCTACCATTTTAAAAAAATTGCAAACTTGGATTCCGCCATTATCTACTTTCATAATGTAAACTAACATGAACCGAAAAGAAGCTGTTAACTATTAAAATTAATAATTACTAACAATAAGCCATAACTTTTGTTTTGCTTCAAAAATAGCAAGCTTTTACCTTCCTCTCAAAGTGTACTGATATAAGATTCTTTCTTAAAGAAAAAGAGAAAAATAATTGGTCATCATGAGATTACAATGAAGTCTATCTATAGTGGAAAGCCTTCCTTTAATGGCAAGTCATAAGATGAAGGATATCTTTAAGGTAGCCTGGTTCATCCATACCAATTTGCACGAGAGCATTTTGGCTGTTAGGTTTAATTAATTCTTTACATTATTTATTAGAGAAAATGCTAGATGAGTACTTCAACCAATGATTGGAATATACTCTACTGGACTTAGGATCAGAGCTTAGAGCTAAAGCAAGTGGAATAGATAAAGTAGATTGATTGAGCCCTTAAGGATTGTCTCCTTCCTTGACTAAGCTCAATCATAAATTGTAGGTCTAGGCATTAAGAATTCATTGAAATTATATCGAGGATGGTTTTTGCTCTAATTATCATACCAAAAGCTATTACTAAGTCCATCTCCAAGCTTGTTTTCAAATTCTAACATTGCCTCCTCCCTTAGTCTTAGAATATGTAGTATAGTCTATGAAGTATTGGTTCTAAGACTTACATTCTATAAAATTTTACCCTTCAGAAATTGTGTATGAACTAATTCGTCCATTAATACTTCCTTATTAATCAATATTTGGTATATTAACTTGATCATATAAACTTGTTTGTGATTCTTATTGGAAAAATTACCAAACCACCTTCATCTTTGGGAGAACAAATCTTAATCCATTAAACCTTAGCAAATGATTTCCTTATAGCATCACTAGACGAAAAAAGAAAGGATTTGAGCATCCTGTCTATAGATTTAATTAAACCTTTAAGAAAAAAAAAATATAAGAGGTCTAGTACACATGCAACAAATTAAGAATATAATTAACCAATTGTACTCTACCAATAAAAGAAAGACTTTTGTTGCACTAGCTGCACTAGTTGCTAGCCCTTCTTTATATATTCTCTATTAAAGGGATAAAGTCTTTATTATTGTGGCCTTTTTATTAAGGCAACATAATTCATACTATTAAATAAAATGGCATTGTTATAGAGGTAAGGTGACAAAAAAAATTATTAGACAATAAAATGAATAGTGTTGCTTAAAATTTTGACTAAGGTAATAAAATAGTTTTATCATTTAATATTATCGCAAAAGAATGGAAAGCATCCTACTTCTGATCAATCCTACTTCTGATTGTTGTTTCAACAACCTTTTTAGTTTTTGAATCAAATAAGTCATTATCTTTCCTAATAAATTGTTTTTGTAGCATTAACACATTTATTTGTGAATCCTTTTGTTTAATTCTATAAAAAATACAACTTTGATTTGTTGTTTTCTTATGTTTCAAACTATAGCAACAATTTTGAATGGATATAATAACAATTTGAATATTGTTTTTTCAAATGTTGACTAAGAAAACATAATAATTTCAAACTATAGCAACAATATTGAATAGATATTACAACAATTTAAGTCTTTATAAAGCAATAAAGCAACTTTTTATAGAACGATTTGCAACAATAAAAGCAATAATTTATTTTGTCGTTACCAATAATATGTTAATGTAAAACAAAACTCTTGGGCAACATCTTTATATACATTAAAAGAAATATACATAAATTAATGTATATCTTAATTACATACATACTATCAAATGTAAACGACCAAAAAGCTGCATTTATATATGTTATATAGTCTATAATGACTTGTAAAATTCAACCTTTAACATATTCAAAATACAAAAGTAAAAATTTACTAGCTAAAATATTGACCTATATTATCTTATTCTATTTCATCTAGAATATAAGCAAATTAATATAAATACAAAAAAAAATTAATATGTATAGACAACCCAAAACCCTTCACCAAGTACCTCATTCTCTGCTCCTAATCATTGCCTTCCTACAAAAAAAGAATACGATGCTCATAAACAAGTTGATATATCTAAAGAATGAAATACTAACTACTTTTGACATCAATTTAATAAAGATGGCAAGGTGTCGTTACCCTTGCAAATTAACCCTACACGAATAACAAGTAGTATATGAGAGTAAGGATCGTTCCCTCGAAGATCTAATAAAGGAAAGCTAAATATTGTCAAACTTGTTAATTTTTAGTCAAGGAAAATAGACACAACAACTTAAACGAAACAAAAATATGAAATGCAAACTAACCTAAATGATAAAGTAATTAATGCAAAATGCTAACTAAACCAGAAAACAGAAACAGTTAACGGAAAACAGAAATCAAAAGATAATCTAACGTGAATAGAATTAGATTTGACGCAAACAAAAATCAAACGAAATCAACTAAATTGGACTCGAACCAATGCACGAAAATAAATGATTAGGGGGTTTGATCTCGGCAATTTAGAATTTAAAGAATAGGAAATTAAACAAGTATTAAATCAAAATTCGGAAGAAACCAAAATTACGAAAACTTCAATTGCAAAGGATTTTGCCAACGAAACCAATTAATTCATTCATTGGACTCTAGGAATTATTTGTGTACTATGTTTACATAATCATGGATCACCAACTTACTGATTTTATGCTTCTTAATTACTAAGAATACAAATCTTTGCAAACAATCATAGGATTCATTACTACTAATCTACCTATGTCGCGTACGAGCGTTACTATAATCGGTTTAATGATCTTGCCTTGAAAACTTTGACAACTACTGTAGCACCCCTTACCACAGAGTACACACCGGGACGCCCGAAGTTCATTCCGGCATATAACCTACGATAAGGGCAAGTTACGTTCCATCACTACATTCACTTCCTATAGCATCATATCATTATTCACTTGTAAAGCATCATAAGAAAATCACAATATTTTTGAAACCAACTTTTTCCTCATTTCATTTCACAAAAATCGATGGCTACATTGCGTCTTTCACATTTTCCATATGTACATCATTAAAAACCTAATATAATAATACTACAAGAATGAGGAAAATATGTACAATCTAACTAATCTGTTCAAAAAGCCCAGCTGACCGACCTTTGAGCCATGACTTCTGCTGCTAATCACAATATACCTAGCTAGTAGAGCCTCTTCAGTAGCTAAAGTCGTCTCTTGGTCCTGAAAAGACAACGTTGCAATTTTGGTGAGTTTTGTGAACCCAATGAGGTAACCATCATCGATGGTTTACTTAATCCATGCAACACAACAATTCACATATCAATTAATTCACTACTTTTCATATCACAAAAGTATCACACTTTCACTTAAGCATAAGTCATTTTGCATTTCAATCAATCAAACATACTTAACAAGATGCATA
>JANZLX010000212.1:21871137-21881662 GCA_025531955.1 Erythroxylum orinocense
CCAAGGCCTTTGTAGCGATACGACATGAGATTGTGAGTTATTATCTTTTAAATTATATTTTACTTTGATTGACATTTAAAAATTTATGAAAAGAATTACTAGTAATATTTTTTTTTTTACAACAAAGTGACAGGGATGGAGAAGAGTGTGACCAGATGAAGCTATGGTATCACACTCATTATAATAAAAGCAAAGATTAATAGACAACTCCCGAATACAAAGCAAACTGGGTGAGTACATAGTTCATTTATAAATATTTGTTAAATGAGAATGTGTATGTAATTAATTCTTACTGTTCTAAGAATTAATGTGTCATGAAATAACACATTCAATAGAACGAGGTCATCCGATGACAGTGGATGAAGTGTGTGACAAAATCTTGAGCACTAGATCAGATTACGTTGCTGGCATGAGAATTGGGCCTCAACCACAAAGGAATACTTCGGTCAGAAAGAGACTTCGAGACGAATTAAATGAGTCAAAGAGGGCTAATCAAGGGTTACAATCTCAAGCATCATTTGACTAAATAATTTAAAGAAATGCAGGATCGATTAATTTCCCAAGTCGAACAACAACAAAAAATCTTGGAACTTTTATGTTCTACACATAATATTCGTTTAGACTAAATATGTACTCATATTGCTATATTAAACACTTATGACATTTTCTTTATTTTAATTATCGTATTATGATATGTTTGGGAATTGCAATTAAATAATAAATTGTATGCATGTATTCAATTATTGTTATACATGAATAATTATTAAAATTAGTGATATATTCAAAAATTGATGAATTATTAAATACATTTTATTTCATAAAATATTAAATTTGCAAAAAATTATAAAAAAATTTATTTTCGAAAATTGAAAACAAATTTAAATTAAAAAAGTAATTATAATTCAAATTTATTAAATTAATTTTTTTGGAAAATTGAAAATTTCAAAATTAATATTTAAAATTGATAAATTATTAATTTTTAAATATTCAGATAAATGAAAACAAATAAAGATATTATAATTTAAATTAAATCATTACTAAAAAATTTTGCAAATTTATTTTAAATCAATTTATTTTCGGTTAAATAACATTTATTAATTATTTAACAATTCACGACGTCAGCTCAACAAGGCGTCACAAAATGTGCCTTTTCTGCGACGTCCTGCAAACGTCGTTAAAATTAAAAAAACAGTGACGTTTACTCCCAAATATTAATACATTTCCTGACATCTTGATAAACGTCGCAGAATGTGAATTTTCTGCGACGTCCTTCGAACGTCGTAAAAACTAATCAATCTGTGATGTTTACTCTCAACGTCGCAAAATATCGACACTTTTCCTGACGTCTTAGGAAATGTCGCAGAATATCGACGCCTTCTACGACGTTTACCAATAGACGTTGCAGATTTCTATTGTCTACCCCACTTTCTATGACGTTTTTTATAATGTTTTAATAGACGTCGTAGATGGTTTTCTACGACGGTTAAATGGCTTCTGCGACATTTAAAAAACAACGCAGAAAGGGTCCTTTTCTTGTAGTGCCATCAAATTCTGATTTAGTTAGCTTCGAATTATTTCTTTGTGTAAAACAGGCAAGCTACTGGATTGATCAATTCAATTTCCAAGATCACCTAAAACTTTAGGGAGCATAATTTCACATCACAATTATCAGAAACTCAAAACTACGCTAATGTTTAATTTGTGCGCAGAAAATATACATTCCTGGATTTAAGTTTGCTGTAAGATAAAGGAAGGAAAATATACGCAACCAGAGGGCATAACTAATGATAATGAGAAAATAATATACAAATTAGTTTAATATGGGAGTGGGAATCACTGCACACTGAAGTATATATGAAGGCTGGGTACAACTTGACCCCTCAAAAAGTTGTAGGTTACTGATACAAATTCCTGCTGTAAACAAAAGCCTCTCATCATGTAGTTTACTGATACTTTCGTAACTCCTTAATAATTAAAACATGGTTAAGCCGCTAGCTTCATTTCTTATATATTAGTCTACCTTTGCTTTTGAATATTGTTATATGTTTTAAGTCAAAAATATTTATTTTCAGTGGGTAAAATTTTTAATGAATATTGATCATAGCATTATCCTCTTGGAAATATCGCATCCCTTGTCAAACTTAACCAAACTAGAAGAAAATAAAAGCTAAATGTTGATTGCTAGAAGTAACGACAATTGTACGTTTAAGGAGAATTTTAATATCAATGAAATAAAATTAAACCAGAATATGGCGATTGTATCACTATTATTGGTTATCTTGCGGAAGTAAATAAGTTTCTATTCAAGTGCATGATACGGTCCATTAAAGTCAAAGATTTGAGAACAACTTTCATGGCGTTAAGAACTGTATCTAGTATTCTTTCATATAGACATTCTTTTCTGTCTCTTCAAAAAACGCAGCACATAGAAAATAAGATGGATGAAATTGAACCAATATCTTAAACATGGAAATTCTGTGCTTAAAGCATTATAGGATGAAATTGAACTGCACATAGTAACTTCAATATCTGAGATATATTGTAGGTAGGCAGATCACAGAAAATCAATTCTTAAAATGTTTAAGTCGTGAGCTTTCGTTTATTGTCAGTAGGACGTATTTAGTGCCCCTAACACTGTTTTTATCATGAGATGATGGAAACAAATTCTAGAATTCATTTCTCTAGGAAACCAAGCTGATGATAACTTGGGTAAATAGATTCCGTATTCTGATAAAGAATTTTTTCATCTCAAGTATATAATAACCAATCAGCAATAATTAAAACTGTTCTATTTCCCTTAATGATGTCTGTCACGGTTCTCAAAGGATCTACAACATGCATGGATATATAGTGTCATGGAGAATACAGTCTAGGATCACTAATCACAGTTGCTATTGCTTGCGATTTGAAAAAACAAACTGATATCGCAAACAGAAAGTGACGAGGGTTTTCTGGTGCATTAGAAGTTGAGAATAGGTATAAAACTTGATTACTCTCCTGCACTAAGCTCTAATACGGAGCAATCTTAGCATAAAATAAGGTGTTGCTGTTCATAAGAGAAAAATATATGACATCATAAAGGATTTAAACTAATTAAAGTTGTTGCCCATGATATGAGAGGAAACAATTGCGCTCAATATTTGTGACTTATCTTCTTTATAGTATCAAGGTAATTTCTGATTTGCCAAGGAAACATTTTCCATGACAAGCTGCAAGATCTAATCAAGGGTAAATAAACTAAAAAGTTGTGGACTATTTAGTTTTCCTTTGCGGATATGAAATCACCAATCTTCTGCAAATTGTAAGGTCTAAATTCTGTGGACACATTTTAATAATTGTTAGCTAGAAATTAGAGCGTATGACTGTGGTTCATATCAATTTTATGTCTCAAAATTCAAGAGGTGCTAAAGTTTTCCCTGCCGATATAGAAGGGAGATGACTCCTAGTATGCAAGTTAACTGGGCTATATATGTTCTAATCTTTAATTTATATTTCCACACTAAGAACAAGGTACATCTTTGTCATCACAAACATTCCCACCTTTTCAACAAAAGTTTGAAGTGAGAAGCAGTAAAAAAGAAATTAACATGACATAGAACGTAGTACCTCAAGATTAAGTTGAATGAGACATTTTCTCTGGGATATAAAAAGAAAAAAAAAAACCATTATTCTCCTCTCCCAAATGCTGAAGCTGTCCGTCTTCTCTAACTTACTTGGTCCTACCTCCATCTACATGGATATATCTCGGAGTGATGAAACATAAACAGAATCCATCTTCATTTGGTTTTCATGAGACAGTAACTGGAGAAAATATCCTCTATACACTGATACTTTTCTATAAGAGAATCATGGATCTTGACCAAGTCGAAGCTCCAAATCTAGTTCATCTTCGGTTGAAATTCCTGGGTTCAGTTGACTATTTTCCGTGGCTGCATTTCCTATCTGCAAGCTCAAATTAGCACCCCAAAGATCTTCGTTCATCCTCAGAGGTTGAGGGCTTCGAACAAGAAAATCATTTCCGTGGTCATAACCAGGTTGCTGCCTAGGGTTAGACCTAACTTGTTGATAATACGAGTGATAGGTTCTTTGAGGTCCGAAAATCGGATAGTAACTTCCGTATTCACTTGAAATCGCGGGCAGATAACTGGGGTTTATGTATTCCTCATTATTAATTACTTTGGTCGGTGCCAAAAAACCTAGGGGATGCTTGGCCTTGGCTCGATCTTTTCTGTGGATGTTCATGTGTCCTCCTAAGGCTTGAGCGTTGGTGAAGCCTCTCTTGCAAAAGGTGCACTCATAGGAGCGTTTAGTAGTTGTAGAATTAGTGCCTTTGTCTTCTTTGGTTTGTTCCTGAAAATCATTTTCATCGCTTGAAGTCTCTGGGTTTACTTGTTTGTGTGCTTCCATCCTGAAGACCTATGGCGCCACGTTGGTACGAATGGAATTAATGGAACTATCCAAAATTTCTTCAGAACTCAGAGAGGGCAAAAGAGAAGGGAAATAGGGTCATGGTCACCTAGAAAGGAAGGTGAGTGGACGTGAAAAAGAGACAACAAGAATACATTGCTATTCTCATAATGACGTGTGTATTTGTAGTAGCTGAGCCATCTTGGCTTTTGCAATAAGCCAATTTCTTACAGATCTGCTCTCTTGTGGTGTACCATTTTTCTTCGATGATTTCGTAAGTATTTGCTGCTTATGTAGCTTTCAACGGTCCAGGTTCTATATTAGACGTTAAGTTGCTTCGTAACTTTGTCCTAATATGCGAAAATCATCCACATATGTACTTCTTATCGCAAAATTCCCAAAAATATGAGGCTTCATCTGCTACACGCTTTTAAATATCGATAAGCCTGCGTGCTACCTCCATAACACATTTACAGGTGTGAAACCTTCTACACAGGACGTCATTATCCTGTTTTTGGGTTACTTCTAAAGAGATATTGTTTGGTATCCCAATTGACGTCAATGGGATGCAAATCTCACGGCAGTTAATACGAGATATCGATGGTTATTCTAAGTAGTTTTACGTTGGCATTTGAAAGAGAGGCGAGGGAGCAGTTATTGAGCAACTTTCATGATATGCTGGATGGAACCCCAAGTTTCTCAAAATGGTCACTATGAATTTCAAAATTCGCTTCCTCACATGAAGGGTATCAGATGCTTATGGCATACATATCACATGAATTATGAGCAAGAGTATTACCAATTATGTGATTCAATTGCTTTTTCCATCTAAGGTAAAGCTACATTGACTGTCTAAACTCACACATGCCAGTGAAACCACTCTTACAGCACGTCTCAGTATCCACATCACGTAATAAATTCAATCTAGTCCCAAACCCTAACTAAACAACTGTCTCTGATCCATAATTTAAAGCCTCATCAAGCAAAGATAATCGACAGACTATTTCAAAAGGAATAAATGACGTAAACTCTTTTAGCTGTTTTTATTGGCAAATCTTTTACATACCATGTCTCGTAGTGCTTGTGCTACTTGTGTTGCTGGTTTCTGCTTCTTTGAGACATTAAGACGGCCAAGAGAAGCTTTGTACAGGCAATTTAGCATTAAATATCTTTTTAACCGTTTATTCCAGCGTCATTTTGATTGTTATAAATCGTAATCGAACAACACAGATCATGAGGGCAAGCAATCTTGGACAAAAGGAGGGATGGCGTCAATGACAACAACACGACCACTGTAATACTGGTTATTGCCAGTTCATTGTTCTTGGCCGATTAAAGGATACTTTTGAAACCCTTTTGACCAAACAAAGCCACTTTTGTGTAAATATAAGTCAGATTTTCCTGTCTGCCTTTTGATTAAACAAGTTTATCAAGATCTAAATTGTAATTTGCAATAGTAATTACAGTCTAAATTGTTAACATGATTTACTGTAATTACAATTGAATCATCCACAATTATTATAATTGTCTACAATTTTATCGCAATTCACGACTTAAAACCCTATCCATACCAATGTACATGAAGATGTAACTTACCAAAATTCACGAAGTTTTTACTCATAAAATTTTATACTTTAAACTAAAAGCATCATTGAATTTAATTTACTTTTCTTGTCAATATAGATTAATTCATAACTAGTTAACCTCAAACCTAATTCAGAATATGATTAAAACTAACTCAGTTGTATAGGTATAAATTTCATTAAAAATCTACCTACTTCAGTCTCAACTCATTTTACTTTGTATTTGGATGAAATATTATTTGGCATTTATCAATAGATATAAGACAGAGAGAAATTGTATTTGTAAATGTGTTTATGATATAAAGGATGAGAGCTCCTTACATAGTGTACAATAGATCAACATGCAAAGAAGAAAAATATTACAATATAATTGCCGAATATTTTAGGGCATAATTAAAGGGATTAGATATATGTATATATAACACTTCTCCTCAATCGAAGGTGGTAAAGCAAAAACTAGTTGAAGTTTGCCAATAAGATCACGAAAGTGTTAAGGTAGATAAGCTTTGGTGAAGATAGTAGCAGCTTGGTAATAACTAAAAGAAATTGAGACAACCTTGATAAAAATGCTTAAAAAGCATGATGCTGGACAAAGTGACAATTATTTACAATATACTTATGTGCTTATGAAAGACATGCAATTTGAATTGCATTACTATTATGCAATATAAAGGTGTGGGAAGAACTTGATTGATATCCACATCATTAAGTGGCCATCAAAAGTCATACTAGCTTAGACTAAGTTTTGGTAAGAGCTTGACATTTAGATTCTATGCTAGAATAAGAAACCATAATTTACTTCTTAATTTGCTAGAATGTTAAGGAATTGTCAAGAACATACAATATCTAGTGATAAATCATCGATTAGTAAGATCTTCAACCTAATTAACACTATAATAGTCTTTTAAGTTTAATATAAATTAGTTTGAACTAGCCTCATGATAAGTGTAAGGTTTATATAAAGAAACAAGAACATACTAACAATGATAATTACAAAGGGTAACATTAGGTTGTCTTCCACAAGTAATGCAATAAGGAGAGGAAGGAACAATAGAAGAATTTTTTAGTAAATGGAGGAAGGGAATTACTAGAATCCTTAAACGTTGAAGTGTCACTTAAAGAGGGAAAAGAGATGACAATACTATTTGAACTAAAGCTTCATAAAAATAAATTATCAGGAAAAAAGAATAGATGGATTTGTTAGATATAAAGAAGGAACAATTTGAACTCAAAAATATAATATGGTGGAAAATATTTTATGTTCACAAAAGGTAGTTATTAAAGAATAGTTTGAATATCTTGAAAGGTAAAATTTTGAGATGTAGTGGTGGGGATCCCTCCAAAGTAGCAACAATGGCGGAATAATGAATATGTCTAAAAACACACATATGAAAATTATCAAAAGTACTAGAACTAGTAAACTATCAATTTTGAGGCCATTTATGACGATAAGCCTTCATATGTCTAGATTTATTACAATAATTACATCTAATAGTGCAAGAAGAACCTAAAGGAATAGCTAAATTAACATTAGTCTCCGAAACAAGATGAGCAGAAGGAGTACCTGATAGAGTGGCTAATATAGAATTTAATAGTGGCAATAAGTGCTTAACTTTTAAGGTGTTAAGACAAGTTGGTTCACAATTTGCTAACTAGTTCCAAAGCATCTAAAGTTTAGAGACATAGATAGTTATAGTCTGATTAGGCTATTGCTAAATGTGATAAAGGAGGGGATAGAGCTAATTTTCATACCTCATATATGGATAACTATTGTAGAACCAAGTTAAATTTGATTATTTTTACCATCCCATTACTCTAATCATTACAAATATTTGATTTCAACCTAATTACAAGTTTTGGTGGGTTTAGAAAATTAACAAATTATATAATGCCAAAGAAAATGGCCTTTTAGAAAACTACACTTCTTTTGTGACCCTAACTAATATAAATGGGTTGCAAAACAGGTTGAGAGGTATGTTGAGAATTTTTAGAAGCATTTGAGGTGGAGAAAATGGATAAAATAGTATGATAAATTGAAAACCAAACCTAGAACTTGAAGTTAAGAGACATATTTTGGAGAGAAATTAACTGTAAAATTGATGTTTAGAAGCCCAAAAATCTTAGAAACCAATTTAAGAGTCTAAAAAAAATGATCTAGATATCACTAAATTGGGTTTGTCAAAGAAGTAGAACTAGCTCAACCCAAGAAGCTAAATATCAGTCAAAGCCAATGTTTTGACTAGCACCTAATTAAGGGTGCATCCAATAGCTAGTTGAATTCTAGCAAGTGGTGCCAGAATATCTTGAATATGGAAGATATGATGGTAGTCTCAAATTGGTTTTTGAGGGTTTGGAAAGGGATATAAAAATGAAAAAAGTGTAGGACAGAAATGAACATAATAGTCCAGGCAAAAAAATTGCATAAAAGGGATTACACATAAGAAAAATCAAAATTAATGGTGCTCTAACACCATATTAGCAAGGATAAGACAAAGAAAAATTGTATTTATATTGTAAATATGATATCAAGGATGAGGGCTCATTATATAATGTATAATGGGGCAATATGTAAGGAGAAAAAATATTACAACATAATTGTAGAATATTGCAATATAATTGTAGAATATTTTAGGGCATAATTTCAAGTATTATGGTCTATATATATGGTAATGACATTATAAAACACCATCAATGCTACATTATTTGTTATAAAATTATTTATTTATTTTCGCATTAAGTGTAAAAAAATGCTCAAATAAGTTTTACATTTTAGCTAGTCTAACTCTTTTAAAGCGTCAAATTTTTTTAATTAATTAAAAGGAATTACTTCCCTTCCCTTAGTTTCTTTCTAGTGAGATTCCTCTTCCCCTCTTTTTGTGAGACTTGAACTTATTAAATTAATATAGATGAAACAACCATTCAACTAATAATCAAGAAGGCTTTGGATTTGTACTATATAATTATCAATGATAAGTTCACATTAATAATATAAAGGCAAAAAACTCAACATTGCATTACTGGGAGATTAACATATAATATATATAAAAGAGAAATAGATAATGATAGTCATAAAAAGCCATTGGATATACATTGCAAGATGTATAATAAACTATATTCATTAAACTAAACCAACTATATAGTATCCTTATCATCCTCTCATAAGTTTTACTGGTCTAGGAAAAATAGTTAACTTGTCTTGTAAACTAGCAAATCGAGACAATGACAAAGGCTTTATAAGTGCATTGACAAGTTGATCTTCATTGGAAATATAATGAACATGAATGGATTTTTTTTCCAACCTTCTCCCATAAAAAGTGAAAGTCAATTTTAAGATGCCTTAATCTTAAGACAAAAATTGGACTTATAGTCAAGTATGTGGCATTATTGTTTTTACACCATAGATTTGATGTACTAAACTTGATACCAAATTCTTGTATAAGAGAGACAATCCACTGTAGTTCAATTATAGTTATAGCAATTACTAGATACCTAACTTAGGTTAAAAAGCAAGAGATTGTATATAGCTTACATGATTCCTTAGAAATCAAATTAGAACTAAAAAAATTGAGAAACCAATAGTAGACTTCCTTCCATCCATATTCTTACTGCTAATTGGCATCGTTATATGTTGATATAATATTATTATTTGCTAACTGAGTAAGTAAACCATAAGTAAGAGTGCCTTACATAGAGATTAAAATTTGATTCACAATTGTCCATTGCTTACAATAGGTACACGTATGAACTGCAAATTTTATCCATAAAAAAATCAGTTTGCGTCAAGCATACATACTATAAGCCACCCACCATGTCTTTTGGAAAAGTGAGTTAAGTGTATTGATGTAAAATTAATAACTAAAGCTCCTAACTAGAGAGTTCAAACTTTAGTAAGCAAAATATTTTAACTAAGGGCTATTAGAACCATTCCATACCAAAGGAAATATTTCCAATATAAAGTAATTCGAGACCAACTCATAAGGATAGTTTAAAAGTAACTATAATGACATATGTGCTATGAGTTCCCTAACAATGGCAACCATACTGATTTTGACTATAAGCTTCTTTAGGTTCTTTATAATAGTAATTGCTTGGTATCCAAAGATTCTACTATCTCTTTCTCTCTAGATCAAGTGTATTAACATTGTAACACCGAACTTTCTGAGCCCTTAGGTGTTACATTGTATTTGGAGATACTACTGTATATTTGATATATAAATGGCTGTATATAAGTTCAAAGATGTGTTTAAGTCATTTGGGTGTATATGTAAATGCTTTATAATGTTGTATGCCCTTCCATAGGTAATGCGGAATCTTTGGAGATTTCTGACATATGAGTTTTTAAGTGCATAAAACTGAGTCCATTGGATGGATATGGCCATAGTTATTAAATTAAATGTGTTTTAATGCCTTAGAGGAGATTAGACATGATTTATAAACTTATTGGATACTTAGAAAAACTAATTAGAAAAGTTGATGTACATAAGGGCTTATTTGCAAATTGTCAAAAATTAAAGGACTTAATTGTAATTTTTCAA
>JANZLX010000212.1:21887357-21899010 GCA_025531955.1 Erythroxylum orinocense
GGAACGGATTTTTATAAAGTTTCAATCCAGTGTCTACATGTTGGAATTATTAATTGAAACATGTATCAGGGAACATTCACTTAAATAAAAAATTTATAGTGATATCATCACTTCTAGATATTTTACAGAGTTTGGTGATTAAACTAGCGCTAGTAGTTTGATGGACTAGCTACCTATCAAATCTTAAAACCAAGATAAGATCTTGTGTGTTAATCACCATATAGAGTAAAACGGGAGATCTAGAAGGAACAACTAACATAAGGGTAAAACGGTAATTTTACCCTTTACTGTGTAGATGGCTATAATATGGTTCATAATAAATTTTGCAATTGGAAATCTTATTTGAAAAGATGTATTCTCATAATGCTTAGTAATTCAAGAGTTCAACCAATTTTCTCTAATGGAATGACATTTGGTTAATAAGCTGGAATTAATTTTAATGAGATTAAATTAATTCTGGGCTTATTGGAGCTTGAATTATATTAGTTCAATTAGATTCCTCATTTGGCTTCTAGGAAGGTTATCAAGCAAAGTAAGAAATATAAATAGAGTTTTTAAAGCCTATGATTGAACGTTGGGCATACTTTAATTAAAAGTCCAAATGAACATTTAATATTGTGCTTGACTTTGGATTGATTTGATTAATTAGATTAATTAAATTGAAACAAAGTTATTAAACAAAGAAGGAGGGCATATTTCAGTTTTTTATACCTAAATGTGCAGGTGCACATTTAGCATTGAATTGCTAAATTAAAACTGGTTTTATCATGCTTTTATCATCATTAAATGGATTAATGATCTTATCATTAAATGGTTTAATGGTTGTCTTTTAATGATGGAATGTAATGTAACCTTTTAACATTTATTTGATTAAAGAAAGGAAGAGGTGCATTGATCTACTCTCTTTTCCTTCTTTCATCCATAACCGAAAATGAGAAGGTCTCATTTAGGTTATTGGTCTTTTCATATAGCCATCTTAAACAAATGAGAAGAGTCTTATTTATTGGCTTCTTTATGATTGATTAAACAATGAAGTGATGTATTGGATGCATACCACTTTTTTCTTTCATGATAACTGAAATTGATAAGGAGAGTAAGAAGTGTTCTTAAATTTTTGACTCACTCTCTCCTCTCATGCATGCATAGTAGAAACTTGAATGAGAAGAATCTCATTTTTGGCTTCTTTCTTCTAAGAAAAATCTCCTCAAAATATTTCTTCTCCTTTCCCACTAAAGGATCCTGTTAACCAAGTTTTCCAAAAAGAAAAAGTGGTAGATCGGATTGGTCAAGGATACAATAACAAGGAGAGGATACATTGATAAAGGAAAGAATACAAAATAGTCAATGCTATAGTAAGGATTCAGAGAGGATACAAAACTGAGGAGTCAAAACTGTAGTAAGGAGTCGGTATATTTCTACCACCTTGTTCTTATGTAAATTATTTTCCTTATGCCGTATCATGTATGGCTGAAACATGTTAATTTGGTTATGTTATTTCCATTGTGATTTAATTTCGAAATAGTTTTGAAATCTACCATTTTAGCTAAATCTTGCATGCTTTTATTTCCGATCCAACACATAGTGTCCATAATGGGTCCTGAATGCAGTCTTCGGAACATCCACATCCTTTACCCGAAGTTAATAACACCCTAATTGTAAATCTATCTTTGAAATACCCCGGCATCTTTTAATTGATCAAATAGATCTTTTATCCTTGGAAACGGATACTTATTCTTCACTGTGACCCTATTCAATTGCCTCTAATCAATGCACATTTGAAGAGTGCCAACTTTCTTCTTAACAAATAGAACCAATGCTCCCAGGGTGAGACGCTAGGTTGAATAAACCCCTTATCCAGTAGCTCCTGCAATTGAACTTTCAACTTTTTTAATTCAGTAGGAGCCATCCTGTATGGTGCTCTGGATATAGGAGCAATGTCATGCATAATCTCACTAGATAGCTCCACTTCTCTTTCAAGAAGGAGTCCGATAGGTCTTTAGCAAAAACATTATAAAAATTTGTTAACCACTGAAATGTCTTGCAGGTTAACACTTTCCTTATTAGAATTAATTACAAAAGCCAAATAAGCTTCGCATCCCTTGCTAAGGAACCATCGAGCTTACATAGCAAATATCACATTAGCTAAAGAACTAGTGCGAATGCCATACAATATTATTGCAGATTGATTAGACTACGTAAACGCAACAGTCTTAACACTATAATTAACCATTGCTTGATGCTTGGACAACCAATCCATACCTAAAATTAAATCAAATTCATGAAAAGACAATTTAATTAGATCCGCTATGTATTCACTTCCTTGGATCATAATAGAACAGTTGTTATAAACCTGGATAACCAACACACTAGTACCCAGAAGATTGGTTACAAGAATATCATAATCTAACCGATCTATAGGCATCTTTTATCAGGAATTTCTCCAATATAGATATAAGAATGGGTGGATCTAGGATCAATTAAAACATGCATTTCAGAGTTAAAGAGAGAAACAGTACCAGCAATGACCTTAAGGTTGTCCTGATCCTCACGAGCTTTCAAAGCATAAGCTCGAATTGCAACAGAAGGTACAGTAGGTTGATCAATAGTTTCTGAAAGAGTAGTTGGATTTGGCCTAAATTGGCTAGATCCTCCATGACCTTTACCGCGTCCTCTATTCCTGACAGGAGCATGAGAAAATTCTCTACTAGCTTGTGACATCTAAGACTGTCTCATAGGACAATTTGCTATCAAATGATCCTTACTGCCACTTCAAAAACATGCACCCCATAGTCTTTCTACAAATACCCTAATGGTGTTTGCAGCAATGAGGGCATTTCAAAGCACCAGAACCTTGGCCTATAAAGGAACCCCTGCTAGAATCAACTAATGAAGCAAAGTCTTGTTGCCTTCCTCTAGCAACAGATCTTTGAGTGAATTCTTGTGCAGTGGAAACACCTTCACGACTTCTCTTACCCGAGGATTGACCTCATCTAGCAAATCCTCTTCGCTGAACTTTTTCTCTCTTAACCATCTCTTGCTTTTCTATTTTAATGGCAGCTTGTACTAGCTGATGATAACTCACACATTGCAAAAGAGTGAATGTTGTAAGATTATCTTTGATTGAGTCATTTAAAACATCCTCAAATTAATGAAACCGAAAATATCCATTAAGCATAGGTTCAAGTGCATATTTGCTAAGAGGATTGAATTCTCTATGGTACTTAACAACTGACAGATTTCTCTGCTTCAGATTCAGGAACTGTTTCCACCTCTCCTTTCTATAAGCTTCCATAACATACTTAGCTTTAAACTCCTGGGAAAAGAAACCCCAAGTCAAAGGTTCCGGTAGTTGAGGATAACTCAAAACAAACATCCATCATTCATAGGCTACTCTTTAAAGAAGGGAGACAACATAATGCACCATTTGTTCAGGTGGGCATCTAACTTCATCTAACACTCTTTTCACCTTTTTTTAACCAAAATTCAGACTTTGCAGACTCCTCTAAGGATGCTCCAGTGAATTCGTCAGCTCTGTGCTTTCACAACTAATCAATCGGAGCCTTAGGTGTAATCATTCGGTGTAGTAAAGTCATCATATCTTGTGACAAATTAAATAAAGTTTCCCCTTGAGCTGAAAGTGGAGGAGGAGTGGTGCTTTAGCTTCATTTCGATTTACCCCAGAGGGTCCCGATATAGATAGACAAGATCACGCAAGATTATTACTTTCAGCAACTTCATCAATAGCCTCATGAGATCTTTCCATACTTAAATCTAGAACAAAAACATGGGACAACCCGTATTAGGCTAGACATAATTCTTATTTCCATGTACAAGAAATATTCAAGAACTGGTTAGACCAAAATTGCCTAGACCATGCTCTAATACCAAAACATTGTAACGCCCTAATACCCCTAAGTGGATATACGGATGCCACATAAAACAAACCTAAAAAATACCAAGAGATTCCAGAAATTCCTAGATAATAAGGCAATATATTTTACATTTCATAAGTTGTTAAATTATAAACAGAACAAAACATACATATTGTATTTATCAAATACATGCCTTAAATATAAAACCATCCTATATTATAATTACTACAAACTATTTATACAAAATACAAATATGTCTCATAATATTGGATACAACTCAAAAACAAACTTACACATAACATCTTTCAAAACATAACACATATTTCTTTGGCCACTGTAGTTGTCCCAACCTTAATCCTTTCTATCAATATGAAGGAAAAACTACCGTGCTAAGCATATAGCTTAGTGGGAAATAACTAAACAAGATACAAGATGACGACTGCTTTCAACAGTCATCTAACATTTACATGTGTAACTGCTTTCAACAGTCATCTAGCATTTACATGTGTAAGTAATCCTTGATTATCCACATTATAGAATAATCCAATTATTAATTTCATCAAAACATAACAGAACACAATTGTATCATAACATAACATTATTATATTAGAACATAATATAACTGTATTAGAACAAGATATAATGAATCAAAATAGAACAAATATTAAAACACATACAGAATTGCTTGCCAATTTTTTTCAAAAGTGGGTAATGGGAATAGAACAGAAGATACTTATAATTGGTACGAACAGAAACAGAGGAGACTTAGGTTTCTAAAACAGAAGACACTGTAGTGTCTAAGAATAGAAGACACCGTAGTATCTAAGTATAGAATCAGATGCAAATCCTTCTAGGCATGCCTATTTACCCACAGCTAAGACTTGTCAGGTTTAAAACAAAACATATCATATAACAGAGAAATAATGCATAACGTATGAATTTATTTCCTTATGCTCAAATTGAAAACATTCATTCATATCCAAAAAAATTCAACATGCCTTATGAATTTAAGGATTTGCATTAATACATCAATGATAGCATTTCAATTTACATTCTTATATCCTTTGGATCACATTTGTGTTCATAAGAACACCTTCATCCCTTAAACAACTAACAAATTCCAAAATTAGATACATTGGTATCAAACAATCCATTCCTTAAGTTATCACCTCAATTAAAAATCCAAAACTTATTCAACCTTTAACCAATTAATCCAACATCAAACTAAGTTCATTTCAAGCCCCAATCAAGTCCAAATTCATCTAAGTAAAGTAACTTATCCTTAGTTGGTTCAAATATCACACAAAACCAAACTTTTCTCAATTTAAGGCATTGCCTATGATCATGGCAAGGAGCTTATGTAGCTCCCACGATTGTGGGATAGGTAATCCGATGGTGCATTGTCCAATTTCCATCAATTTTCCAAATTCTTACATCTTTATACCAAATTCATGACACCTTCATCATAGTCCATTAATTACACCTCAATTATACCTTAATTATAAGTCAATTCCTCATCAATTTCATGTTCAATTCCAACTCAAAATCATTCTTTTGGCAGCTCACAAACCATTATCTTCCATGCATAAAAAACCAGAACATAATCTATCAAACAAGCATCATTTTCTAGAACTCATTATATCATTAACACAATTCAATCATCATAGAATTTGTTTTACTATATGTCATCACGTTTAGAATTCCACTTACATGTTTAACTCAAATTCTTACTTTAATGAACAAGCCAATCTAGCCTTCCAAGCAAACAAACACAATTCCAAGATCAAGGTGAAATTAGGATGATCTTGGCACCATGAGGACAGCAGCATAGAAGATAGCAAGATCTGGCTTCCTTGATCTAGTATTTTGACGTGATAATTCAAAGAAAAAACTTAAACAAAACACAGGGTTGTAAGATAAGAACATGTTTTTGGTGATGAGAGATGAAGAAAGAAGAGAAAACATAGTAGAAACATGTTGTGCACAAGCTTAGTTCAATTAGGTGCAAGATGTCTCTTCCTTCCATTGACATTTGTCACTAAGCATTTATCCCATTTGTCCGCTCCATAAGGTACCAAATGTCACCATTAGGTTAGGCCATTTGTCACTCACTCATTACTGCCATTTGTTAATTAATTAGCTATGCCACTTGTCACTTAATTTTCCATGCCAAATGTCACTAATTCATAGGCTTAGTCATCCTAATTTTCCATGTGTCAACTTGTCTTACCACTTGACATTTTTCGTAGTCCAAATGTGTATTTAAATTCATCAACTTTTCCCCAATTGTAATAAATAAATTCCAAGTTACTAATTATGATTCATCAAACCAAAATTCAAGACATAAGCAACATAATCAAATCATAATCATTAACTCCTATCACATATACTTCAATGAACTTGAAACATTCCTACTAGGGTGTAATTTGGGGCCTTACAGTTATTTAGTCTTAATTATAAATTTTGTATAATTAAAATTTTCCTTAATATGTTAATCATGAACCAATATTGCAATAAGGAAGAAACACAGCTAAAAATAGTCCAAAGCTAATAAGTAAAGTAAACAATCACCAAAAACTCATAAATATAGGAAATAATCACCTAATAAAGCTAACTAATTGAATGAATTCAATATGAATTGCTTATAAGAGAGTTAGAGGCAAAGGCATAGGTAAAGAATATGGTAGGGACAAAGGATCATAAACTAACAACTAGAAGAACCAAATTTAAATACAAACTAGATATAACAATTCAATGATAGATTGAATACAAGATAGAGACGTAGAGGAAGAGGAAGGGTTTAATGGCCTTTAGGTTATGGAGTATACTATAATGAAACAACCTATGCAATAGAATATCATGTAAACTTTCTATACTATACAACTTTAACCTATAATCAATACAAAAACATAATTTTACATAGAAATGACATTCAATTTAGATGTTGACTCCTTAATCAAATTCAAGACCAATCATAGATAATCTAGAAATTAGAGGCACAGAGATTATGGAATTCTCTTGATTTTGTTTTTAGACAATTCATTATTGTCACTAATGTTGACATATTTACTTTGTGAATGATACCAGTTTATATATATGTATATGTCACCAATTCAGTGTTTATAATTCCATTTTGTCTTTCCTAGTTTTGGTTCCCTTATCACAAACAAAAATGCTTAATCTAGGTACATTTCCACTAACAATGTGTCGTGCAATTATAATTGAATCATAAAAATTTAATTGATAATTAAAACAAGTTATCATTAAATAATAGTAATGTACACTATCTTATTAGTAGTTTATCTAACAAATTTCAAAACTAAATGTCAAATTTTTTCTAGCTAATATCCTTGAAAGGAACTTGTTGTATAGCTTTTCTACAATAAGTATAAACAGCATGGATATAGATGTAATGCATATTAGCTTCTAGTAAATTGCCAACTTTTGTTACTTTTCTCCTTTATCAATAATAAGGTTTACAATCCCTTTTAACTCGGGCAACTTCTTTTCATTTGGACCATTTAATCTTCTATTTTAAATTGTTCTTGACAAACTTGACTTGTTTTTTCTTCCAATATACAAAATTAATAAATCAACGCCTTTCTCTCTTCATCTTCTTATTCTCAACTTTTAAGCAATATTAACTATATATTTCACCCTCTATTTTATATTTTTATTATGCCAAAGAATAAATCGACAAGCTCCTTCCTACAAAGACAGATATATTATTTCAATATTAATTCAACCACGTTAACAAATAATCTCTTACAACTTACTTCATATTGTTAAATTATAAAATCTTCTACCAAAATTGCTAGTAGTCTACAAGGTCATCAATGAGCTTCTTATTCTACATTGACAAAATATTTATTCATCACTAATTTGTCTTTTTCTCTGACTTCTTTCTGTTGATATTAACAAATTTATATTATCATCCTAATTTTAAACATTTATAACTAATAAATGAGATAAACATTTACTATTTATATACCTTAATTATTGTGTAATAACTGTACTCAATTAAATATCATTGTTAAGAATATTCTTATTAACATAACTGATTATCAAACTAGAAAGCCCACTATTACATATTTCATTAAAGATATTAGTTGACACTCAAATGAAAATTAAAAAAAATAACAATAAACACTACATAATTCAAAATCTACATAAACCCCATTTTGTACACTATTATATAAAAATATAAATTCATAATAAGTCACTAGTTGTAGTTCTTACCTATTTCGAACTCCTGTAAATAGATTCAGTATAGATGATGATTACCAACTAAAGAATAATATTTCTCCTTAAAATTAGGAGATAATGAATTCAATTTGGAAAAAAATTAATGTTTTAATACTTACGAAAATGCCTAGTAGGAGGAAAACTTATATATTTATTCCTCGGTAATTTTTAAATGGGATCTTTATACATTACAAATGATGCATATGAAGCACTTCTAACATCAAGGGTTTGAAGGTGAGTTTTTTTAAGTTTAAAAGTCAATTTTGTTAGAAACTTTGTGTAGCTTCTGTAGTATTTTTGAACTGATGATGCTTAATGCTTGGTCTTGTAATTTTGTAGAAGTGAAAGTTGCAAGTAAAGTAAAGAAGACACGCAATTTACTTAGTTCGATAGCACAAAGCTATCTACGTCAAAGGATCATTCTCACACTGGTTTTTTTTCACTAATATCAAGAGAAAGTGTTTATGAAGAATATGGTGGGTTTCTTCATATTCTTCCGTCCTTCTTCATGAATCCTCACTCAATCCTTCAATTCATGATCAATTTCAAAAACCTGAAACCCTAATTTTTTCCGATTTTGTGAGATTGACGGGTAAGCTTTATTTTTTCCTTCAAAGTGCTTCATTTATTTATAGATATTCTCTATAGAAAATGAATTTCTTTATTGGAACTATTTTTGTCCCAAAATCTGATGAATTCTTTTCACCTTTTATCTTTTTCAGGTCGACTTCTCCATTATTGATCTTGTCTCTAATGAAGTGGAGTCAAACATCAATGTGTTTCAACCTCTCGTGCAGAATCGGGTCCTTACTCAAGCAAAGTGCACTTTGACTATCTGTGTGTATTGTTGCTTCTGATATTCGAACTTTGATTTTTGATAATAGTCCTTTAAGCCATATTAACTCCTTTAGGCCTTTTGTAACTGCATAATATTCTACTTCTGTTGTAGATAAGGACACCACTGAATGTGGATGTACTTTCCAGCTTACTGTGTTGGCTGAAAATGTGAAGTAATATGCTAATAGTGATTTGCGTGTGTCTTTATCTACGGCATAGTCTGCATCTACATATCCATTTAAGCTTGTATGTTTAAAGACTTTTAGGTTAGATTTAGTAAAACATAGACCATGATTTAGGGTTCCTTTTAAGTATCTAAGTACTATTTTAAAACCCAACCAGTGTTCTAGACCTGGATTAGCCATAAATCTACTAAGTAGGCTGATTGCATGTGCTAAGTCAGATCTAGTACAAATCGTAATATACATTATACAACCTATACCTACATTATAAGGATATTTCTGCATGTGTTTCTTTTTTGTTGCTAATGTTGGACTCTTAGCAGCTATCAACTGTAACTGTGTGGCAGTTGGAGCAGGACTAGGTTTAGCATCTTCCATGTTGAACTTGTATAGGACTTTTCTGATGTAGTCCTTTTGGATCAACCACAGCTTTTCTTTTGCTTCATTCCTTATGATCTGCATTCTTAGTAGCTTCTTAGTTTTCCCTAGGTTTTTCATATCAAAGTTCTTTCTCAGAGCATTCTTTACTTCTTGGATTTTCTTCACTAACTTTCCTGTAATGATTAGAACATCAATATACACTAGCATATAGATCACTTCCTCCTTTTCTAAATCCTTATATTATAGACAGTAGTCATAGGCACTTCTCTTGAACCTCAATTCTGTCACCACCTTATGGAACTTCTTGTTCCATTGCCTAGGAGCTTGCTTTAGGCCATAGAGTGATTTTTCTAGCAAGCAAACATGATCTGGTTTCTGTTTGTCTATAAAGCCTATGGGTTGCTTCATATAGATAGTTTCTTCTAGCCTTCCATATAGGAATGTTGTCTTTACATCCATCTGATATATCTCTCAGTCATTCAGAGTTGCTAGGGTCAGTATTATCCTGACTGTTTTGAACTTGACCACTGGGGAGAAGATTTCCTTATAATTTATCCTTCTCTTTACCTAAAGCATTTTGCAACTAGTCTTGCCTTTTATTCAGTCACTCCATCCTTTAACTTGAATATCCATTTGCATTCAATCAATTTAGAGTTTGGTGGCTTAGGAACCAGCTTCAAGGTTTCATTCTTTATTAAAGAAGTGTATTCACTTAGGCAAGCCTCCTTCCACTGATCTGCATCAGTTCTCTTCATAGCCTCCTCACAGGTTTCTGGTGCTCCTTATTCAACTGATTCTATAACCAAATAGGCATATTCACTAGGTTAGTCTCAATATACCTTCTGTTTGGTATTACCTACCTTGGTTCCCTGTCTCTGACTAGTTGATAGTCTGTAGTGGATTTTGAGCTTCTGTTGTTTTCTCTTCTTATTCTGTTCCCTCCTGAGTGTTAGAATTCGAGTCCAATCTTTCTTCTACTACTTTTGTTGTCTATTCAACACCTATTTCTGTTTCTCCTCCTTCATATGTGGAGGGTGGGACATAGAATGGATTCAAACTATTGTTTGATCCCAGCTGTTGTAGGACATTGTCTTGGGTATGCATTCCTCCATCATTAGGCTTCAGTAGTGGAATTCAGTTTCCCTGAACACTACATCTCTGCTTATCTGAGCTTTGTTAGTTCCTGACTGTAGGATTAAGACATTATATCCTTTAATTCCTTCTGGATATTCGAGAACCATCCCTTTGACTGCTCTAGGTTCCAATTTCCCTTCTGTTTGGTGAATATAGGCACTGCATCCAAAATGTTTCAGGTGAGTAAATTTTGGTTTAAAGCAGTCCATACCTCTTCGAGAGTCTTATACTCATTTGAAGATGTTGGTAATCTATTGATTAGGTATGCTACTATTTTGATTGCTTCTCCCCATAAAGCTTGAGATAGGCCTGAGGACAGCAGCATGCATCTAGTCTTTTCAAGTAAGGTTATGTTGAGTCTTGCTGCTACTCCATTCTATTGAGGAGTAGCCTTGACTGTTTTGTGCCTTTGAATTCCCTTCCTTTCACAACAGTCATCAAATTCCTTATTACAAAACTCCAACCTATTGTCTGTTCTTAGCCATTTTAATTTCTTTCCTGTTTAATTCTCCGTCAAGGTATGTCACTTAATAAATGCCTCTAGTGCTTCATCCTTAGTCTTTAGGAGATAAATCCAACATTTCCTTGACCTGTCATCAACAACAGACAGGAAATATCTCTTACCTCCCATTGTTTGAGTCTATGCTGGCCCCCATAGGTCACTACAAGCATATTCCATGCTGCTAGTGGCTCTTCTTTCAAATTTTAGGAAAGGAGTTTTATGGTGTTTTCCTAGGATACACCCTTCACAGAAGTCAATTTTCTTTACACTAGTGTTTGACAGAAGTCCCCGTTGCTCTAGGTACTTGAGACTTTTATTCCCTGCATGTCCGAGTCTTGCATGCCATAGAATTGTTGAGTTCAACTCCTTTTCATCTACTGTTAGGGTAATTTCTGTAGTTTCTACAACATAGTATACCCCCCCCCCCCTCTTAATTGCCCTTATAACCACCTCACCATCCTTGATGATTTCTCTCAAACCATCCTTGGACCTTATCTTGT
>JANZLX010000212.1:21900882-21911107 GCA_025531955.1 Erythroxylum orinocense
ACCAATAGACTAACAACACAATTCCAGCTGAAAATGAGTGAGTGGCGTGTTTTCTTGATTAGATGTCCACGCCTGCAGGCTTCAACTGTCTTCATTTTGCCTTTTTTAGAGCTTGCGTGATTTTCTTGTTTGATTTGTTACGTAATTTGTTTTCTTTTTTTCTTCCTACGGCCTGACTTGCGTTTATGCTTTTCTCCGATGCTTCTTTCTGCGTCAACGTTTTGCCTTGGACCAAAAATCAAGCGCATTTTCTACAAATTAAACAAGACAATTATAAATACAAATTCAAGCAAACCAAATAATTTAGCAAGAAAAATATATATATAACCCAATAATTGATCCATAAAGTAAGGGAAAATGCCTTGAAATTTAATGATAAAAATGCCTTCAACACTTACTTTAGCTTAGAAGTTCTCAAAAGAAAAGAACCTCTCCCTGTGGGTAGTTACATGCATTGTGCAACTTGAGTCCAGAATCCATTCTGTTAAGAGTTCATATGCTTCAGCTGTCAATGTAAGAATCTCATCTCCATTAGATTCTTCAAATTTTTCAACATTTCCTGCATTTTCCTTCTCTGTTTCTTTGTCCTTCTTCTTTTTCCTGCAATCTCTTACAAAATGACCTTCTTTATCACAATGGAAACCTTTCTTACCTTTGGCTTTATTTTTTTTCTTTTCATCATCACTCTTTTTCTGTTTGCACTTTCCTTTAGTTTTCTACCCACCTTGCTTTAAGCCATTTTGTGCTGATTTGTTCCCAATTTTGTTATCCAAGAACATTACTTCTGGTTCCTTTTTAAAGTGATTATTGTCTATCACTTCCTCCATCAAGGAGTCAAGAACTCTCTTTATTGTTAGAGCATCACCACTAGCATGCTTAACCACTTTTTTGAATGCATTGTACTCCTATGTTAGTGACTTTAGAATTACCACTGCTTAGTGTTCTTAAAAATTGCCCCCTAGTAGCTTCAAGATCTTGAATCAATTTAAAGAAACAGTCCAAGTTGTCTTCGAGAGTTACTGTTGTGTTTATCTTGAAATTTGCAAGATTGTGTAGCAATGTCATCTTATTTGGTAAGCATTGTTTGGAATAGATCTCACCTAGCTTTTCCTATAGCATCTTTTCTATGTTGCAATCTTTCACTTTTCTGATGACAATTGGTGAAAGATGCAGCATCAGTTTATAATAAGCCAATCTTGCTTTCATCAGATTCTTCATAGGATTTGGTTCATCTTCATAGGTTGCATCTATGGCCTCAAAGCATTCATAGGATTCAAGAAGGGCTTGCATCTGTAATTTTCATATTGCAAAGTCCTCCTTCCCAGTGAACACTTCCATCTCTTTTCGTACCATCTTGTAGGTTCTTTGTAAAGATTTATACTTAAACTGTCTTTTTGATGAGTTCTTTGGCTTGACAATGTAGACAGAAACTTTGATGACTCTAATACCAATCTGTTAGAAACTTTGTGTCGTTTCTGTATTATTTCTAAATTGATGATGCCTAGTGCTTGGTCTTGTAATTTTACAGAAGTAAAAGTTGCAAGTAAAGTAAAGAAGACAACAATTTACTTGGTTCGATAATATCAAAAAAAGAAGAATACAAGAGATTGGGTGTACACAAACACCTGCAAGAGTTCTCTCAAACTCCCTTGTACCCTCAATATGTACTCTAGCACTCTTTGTTTTCTCTCTCTTGAATCACAAAAATGTAAACTAAGTAAACTTGTAATGTGTTGTGTATCTGAAACTCAAAACTTGTCCTATTTATAAATGTTGAGGATGACAACTTTCGGTTTTAATTGTATAAGTCTTAATATATTGCATGCTGTCATGCACGTGCTTCTTTAAAACTTTGCCTCCATTCAGCTCACTTCCATCAAACTTTCATTAATGAGTTTAATGAAATGTTGCGTTTTGATTAACTAATCCTTTTATGCTATGCATTTTGCCTCTGCTTCTGATATGATTCACGTGAGTCTCATACGAGTGACTTAGACTTAGCTTAAGTCTTCAGATAGCCCATTCAAACAATTGAGAGCTCTCCCTTTTTTCTCTTGGTAAGCTTCAAATACTCCTCTTATTTCTTGTTCGATTCCTCATCTATGTTCTTGATCTGAAGTGATTATGGGAGGGTTTATGAAGAATCTTGTGGGTTTCTTCACAAATTTGTTAAAAAATAATGTTAAGAAGTAAAATGTTGCAAACATCAAAGTTTAAGGACCTTAAATGACTATTTTTCTTTTTTAAAATAAATTTTATTTTACCAAAAACAAAGGCAATTAAAAATTTAAATTATAAGTATGTGTTAATAGGATTTAAATAGTTTTTATCTTATTTTCTTCGATTTGAAATCTAAATAAAAATTAAAGTCTAAATTTCGAAACTACGAAAATCAAACTCAAAGTTGAAGTTTCAAAACTGCACCAAATCAAAATCTGAAAGCTTTCAAGGTTTATCAAAATTAGATTAGCGAGGCAACTGAATCTCTTTAATATTCACACTAAATTTTATGAAATAAATGAATCAACGAATTTAATAAATTTTGTCGAAGTCACTCCTTATATTGAGTAATTATAATTTGTTTTCATTTTCATTTATAATAAAATTGACAAAATATAACTTTTAGGTAAACAACAAATTTATTTTGTTAATCTCTTTCCTCCTTTTTTTTTAAAATTCAAATGCAGTCTTAATGTCATAGGAGGTCAGACTGGGAGAGAAGGGTACAAAGTGGGAAGTAGTGCATTGTAGGTATGCTAGTGACTGCCTTGACTAAGCACCATAAAAGGAAAAAGGTTGGGGTGTGAAATACTTTGAACTGAGCAAAAATCTCTGATGCTGTTTAAGGAAATGCCATCATGCCATTTCACACCCAAACACTGTCGGGAACATGCAAACCGTCAGATATCGGGAAAAGGATCCTATGGACTTCCCTTCTTCTCCTTTTACTCCACTCCTGTATCATACAAATGAAATCTCCCTCTCGCTATTTACCTCATCATATCATGGGTATAGTATTACCAGTACTTAGTCTAGTATCAGCAGCTGTAATTGAACACACAAGATGAATGATGGAGATTGCTCACTCATACCTGTCTCCACCTTTGTTTCTAATGTTACGTTTCACTCTTCCAACATTTTGTTCTTCATCATTATTGTACTGACTGTCAATGGGTTTCTATAGTTATGCAAATTCAGATCTTTGCATATCTCTTATCCTTTTTCTGGTTGCATAATTAATTGGGAAAACTCCAAACAAGTTTTTTACTTTTCGCTATTCAGAATCATACTGGACCCACCGATACCAAAATTTACATAATTCGCCGTACGAATTTAATCTCCATGAAAATCTACTCTCGACTCTTTTATCACAACCATTTTGTACATTTAGAAACATAAGCAGCTAATATTATTGCACTATAACAATTTTTGCTTAAGTGCCACAATTAATTGATCCCCCTCAAATTTTATAAAGTAAATTTCAATTTGTGAATTTTGAAGTACTAAACAATCAATTATTATTAGTGTATGTATCGGAGACTACAAATATTGATAATATAATTAAAGTTTGCAAATTGAGAAATATTCCTACAATTCCCTGATCAACGGGTTAATCCTTAAACCTTACCATCTTCTTATTGCCTAGTATTCGACTAATAATCCTCATGGAACGATCTGCAAAAGGGTTTCATTTGGTCTCTGTAGTCAAATATTGAATGCCGAAGTCGAACGGTAAATAAAGAAGGATAAGGTTGATTGGATAATTCGTTTTCCATGCTAAATTCAGCCTCAGAGCTCTTCAAATGCTTAAAAGTTACTATTCTGTGAGAACAAAGCTTGTTTGGGTTGGACGCCATAACTTCTGCACATATTTACACACTCATGAAGTATGTATTGGAACTTGGTTCCGACAATTACAATAACACGCCATCATGATAGGAATAATGCACGACATTTGGCTGAATATGTTGAAAAGGACTTGCGAAAAAGTTAGACAAGTCAATTTTATTCATCTTGTATGGCTATATGTCCCAGAACTCCAAACAAAAATAAGGCCTCCTTTTTCTTGAACGTAACATAATCAGTACAAAGCATTTCATGTATTCAGCCGATACAGCTTTTTGAAAAAACCTTTCAATTGATCATAATTCCATTTTTCAAAACATTTTTCGTAAATAATTAATCATATATCATTATAGCATGCATATCTTGGCAATATACAGCAAACAAAGTTTTTATAAATTAATACCATTGAGGTCTTTTAAAATTTATCAAATGAAATATATATTTATTCACTAATTAAAAAATTAAATCAAGTCAATATTAAAAATTTTATTTTATAATTCAATTAATTTATTGAGGTTTCACATAATATAAGTTCCTAGTGGGTGATACGCACAGTATATAGAGGGGACTTTTAATGGAATTGTGTATCAAAACAAGTACAAAAATAAACTGACATTTTTTGTTTTCCATTGATAATGGTTGACAAAGCTGCATACCTCAATAGAAGCGTCATTGCTCCACGTGCAACGATATGTACAAGTCATCTAGAGATTGAATCTATTGGAAAATGAGATTGATATGCATGTTTATGACTTTCTTATCAAAAAAATAACAAAATTCCACTTCCCATATTATAATCACTAATTCCCAAGCCCTTGGTAAGTATGCAACCAACTTTGCGATTGTAGATAGAATTATACTCTTTTAGTGGGTAGGAACTTGTGAGTCTAGGTAGATCATGAAGAGTTACATGTTGTTTTACTTGAATTTATCTTCCTGCTTACAAGCTTAATACATATAGGCCTCTCTCTTGCAACAGATGAGTAGGCGTAAAGGATTCCATCCACTTAACTGAGCAATTCTTCTTGGATTAATAATATAAACTGTTTATTTTGTTAAGTAACAGAACCTAACATGGAAAGGGAACCAATAATAGTATTAACTAGAGTGACAAAAGAAACAAATGAAAAATGTACGTTTCTTTCTGAGCATAGGATAGTAGGCACATCAACTCTTTCTCTCTCTCTTCACTGCATAAACTTCGTGATTGTATACATCGAGCATAAGCACAGCAGAAGATTACATTACAAAGATAGCGAAATTACGTGGTTACAGAGTAAACATTCGTAAATAACATGCGTTCCAAACCATAAGTGGAACCTGGAAGTTCAACAGAATACCCAGATACCAAATGTTAAATAATCCAGCTTAAAAACGAATACAAACATCAGCCGTCAGCCAACATGTTCTGGCTGCTCTTTAGGAGGCAGCGAAACTAATCCAACTAGTTAGAGGATCCCAATCGAAGTTCCAAATCCAGATCCTCCTTTGAGCCATTAAGAAGACCAATCTCCAAATCTAGCATAACAACGTCAGCTTTTCTGAACAACTTATGCCCATCCTGGCACAAAATTGATTTTCGGGTTGCCACTTTTGTTAAACCTGAGGTTTTAGAGTTTGCGGTTAATTTCGGAGGCTCAATTTGAGGGCAATCAGCATCCCATTTCTTGGTCTCACTACAAGAAGCGAAGGATGAAGATAAAGTAGAAAGAGGAGAAGAAACCATGGAAGTCAATGTGCAAGTGCATGGAGATGGAGGAGAGTAGTTAGGGTTAGGTTTAGGGCCAAGGTTGAGGTTAAGACTACGGAAATGACCGTCCCTTGGAGGTGACTGCCTAAGCCTGGCTCTGTCTCTCCGATGAACATTCATGTGACCACCAAGAGCCTGAGCAGATCTAAACTCCCTTTTGCAGAAGCTACATGTGTATGACCTTGGAGGCCATGAAAACCCACCAAGATAATCTTCCCCATGGCTTTGACCTTTATAGTTCCATGAATCTTTAAGCTTATACTTGGCATCACTGCTGCTATTACTGATCTTGTTGTTGCTGGCTCTACCTCCAACACTATGATCTTTGAAGCTGTTACTCAAACTTTTTCTCTCCATGTGCACTTTTATGATATAGTCAGACCTATAGTAAGATCAAAATGCAGAACAGTAGCTCCTAGCTCAAATGATATCAGTTCAAAAAGAAACCAAAGAAATGTTACGATGTAGAATTTCTAACGCTAATGAGAGAAATATATACGTGAGCAGAGACGTGTGTGGTTATGATTTAGAAACTTGGTTTTGGGTCTTAAAATTGAGGAGGGCTAATAAAATTGAAGGAAAACTCATCAAAATCTGAACCAGAAGCTAGAAGTCCCATTGAAGGTTATCAAATGGAAATGCCCCAACTATGTCTTGGTCACAACTCATGGCTATATAAGGGAACCCTCTGAATGCCAGATTATACCTTTTTGCCAAATCTAGCTCAGATCTAGTGGATGTTTTTTAACTTGTCTTTAAATTGTACCCATGTACTTTCACGCTTGTGCAAGGCCTTTTTTAGTGAAACTAAAGAGTCATATATGTAGATAACACAGTTCAATCAGTTTGACCAGCTGTGAAGATATAATTGGTTCAAACTGCATGATGGTAATTAGAGCTTAGAGAAAGTACTTACTTCACTAGGAACCAATATGTTCTCGATACTATTAAATCACCTCTCATATGAGCTCAGGTGCTTTCATTACCATCAAGAAGTGTACATCAACTTTGGGAAGAATTAAGACTGTATCTAAATACTAAACTTGAAAGTTGAAATACTAATTAACGTTACCATTTGATCCTAGCTGCCCGGTCGACAAAACGTACTTGGAATAAGGTCATTCAATGCTTGCACCCGTGCACCGGCTCCACATCCTTCAAATATTTTAGATATTGGAAGGGATCTCAGATCTGAAACCATTTAACATGGATGGATGAATAGTTTTAAGTTCTTTCCTTAGTACATGAGCCATATTAAATTCGATGACCGCTTGCAGATAATTTTTACGGTTATTGCACATTATCATGAGATTTGGATGATCTGGAAATTAAAAGATTGATAGTGTATTTGCAAAAAGTTCTATGTAAATGCACGTTTTCATATAATTAATGAAGGTGTTTCATTACACAAAAAGAAAACCAGATAATAGGCGTCAAATAATTCTACTGGGATAAACTTTTGGTTAGCAAGAAGTAACTCAATTTTCAACGGTGAAGAAACCAATTAGTGGCTTGGCGCAAGGTAAATGAAAATTGTCATCAGAGCAATTTGTATTTTCCATCACGCTCGTTGTCCAACTTTCGTATAATAATTACCCAAAAACGTTAATAAGCAGATATTGCCATGCATGTGAGGGCGTGTCCGTGTTCCAATTTGGAGACCAATTCCTAGTCAATAAAATTCTCTAGCAAAAGCAGAATGATTTATGAAGGATATAAACCTTGAGGTCTTGTTTGGGAACCAATAATGAAGGAATCAAAATAAAAAATAAGAATGTGATGAATAAAATTATTGATTATACATGTCTAGTATGCAAGTATTAGAAATATGATTATAAAAGTTAATAGTTATATTAATGTTTGGTATCGAATATCAAGAATGATAATGAAATTTTTTTACTTATACTTAATTATTATGTTATTGATTTTGTAAATAATTAATTAAAAATTTTAATGACTTATAAAATTATAAATTTTAAAATAATTATGACTAATTTTTACAGAATAAAAATGTAAATAAAAGAAAATAATATAAAAGATAATTTTGATAATAACGTTCTAATAAGAATCAATATCTTGATAACAAATTGATAATAGTATATTTTTTATTTCAATGTATACTCACACTCCCCCTTTAAGAATAGAAGTTTCGGAATATTTAGTATTTATTCTAATTTTGTCATTCATTATCTTATCTATTATTATTATTAGTAATCAAATAACTAAAAATTAGGAACGTAGGTTGCGCCACCTCTTCATTAGTCGTTACCAAACGACCCCTAGATTATAAACTTACTAAATTATATAAGTCACTCCGCCGAATTGATTTGTTATCATTTTCCCGTAGCTCGATATGCAAAGTCGATGCCTTTTGAAAGACTAACCAAAGTGACTATTTGGTTATTCGTTCGTTTGGGGCAATAGTAAAAAACAGTAGCTGTAGTTGCTCTTATTATTTCAAAGGGCAGGATATCGCAGCGCACCCAGATTTGCTTACCATTTTCAAGTGAAATGGAAGAGAAAGCTTTGGTCAGAGAACTCACACAGACAAAAGATCCTGCCACATATAACTTAGATTTGTTGAAAGACTAGTGGCCAATGGGGTGAGCTCTTGCTATGCTATATATAGTTATCATTTTATAAGGGTTCTCTAGCCGAAATTGCAGTGTTTACCTACAGTATAACAACTTGCCGTCTCTCATACTCATATAATTTAAGATTGAAGGCTGGATGTTTACCCCCATTAAAGCTTATTAAAACCTGAGCTAGTTAGCTGTTTGCAAATGGGAAGCGAAGAGGATAAATAACTAAGAATAGCAACATCATAATAAAGCCAATGAGGGTTTGGTTAGTTTAGTTCTATTGACGTTGACAAGGAATCAAATTTTCCCATTTGATTGCTGTCCCGTCAACTTTGAACATTGGTTTCTTCCAGCTGAGAAAACATTCAATCAAACACATGCTTTCTTCATTGAATCTGATCTTTATATTCTTTAATGATTATTTGCCTTGTTGTATTCATGAAAAAAGAAAGGCTTGAAAGGGTTTCAATTCAATACTTATTCAAGTCATATTGATTTGCTCTTGCCGAGGCAAATCGAAATTGAAGTTATTATTGATTTGATGAAGCCCACTAAAACCAAAAATAGTAACAGAAAAAGAACCTAGTAGTATTATAGCGCCATATATCTAAATATAGTCTTCAGAGTTGGTGATTAATTTATTCCTTGCTGAATGCTTGATCAATGTATGTGAATAGGCTTCCTTGAACTAAATAAAAACATCACATAACAGATCAGTGTATAATCCTCGAAACCAAAATCACATCATCTTCTTACAATTTGTAAACTAATCTCAGTGTAAAAGTTTCTAAAACTTGTTTCGCATCACTTCTACTTTTATTTTCAACTTTCGGACAATTTATGTAATAATTATTAATTCTATTTTCAGATTTCTTGGTCTACTACTTCCATCAACTTTATAAATTTGTAAAAAACAAAAAGAGTTCAATTTCCAACTTTTAAAGTATGCTTTAAAATTATTTATTCAAAGGTATTACACTATAAGCTCAAGATTACAATATTTAATTACTTTGTTTATTTTTCGGTACAAAATTAATTGAATTATTTTTATTATTAATGTAATTATGGGATATTAACAAAAATAATATATTATTTATTAATTTCCCTAGTGATTATTAGGAACAAATAAAAACTGAAACTAGCTACTAATTGTTTATTATAATAAAAAATGTGAATTATTAATACAATAATAACTACTTATCCATTACTATTTATAACAAGAATTACATAATATATAAATTTTCAATCATTTCATAAGTTTTGAAAAAATTAGTAAATTAAATGATTATTTATCATAATAAAATATTTATTTATTAATGTAAATTAAAATTATTATCATTTGTCATCAAAAATGAAATAAAGTAACCTATTATTCATTATTGATAATGATTTTCGTTATATAAATTAATAAAACTAGTAAGGAATTTGTAATCTTAGATACTTTATATTAAATTAATAAAATTAGTATTCAATAATAACTAGGAATTAATCACGTATTATATACAATGAATGAAATTTCACAAAAAAACGTTAGGTCATTGAATAAATTTTTTTAAAAAAGATCACGAAACAAAAAATATACAAAAAGAAATAGTACTCAAAAGGGAGCAATATTGAGAAACTAGGTTGAGATCCAATCCCGATTGCAGCGGAATAATCACAAAATCTTTTTTTGTGGCTTTTAATTTTCCAGAAACTAAGATCTATTTAATTCTATAAAATGATTATCACGAATTATAATAAAGCGAAAACTTAATTTGTACCTTATTCCGAAACTTGATCTTTATCTTGTTGTATCTCTCAAGCCGTTTTTAAAATAGACTCGTCTCAACTACCGTAGCCGCACAAGTGTCTTGTCTCTAATGATATCCACAGAACAGGTTGAGATAACTCTGTAACTTTTATATAGAGGGTTAAGCATGAAGTACTAGCTTCGTAGAGCTTAAGCTGATTTATAATAAGTTTTGGAAGTTTTAGTAATTTAATTGAAATTAAATTCTAATTTCAATTAAACTTTAATTAGAATTATTTGTAATTCTAATTAAAT
>JANZLX010000212.1:21944684-21955231 GCA_025531955.1 Erythroxylum orinocense
GAAAATCAGACGATAAGAAAACAGACGATAGAAACCAGACGCTAGAAAATCAGACGATAAGAAAACAGACGATAGAAACCAGACGCTAGAAAATCAGACGATAAGAAAACAGACGATAGAACCAGACGCTAGAAAATCAGACGATAAGAAAACAGACGATAGAAACCAGACAATCGAAACCAGCCGATAGAAAAACCAGCCGATAGAAAACAGATGATAGAAACCAGACGATAGAAAAACCAGCCGATAGAAAGCAGAGGATAGAAACCAGACGATAGAAAAGTAGACGCTATAGAACATAGAAGATAGAATCAGCCTTTGAGTCTTTGAGCCAAGAGGGGTTTATTGTGCCAAAGTAAGTTAGTAACAAGTGGCAAGTTTAGCATTAGTAGTTCAGCCAGCAACCAGCGTCTCGGGAATGGGCCATCAGTTAGGGCTCACCACCCGGGACCGCCGGGCTCCGAGAGTGGGGTCCGACAGATAGCTTATGCCTCTCATTAGTTAACATTTCATGAGTTGAATTATCCCACCAATGATTTGGAGTTAGCAACGATTATGCACGCTCTTAAGATTTAGTGACATTATTTGTATAGAGTGGCATTTTAAATCCTTACATATCACAAGAGTACCAGGTGTATCCTGACTTAGAAGGAGCTAAACTTAAGGCAAGGAAATGGATTGAGCTACTAAAGGATCATAATTGTACTATTGATTACCATCCAAGGAAGGCTAATCAAATGGTGGACGGTTTGAGTAGGAAAAACTTAGGCATGATGGATAGTTTGAGCAAACATAGTATGACACCATTGGTGGAGTTGAGAGCAATGGACGTGAGAATGGAGATTGATTATGTGAGTAGTTTATAGGCAACATTATAGGTTCAACCAGATTTAGGACATAGGATCAAAAAGGCATAAGAACAGGATTCTTATCTGATGCAGATAAGAGAGAGTGAAACAAAATAAGGGGACTAACTTTTTAATGAGAGTAAAGAAAGTGTTAGCGATTGGGGGCGAGTTTGTGTGTTTGATATAGATGGGCTAAGAAACGAGATTTTGAAGGAAATTCATAGTGCACCATATGTTATACATCCTGGTACTATAAAAATGTTTCAAAACTTAAGACCTAATTACCAATGGTCAACGATGAAGAAAGATGTAGCAGAGTTTGATCGAGGTGTTTGACTATTAGCAGGTCAAGGTAAAGCATCAAGCACTTGCATGGAAATTAAGACCTTTAGTTATTCCATTGTGGAAGTAGGAGAAAATCATGATAGATTTTGTGGTAGCGTTATTGAGGACTAAACATGAACATGATTCAATTTAGGTGATTCTGGATAGGTTGACTAAATCAACTCATTTCTTACCTAGCAGGCAGAATCCTGGACAAACTTGCCATGTTTTATATTGAAGTGATTATAAAGTTACACGGGGTTCCAATGTCTATTGTATCAAATTGAGATACACGGTTTACTTCCCGATTTTGGATGAGTTTATAGATAGTTTTAGAGACTAGGTTAAATTTGAGCACTGCATTTCACCTTTAATTAGATGAACAGTTCGAGCGTACTATTCAAATGTTGAAGGATATGAGGAAAGCTTGTGTAATGAACTTTGAAGGTAATTAGGATAGATATCTACCTTTGATAAAGTTTGCGTATAATAACAGTTATCACTTTAACACAGTATGACACCATTTAAGGGCAGTGTAGAGATATGATATGTTTGGGGTATAGAAGGTGCCAGATTGTTAGAAGGACTAGAGTTGGTTCAAGAGATGATAAAGAAAATAAGGGTGGTAAGGTAATGCTTGAAGATGGCTTAGGACTGGTAAAAGAATTATATCGATCAACATATTCGGGAGATAGAGTACAACATTGGAGAAATGGTACTTTTATAAGTATCACTTAGAGGAGAATCCTAATGTTTGGTAGGAGAGGGAAGTTGAGTCTAAGATACATCGGGCCATATGAAATTCTATAACATGTGGGGCTGTTAGCTTACAAATTAGCCTTACTTCCAATGTTATCATAGATTCATGATATGTTCCAAAGTTATCTCTAAGTCCAAAGTTCATATTAAGGAGTATATTGGACTTATCAATTAATTAACTCCGAAAATCAAGTAAGAATAACTTTAGACTGTACTTTTATAATAGTATTTTGTTTCTAATAAATTATGTTATAGTGAATCAAATTTTGAATTAGTCATTAATTAAATTAATGATTAATAATTACATATATGGATTTCTAAAATATATTAATTTTGTTTATTTATTTCACAAATAATTAACAAAAGTAAAAAATGTTTTGCGTTATATTTTATAACATATTATGAGGTCTATTGTTTGATGATTCGGCAAAAAATTTGTTATTAAAATTTTCAGCTGTGCATGAGTATAATTAAGAATATTAAGGTAAATAAATCACGCTTACATAATTAAATAAAGACTAGTTTATAATAGTTGTGAATAAATTATGTAAATCGTAAGTATGTGGCTTGCCTAGGATAGGCTATATTCGATGGTCATAGATTGTTATGTTGTTTAAGTACGAGTTTACGATGGTTAGTTATTTATTTGTGAAATAAGGATTAGCGCATCCTAAGTCTCGAGTGCCAATGGCTAAGTACTAGACTGGTACCAAAATATCCTAAGTTTTGGGAATTTCCTCTACCGATGACTAGGTATTGGATTGGTTGAGATATCTTGTGCTGATATTTATACATCTAATTACATTTCTACATAGTGAATGATTATCATGAATAGAGGTGCGTCAGCACACCATTGAATGTAAGTTTTTTAGGTTAAACAAGGCCCAAAAAATTCAGTTAATAATGAGATAAAACATAAATGATAGTAATAAAATAATATTAGTATTAACCATTGCTAATGATAAAATTTTGGATGCTTGTTAATTATTAGGATAGGCCAAGTAATGTTGTCTATTTTAGTATTATATGTATGTTTTTATCATTTGTCTAATTTATATATACATATTGAGTTATTTGATTTTAAAGGTATGGTCAATTACCCTTATTGAGTAGTCAACACATCCTTTGTTTTTTTTTTAAAAAAAGATAGAGAAATTGTCAATAACTGAGTACACATGATTGATAAAATACAGTTTAGGTGGAACCAACAAATTAAATTGAGTAAAGTTGTTTTATTGCATATATTTATGAATGTGATAGTTAGGATAGTTGTCTGTATAGAATATTTTTATGACTAACAAACATCATTTTTTGAACTAATTAGAATTCTGGTAATTATTAATATAATTGGAGAACAATTTGGATAATTGTAGTTTAAGAATTATTGGAATGTTACAATAGTTATATTTTTATTACTGATAATAATTACGTATTAGATAAAACTTAAAGAAACATTATGAAATTAATTAAATTTATTTTAATCTCTTATTTAATAATTAATAATAAATTCTTGATAAAAATTATTTTTCTTATTAGAAAATTAAATTAAATTTATTAATAATTATTAAAATAATTTTAATTAATTAAAAAATTAAAAAATTATTCATAATTCTTATTAATAATTAATTTTAATTAATTACTTATAAATATAGAATTAAATTATTCATAATTCTTCATAATAATTAATATATTAAATAATTAAATAATATATATTCAGTTGCTAATAAATTAAATTATTAAAAAACAGTTTTTGTAAATTTCATAAATTTTGAAAATCAGTAGAAACTAAAATAAGAAAAAGAAAACCAAAACTTCAAACATTTATTAAATTTAAAAATAAAAATATAATATAAATATAAATAGACACAGAACATGCCCAAATTAAGCCCAATTAATAGACAACCCACGGGCATAATTTCTGAATCCACATTGCGGCTTCCATTGATTAATTAAATGAAAGTACACAAACTCAAAATTGCACATGAATATATTTTCATGAACCGAAGTATTGCGTCTTATAGATTTACAATGGTTTTTACATGCCAAATTAAGAAATTACCTTCTTTGTTCTACTGATGCTAACGACTTTGAGATTTACAGATCTGCTATTGTGGAAAGCAAGAACTCAGCGAATAACACCGAATTTCCTAACATTAACATGGACTTCTACCTAAAGTTTTCAGAATGAGATCAGTGGCTTCCCAGTCTCTTTCAAGTTGTCAGTACTTATATTTTGCCATGTGCTGTAAAGGTGGTCACAAAACCACCGCAATCCAAAATTTATGATACCTTCCTACGAAACAATCGTTATGGTCAAGACTCTGGTCGATGCTCCAGAAACTTCCATGAAGGTTGCATATTCTTTGATGAACTACCGAATTCCAAGATGCCCTTGATCCATTTAACTTTGTTTACAAGTTCTTCCAAGTCCAAAATTGCAGCTTCCATACTATCAGAGCACCTGGAATTCAAAAAAATGTTCACACTGGTCCTCATCTTCTTTGAGGGAACACTGTCGTGGTGATTAGCTTTCTCACCAGCATTTTGGTCTGCTTCAGTAGAAGCGTCTCTAACGTGTGAGCTTGAAACACTATCCGAACAACTAGCTTTGCCCGTGCCACTATCAGCTGCACCTAAGTTTATGTCAACTTCTAGTGTTTGAGCCTCTTCACATACCTTAGGGGTAAGAGGCCTGTTTGCAGTTTGTTGTGACCTACCTAGTGATGTGGCATAACTCCCAGAAATATGAGAAGAAAATGAAGTATTACAGTCAACTGATGTACCAGCCCTAGCGTCGACACAGTTTGTATTTCCTTCTATAGCAAAGGCTGTCAAGTTTGTCGAGCCCTCTGCAACAGCAATTGCTCCAGGGTTGAGTAATTATATCACAGAATCAAGTCATAACAGTAAAAACAAATAGCAGAGGGAGAAAATTAAAAAAAAAAAGGATAATAACTAAAATTTCATTTCAAAAAGTAGAAATGGAAAAACTTCTCTAAGATCCTCTGTAGCATCAGTGTTTAATCTGACTCTAAAGGTTCTTGTAATTCAATAATTTGTAAGTTCGACTCTAAAAATTCTTGTAATTGAATAATTTGTAAGTTCAGTTTTCAAATCAAACCTTGATACAGATAAATTATGGTAAATACTACACATTTGTTCTAACCTCATTAAACCAACCAGAGCAAGCTTATCAGCTCAAAGCCAAAAATCAATGAATATACAAGATTAAGCAGGATAGAATGACATATATGTATTTGAGAAACTAGAAGGACGTGTCAAGCTCCCTTACCTTCAGTAGCAGGTCTAATTAACTGAGCACAAGCTTGAATGTTTTCATTTCCCTATAAGCAAGAAGCATTGAAAGAAATGAGTCAAGAAAGAAAAAGCCATCAAAAAGTGCTATAGACTTCACATCCACAGAGACAATAAAAACAAAAAAACATAAAGAACATAAGTAAAAACAAACATGATGCATGAAAATTGGAGGTAACATTCACAGCTGATGAAACTAGATATGGTAATAAAAATCGAATTGGTAACAACAATAATGCTAGCTAAATTTTGTTAAATACTAGAAGGGGTAAATGTAGTTCATTCCTAAAACCTTTCAACTTTTAGAAAATATTTTTTGTACTTCTTTTTTCCAATTTGACAAACTTTTCACTTCTCCAACCCAGTGCAGTTTCCAAATATAGCTCTTACTTTAACGTCTTCTATTACAATCTCCAAACATCTTCGAAAAAAATTAAGACAATAATCTGTAAATCCTTTTACAATCGTTACTTCTCAATTGGTACCTAGTGCATTTTCCAAACACAGCTCTTAGCAATTCAATTAATTCATTGGTTTGGCCAAAAAAAAAAAATACAAATCCTTTACTGCTCATAGTTACCTACTCCAATCATCTACGTTCTACCATTAAAAATATGAAAATACAATCAGGCTATAGGAGAAACATAAACACATCCTTCACAGAACAAACAATAAGGAAATTTTTAATATAATTAACATAATAAACATAGAGAAACAGTTAAGTAAAAAAACTATAAAACAATATATTTTTACAATTTAGTAACTAAAATTAATTAATAAGAAATAAACTCTTAAAAAGTATAAATATCCATTAACCATTCCATCATCAGAATACATAAACTTCTGATAAAGAGTCAATACTTTTTATTATACAGCTCTATGCCACATTTGTTTATTTTAATTTAAATAGTTAAGTTCCTTAATTTGTTTGATGTATAATCATTTTAAATTACATTTAGTAACTAATTTGACATATTTAACCTTGTCTTAATAGTTTTCCACCCATGTTAAACCAACAGATATTCTTCTCCTTTCTTTTTCTCCTTTACTTTTACTTTCACGTTGTATCGAAGTTAACTTAACCAGTATTAAAGTCAAATTCAAATTTAGGCCCTAAACTTTAGCCCTTCCTCTTTAAAGCCAAGTTCTGAATTGTGGAAACCTATCCCCAATTCTTTTGAACTCAAGATTTTGATTCTAAAACTTGAATGCCTAGCCTTTGTTTCTTCTTCTTGGGTCAGATCTTCTATTTTTCTATTTGCCGTCGATATTTCTCCTTTTTCTTCAAGCCCTTTGCCGGACAGTTCATCATGAAGTGTCATTGCTGTTCTTATGTCTTTATTTCCAGCAATGACTTCTTAATAGCTTCTATTCTTCTATTTGTGGCCAATGTCTCTCCTTTTCCTACAAGCGCTTTGTCCTACAGTTCATCATTAAGCGTCATTACCCTTACATCTTTCTTTCCAGCAACTCATTAAGATCATTACCTTTGTTTTATCTTTCTTTCCAACAACAGTGTTAATATCGTTGTCCTAACTTTTCTTTTAGCAACTCATCGAGAGCATTGTTACATCTATTTTTGTCTTTTATTTTCTCTAACTTCTGTTCTATTTTCTCTCCTTTCTTCTTTTCTAGCAAGCATTTCTTTCTACACTTTCTCCCCCTAGACAATTAATTATTCTAGCTGCCAACACAGTTTTTCCTTTACTTTCAACTTTTATTTACTTTTGTGATTTTAGGGTTTATCCAAAAAATCCTGGAACAGAGTAGGAAAAAGAGAAAAAGAAAAGAAAGAAAGGTTTCAATGTTGTGTAGAAAAGGAAAAAAACAGATTTTTTTTTTATTTCATCAACTCCAAAACGAATTCTGTTTCTAGATTCAAAATTCACATACGAGCTTGAACATAGAAAGAATTGACTTAGCAACTTCAGGGAAAGTGTTGAAAATCATAGAAACTTCCTATTCAATAATACTATTATGTAACCAAAAATGAATATTTTACACTATAATTATTTAGGTCTGATTTTAAAAATATTATATTACATTATAATAGAACATTGTACAGTCTTACTATTATAAATAGAAGGTTAAACCTTATAAACAATACACATCAGCACTCTCATTTGTTTTGGTGTCCATGGACGTACGTTTTCTAGCTGAACTATGTTTAACCAATGTATATATTCTTCTCCCTTCAATACTATAGAGAAATATTTCTCTCTAAATAAATGTTGAATTCATGGTTAACCTAACCATGTAACTTCATTCCTAGTTCAACTGAGAAAAACAGTTGAGACCCAATTGGCTCATACAGGCTGGATGTTGGAGTTGTTTCAAGCCAAATCCATGGTCTGATACAAGTTCCAGGTTTGAAAAACATAGTAAATTGAGCAAGCCCTAAATAAATTTTCACTAATCTTCATGGTAAAAAAGCATTGTCGAGCAATAGTAACCCTAATGGTTCTAGCATTAATCAATCACACTGTTGAGATTTAGATGCACAATCTTCAAGGAAAAGCATTTGCCAAGTGTAAGATAAACAAAGCATAGCTCTTTCACGATATTAATATGTTATCTTCCATTTATTGACCTTCTTATAGGAGTAGCCCCTTCATCATTGATATATGCCAATAAGTGAGAAAGCAACTCTTCTAAACAATTGTCATGCAACTGAATTCCTACACCCTGAAAGATTCCTTTCTACTGTTCTCGAGTTGACAAATCTCTATAGAGATACATACAATTTTTAGTCCTCATTATTGCCCTCTTCAGAAATAAATGCATCACAAATAGATTTAAAAAAGAGTAAACAGAATTAACGTCAGTCTTATATCAGGTGCTAGGAATGATCTTAAAAGTATCAAATACATATCCTTGAGTTGATATAGCATAAGTCTGAAAGTATGAACTTAGAATTAAACATAAGACATTAGACAATGGTGAATACTAAAAGTAAACATGCATATATAAGTTACCTCAGGAGTAGGAACAGTCCAACCAAACTCTAAAGACCAATTCAAGGAAGGTCGAAGGTTCTCAGACAAAGCATCATAAAACTGCCCTTCACCAAGAGGAGGTGGCAGTAACTCAACCTACAAACAAGAAGTTAATAAAAAGCCCAAAAGCTTAGTTGAATCATATAGAGAGCTTAAAATGACAAAAGGAAATTTCTTACAGCAGAAAATTAAAGTGACCCAACAAAACCAAAATACTAAGAAATAAAGAAATAAGCAAATATCTTGAAGTCAAAATTCTTTTCATTATTGATTTGTCCCAAGCAGTAGTTGACCAACCAGGTGGCTTTGTCCTAGAAATAAATGAAGAAACCCTCGCTCTCAAGGAAAAATCCAAAATTTTGAAGTCATTCAAGGCCAAAATATCCAAGTTAGAACAGAGACATGAAGATGATTTGCAGGCATGATTACTTCCTACAATCTCAACATTGCAGGCATGATTACTTCCTACAATCTCAACAGCCTTCGTGCTAATGTACATCTTTTTTCTTTTTTTAAAAGTAAGACTTACATCTTTTATCCTTTTATTTGAAGTAACTTCCTTTTGGTTTGGTTCTTCAATTTTTGAGTGTTTCTAACCACAAAGGTATCAGGAGGGAGAAAAAGATGTAATCTGCTTCATATTGGTAAAAAATGAGCTATTCATACTATTAATAAATTAGCTAGATCCTCAATAGCCTTGTTGCTATCATAACTACATCTTTTTATTTAGAGTAAACCCTTCAGTTTTTATTTAGAGTAAACCCTTCAGTTCAACTCTTTGTTTTATGAGTGTTTCTTTTCCCACAAGGGTATAAGGAGGATGAAAAGGTTGTAAAATGCTCAGTATTGGCAGAACTAAGCTATCCTTACTATTTGATTGTAGTCTTTCGATCATCTTTGCCTCCTGTTGGCAAGCCTTCATGTTGTTGTTTTCCAAATAAGTCAATAGACCCCCCTTGGGCCCCTCACATCATACTCCTACCATAACTAAGCACACTCTGAAAACCTTTGCACTTAAACATTTGTCACAACTTAGTACAATCAAGTAACCACCACCTGCAGTTTTTACAATTTCAATAAACTTCAGTTCGGTTTTAGAGTGGCATGCTACAACCCATCATATCTGTTTTAGATGTTTTAGGGTTCTGGAAATTCAGCGTTGCAACAAAGTCTACCCAAAAATCAGGAAGTTAAATTTAGGACCCACAAAATTATAACCATTTGATCCAACTAACATTGAGTAGAACCAAACTTTTCATTTGCTAGAAAAATAGTGGCCTAAATCTAAGATCAAGAATTAAGTATCTTGTGAAACTAGATAAGAAACCAGTAGATTAAGTTAGCACAGGATTATCAGTAGAAGTTCTTGGCAGAAAAGTCAGAAAAGTATAGAGAAGTGTTTTCACTAGGTTATATGCATTTACTCTTTCAAGAAAAATAAAAGAGAACTTGAGTCACATATTGTACAGCAATCTTCAAACAACATGCTCAAAAACATATTAAAAGAAATTCGATCCAAAAAACAGGCTCCAATCCAATGAATTTACATATAAATAGGAAATGCAACATATTTACCTGAAATTTATCGTTCCCTAGTGCTTCCACCAATTTTCCAGACCAATAACAACCATCACTCCACCAATCTACCAAATCTCCCACCCCCCATTTATCATTAGCCACAACTACTACTTCTGGGATGGTTTTGACATCTAATAATTCACTTCTTCTATACACAGAAGGAAAGCGAGGACGCATCATCAATTCCCCCTTTGAGGTTCTGGATCTACTAGACTTCTTATAAAGCTTTGTCCACCGCAACGCTGAATACAGATAATAGCAAAGTTCAAATAAGGAAGGAAGGGGGCAGTGATACACTAACTCATGCAGTGAATGTACTTTCAGCATTGCAAACAAAAGACAGAAATTAGAACTAAGAGTTATGATCACACATGGAGTATCTGGAGCCTCCTGTATCAAACAATTGGTACTTTCCATTAAGAAAAGATAAAAAGAATCCCCAGTGATAACAAAGTGTATTACAAGGAATGTTGTAAGATTTTTCAGTCACAAACGCAGAGTACATAATTAGCCATAATAACAACAATAACAAAGATTGCCCCAGCACAAAGCATTACTTACGTTGATCGGGGAAGTCAGGATATTCTAGAGTACATTCCATTCCGCATCCTCTACCGCGGATTTCCCTTATCTGACGGAAATTTAAGAAAAGAATAGCGTCGTTACAATACAATCATTTTGAAGGCATTCTAACTTCAAACCAAAAAAAAAAACATTGTCCAATATC
>JANZLX010000212.1:21975918-21990492 GCA_025531955.1 Erythroxylum orinocense
TCTTCTTAACGAAAACAACAACATTTTCTTTTTCTTCTCATTCCTTTTTCCCCACTTAATCACTTCTAAATTGTCTCATTCATTTGCAACACATCTAATGCTAATAATACAACATTAGTTATAAACCAAACCCAGAAAGTTTTCAACATTACTATTCATCTACTATTCATCATCTTCAACCTTCGACTTCCGATTCTGAAACTTCTTTTTTTTTCTTTTTCTCACCTTCCTTTAACTTCTTCACTATACAACTAACCTATTTAGCATTTCTAACCTATCAGAATCATCCTAATCTTCAAACATTATAAATCTCTCCAAAAGACAATTTTGACTAATTTGGCCTAAATTACTCTAGTTTTTCCCTCTTAAGTCAGGCCATAATTTAAAAACTATAAAGGACTCAGATTATGAAATGTACAATTACAAAAGAAACATGCACATACAGCTGGGGAACTCTTCAATTCTTAACTCATTTACCAAAACAACAAACGTCCATACATAACTTTAATTACATAATAACATTATAATCAAAGGCTTAACACAAAATACAACATATAGAGGATGTTCAATGTTTAGCATACTTATGAAGCTATCTAAAATTTATATAACTAACTTAGTTAGCAAAGTTTCTAATATCTTGGAGTTTTCGATGCCCTACAAGGATTGCTATCCTTCACGTTCTGCACCTGAGAAAGGAATAGCGGGCTGAGCTACACAACTCAGTGACTAGCATATTTATTGTCATTGGAAATTGACCACAAATACACACACTTATATTTAATAATTCAAAGCATTCTTCAATTTAGTTTAATAATCATAGCACATAACACTCAAATGCAACATACATAACAAGTTAAAGATGCAATGCATAGCAAATGGGTCGAGGGTACTATGAGAGTAGAATGGAGAAACCAAAGTTCAACCCATGAACAAAATGAGTCCAATTTCGAAGCTTATATGCAAAAGGCGGGCAGTCGGGAGTAGGCCCTTCTCAACATGCACGTGACGAACAAAATGGTTCCACTCTCGCCCAAACAATAACACATATTCATTTTCTCATATACTCATACTTTATATTTGGTCTTCTTTTCAATTAATACCAAAGTCATGACCTCTTTTGAGGTATAATATAATCATATTTCATCATGCATTTTTCAACATTTACAAACAATTCAATTTCAAACAAGTCAATTTCAACATACACACATAGGCAAGAATTTGCCCAATTACACTATAACCATAAATATGTTACCCACCTAATTAGCTTGCAAAAATCTAAGTCAAGTTTGCCTTTCCCCTTGCTCTTGGGTAGGATTCCCTTGGTTTCCTAGAACAATCAAGGTTCCATTCAAAACAACATTCCAATAAAGTTCATAAAATTCAAAATCACAAAATTTCAACAAACATAAATTTAACTCAAATTTAACCTACCCATACCCCATCTAGGTTAGAAAAACTAGGACCTACTTTAGAAACCCTAGAATCGGTTGGGTTCTCTCAATCAACTTCTTCCTCCAACTATTCTCAACACAAAAACCCATTTCTGTGATAAAGCAAGAAGAAAAGGTGATGAACTTACCTTAGAAGGTTGATTTCATATTCTTCTCAAAATTTCTTTTTCCTTTCTCTTTTTTCTCCACAATTTTTCCTTCTTTCCTTCTTCTTTTCACGTTTTTTTTTCTTTTTTCCTCTCTTAGCTTCCACGACACTGTCTTCCCTTCTTCTAATCCAAGAAAACTTATACGGGCTTTATTCCCATTTACCCTTCATTAGTAAGTCTTTTCCATGTTTTCCCCTTCTTTCATTTATTATAAGTGTTATTAACTCTCTTAACACCATATTAATTCCAACTTAATTCTAACACTTTATTCTAACTTCTAATTTCTATTTTTCATTCATACTTGCTAATTTGATGACTCAACTTTGAAAATAATGAAACAAATAAATCACTAATAAATAAATAAAATTTTGGGGTCCAACAATTTCTGCTGGTGTTTACCTCATAATGGTTTCATCATAATTAGTTTACTTTGCTGCTATCTATTTTAGTTCCTTTGGATATATGTCGAATCTGTATACAATACAACCAAGTGGATGTCCTATTTAATAAATAACTTGTCCAATTTTGGTGGATATTTTCTAGTCAAAATTTCTTTTCCAAATAGTCACATCACTTATCATATCAATGCTCAAAGGAATTGCATGTATTACTGTTAAGGTTTTTCAAAACAAAAAAGAAAAAGTTTTGACTCTCACAACTAGGTAGACGAGTCCTCATCTTTGAAATTTCTTAATGAATATGTGTGTTAAGTTGATAAAAATAAGCACTTGGCAAGTTTCATAGTCAAAAATTCAGATTTCTAAAACCAATAATGCTTCCTCATGAAGTATTGGACTGTCATGACTCAAGGTGAGCTCTCATTTTTCATCCTATATTAGTTTATTCCAATTACACATTTCTCTTTCTTCACCTTTGTGTAAAAAAATACCAAAAAAACAAAAAAAAAATTATATCTTTTTTTTATGTAACTTTAATGTCTTAGCTAAAATAAACATGCATGTTGATGGATTCAATTCTTGGTAACTTGCTTTAGAAAAACACCAAGAATTCAGTGGATATTGTTCCTATATTTCCCATAACAAAAGAATTAGCAACCTAAATTTGCTTAACTCTCATAGCTATGCTATTTGAAATAGACAACGATCTAGTTTCTATTACGATCTAGTTTCTATTATGAAATTTTCTACATCGTTTTATGAATGTGTGGTTTGCTATGATTTTGTCTATAAATTTCACCATATCTAAGACAACCTAAACATATAACTTTTGTTAACGATTGCTACCTCATAGTGTTAACTTTGCTTTTTTTCTCCTACTTTTTTTACTATTTATCCTACCTGTTTACTTAAATATACTTCCACATATATTTGATATACTACAAATATATAACAAACAGCTTATAGATATTATCCAAGTAAATTTTATTTGGCACATTTTAGTTTAGCTAGGCATTATCATTTTGAAGATCTCATTGCGCTTTTGTGCAGTGACCATTGCTAGTTAGAATAAACATTGTTAGACTACCTCGACTATCTTACCCTAAGATTAGAATAAGGTTATTTGGTAACTAAGATAGTGTATCAGACGATTAGAACATATCTTGTTTGGGTACAATTATGTACTTAAATTAAATTAATCCAATCCTTAGTTTAGAATAAAGCAATATTCTAATGTACTTATTCTAGTATCTGAAAAAGTTTGTTTGGCTACTAAATTAAATTAATCCAATACTTGGTTTGAGATAAAGCAATATTTTAAGTATCTTTTTGGTCCGTGTCATCCAAAAAAGATACGAAACTTAATAATTCGATATTAGTCATAGATATCGGTTGGTGCAAACGATTTCGCTTAATACCAGTATCATAAAATTTAAAAAATTAAGGGCCCTATTTGTAAAAAGAAATTGATAAACAACCCCTCCCCGTCATCTATCTCTGACCAAACTTCCAGTCCAGGCCAACCCTCATCTCCATTCTCCTCCTTCATAGGTAGTTGCCGGCCACCATATAGGTTAGGTTCTTCTTCAAGATTTTCCCTATTTTCCTCAAATGTATAACCGGCTACATCATAAACCATTTGCATGTACGAATTTTCAGTTCTATCCACATAATTGGTTCTAAATCTAATCCCCCTTTCAAACTCATTTAAGTTGATAGACAATTATGCTTGATTACCCTTGAGGTGCTACAAATCAACAGTTTCCCATGTCATGTCCACTCAAAATAATTGGGAACAAACACTGTTCTCAGTAAATGCCCATTAACTTCATCAATAGGAAGGAAACATTAGTGTTTGCACTTTCTATATGGACATCTGATCTTTGACCTATCCATATATGCAGGTTGAGAGCATGCATAATGAATAAAAGCTTCAACTCCCTCAACAAATTTAGGATTAATGAAACCATCAAGTGTTAATCATCTATGCATCCAAGATCTATCAACATTACTCATTTCTGGAAAATTGTTAATTATAAACAGTGAATCCATAGTTAGTATCATTCATGTTCACCAAAGATTACAAAACATCTAAGATAAGACTTGTGAACGAAGAGAATAAGTTATCATTTTGACTCCTAGTCTCTTGGTGATTTTCATCGATAAGCCTCACGGGAGCTCCATCACGAGTTATGGGTTACAATCTAAAATCTTTTTAAATTGAAGGTCGAACATATATGTTTGTAATCATATATGTTAGAAGAGAATTAATGTTAAAAGTTTGATATTTAACCTATATTAAATATGTACTAGTGCCAAGCATAAAAAATATTCATAAAAATATGAATACTTATTTTAATAAATTAGTTTAACATATACAATTTAAAAAAAACAACCATGTAAAAATTCGCACATGAAAAGTAAATAGAACATAATCATTTCAAAGAACATCAATGAAATAATGGATTGACATAATTAAGGTAATTGGAACAATAATATAAGTCAAACTCATGGTATATTAATTCATTAATAAATTGAAATTCATACCACAAGCAAGTTTCAGTTCGTGCATGCCAAATTAAATCAGCCATTTAATATGTTCAGATGGGAAGTTCAAATTGTAAACAAATACCCAAATTAAACCAAGTTTAAAAAAACGTAGTAGAAAATAAAATCACTTACCTCAATCGACACATAGAAGGATCTTCTTGAAGTATGTGAAAGAAGATGATGATGGAGCTAGAACGAAAAATATAGAAACTAATACAAATTCGATTAAAATGTGTGCAAAATCATTGTTGACATTAGCAAAAATATAATGAAATGAATGTCATTTGAATACCTGCTAAAGCTTCTCTTCAATCTCGTTCGAAATAGAAATACTACCAACAAATGAGTTCCTACAACCAAGAACAAAATTGTTAACAGTTTAAAAAGCAGAATATATTAAAACAATCATAGAAAACGTATTGAGCACAGTTTAGAAAACGAGAAAAATTTTGACAACATTATATCTATATGTTGAACCTACAAAATGATGAAAATTCCATGTTCAATGGAGATTCATAATAAAGGAAACAATATCACTGTTTCAATAAGGCAAGCTTATAGCAAAGATATAACTTTCCCAATGGTCAATTATATAATAAGGTAGAAAGAACTATTATATATTTTGGTTCCAATGATGACGACAATGCATATTTCTTAAGAAAGCTTATGTGTAGTTATATTATTAAATCATCTGTATTTTGGAAGTGTATCCAATTAATTTATATAGTGGTAGATTGCTACCTATATGATGAGTAATTAACATGAGATTTTAAGGAAAACATCATAAAGAAAAAGGTAAAGCAAAACATATCAGAATACGAGTGGGGATTGCTTCAATGAGGGAAGATACTTAAGACATGCTAAGAAGACTTAATTAGCTCATATCAACATCCACTCAGTAGTATCCCAAGTAAGAAAATTCTACAAATAATTTCACTAAATAAAACTTAAATTTATAACCATAAGCTCATAGTTAAAATTTATTGAGCTAAGTTCTAAATAAGAGTAAGAGCGAATATTAACTTTCTTGGAGTTCTAAAAAGCTTCATTTAAAAACCATCGTAAGACTAAAATAGTGTGAGGAAACAAAATCAAACAAAGATGACAAGAAATTGGTGATGCCAATTAACAAAGTCCTGTGATGGTTAATGAAGGAAAACCAAGAAATAGATCAAACAACCTAAAATGACAAAATTAAAGAAAGTTCGAAGATCAAAACATATATAACAAATGGGTTAAATACTTAATCTATTTCCTAAAATTCTATTTTAAATACATATATATGTCTATTAATAATTAGGCAATTTATCCATTCATTAAAGAATTATAAGAAATTTCAAACTTACCAAGTTCTTTTCTAAATTTTTTATTGATGATGGCAGAGGAAATAAAAATTAGTTTGAAATGGATGCCTAAGGAGATAAGAAAATTGATTTCCATAAGAAAATATATACCAAAAGCATAAAATAAATTGAAATATAGTTGACATATTAAACCAAAATAATCGGAATAAAAGACTAATGGTAAAGAGGATGAAGAACTTTGATTGAAGAAGGAAATGGGAAATGTCTATATAGTTTATATAAGACTAATTTATTAGTTAACTAGTGATACATATATACAATTATGTTTGTTATATATATATATATTGAAAATTTGGTTGGTTTATAATTATCCTAGTTAAACTGATCGGTCTAATATAGTTTTTAACACCTTATTATTTATTAATAAGAATAATAACAATCACTATAGAAATATCGTCTCCTACACTCTAGTATATTCTTCCTCCACCATCATCATATCCCTTAACTTGGATTTTAAGTAAATACCATAAAATGTTATTATCTGGATAATGGATATTGATTCATGTAGTATTGATAATGATATTAACAAATCAAGTTCATGAAAGGCTTTCTAAGCTAGAGGCCAATAACTCAATTGACCATATTTTATCAACAAATGGTTATATTGTTTCTTGGAAATAAAAGGATATGGATTTTGTGAGAGCGATGACTTTCTAGGAAATCAATAAAAATGTTGCAAATGTAATTGAAGTTAATAGATCTATACTTTTATACATAGTGCAAAACTTGTTAACATTGCAGGCATGGTCTTAAGAAGCTAAAGGAAATAACATTAAGAAGTTGTCCCAAAGGTTGGAAGTGTTTTTATAATATAGAATGAGAAGAAAAAGAAGAGTTCATTACGTATAGTGAAAAGCTAGTTGTAACTTATAGGAAACGTAGATTCTAACGTCATTTTCACTCATAGTGGTGGTAATTAAAAGGTGTGTTAGATTATTAGGTCCTTACAGGGACTAACTACACTAAGTACCAAAGTATATTAAAAAAAAACTCAAAATACAAGTTAAATACTCTCAAAATTATGCTAAGAACATAAAGGAATTCTAATAACATAACGTTTATATAAAACTTATCTCTAAGATTCAACTTAGTTATATGATTTATAATTAATTGTCTCGTACAAATATTCTCCATATTCATTCCTATTTCTTTATTATGTTATTGATATAATTATACTTGTTATCTTTGTGTTTGGTTTACATTGATACATTCCAACTATAGTATATATGAATGTTCTCTTTATTGCTTCTTAATGCATTTATTTGAGATTTTTGTAATATTTACTAGGTACTTAATTAGGGTCTCTAGTATATAAGTATCTTAATGCTTCTTAATGGAGCTTATACAAGTGACAATGATCTTCTTTTATTATTATATGTGACCCCAAATATGTATGTAGGCTTACCCATTAACTCATTCTCTAATACAAATCAACTTCATCTTCACACATTAACAAAATTATCAAACCTGACGCATTTAATCAAACACCTAATATGCATCAACAAATCATCCCAACTTTAAAAGCAAATTTGAGAACTTAACACTAACATTTCAATGTAAAATGTTCTTATCCATTCATAAAAGACTCAAACATACCAAATAAAATACTCAAACATACTCAAAAAAATTCAAATCAAACCCACGGTGGTGGGAGAAGACCTCCACGAAAATATTGCAACAATGGTGGGAGAAGACCTACCCTTTCCTAAGCACCACCAACGGACTCCCAACGTCGACAACAACGCACAAACAACTGACGACAATGCACCAGAGGAGAAGAAGAGAGAAGGAGTGTCGACAGGGGGGGGGGGATAGGTCTCGGGAGTGTTATAATGTTACCAAAACGACGTCGTTTTCTTCAAGTTAATAACATTCAACCGCAAGCAGACGACAACATATAGGTTGAAAATTTACCGACAGAATTTTTCGTCACTAATATTTTTTTGGCAAAGTCAAAACTATATTAATTCGCCATCAATTCCTGCCTTATTTGCCGACGGTATTATTCCATCGCTAAAATATATTTTCCCGTCAAATTTTCCTACGAACAAATAAAAACCATCGATAATTTACAACGGTTTGTTTTTGTCATTATTTTTCCGTCACCAATTCCATTTTTTCTTATAGTGGTGGCTCTTGTATTCAACCATTAATAGTTGCTTTGAGCTATGTACTCAATCAAATAGTCCACTCCATCTACCATCTTGTTTATCAAGGCTCTACCAGTAGTGGCATCTATAGAGATTTTGGTGTTGTCGGTCATTCCATTATAGAAGATCTAAATTATCTGCCACTTCTTTAATCCATGATGTTAACAGGAACTTAACAACACTTTTTATCTCTCTAACCTCGTATAAAGACTTGTCTTCCCTCCAGGCAAAGGTGTTGATCTGATTCCTTATTTATGCAGTCTTACTTGGAAGAAAGTACATACTTCACCAAGAATGCATGGGAGAGTTCATCCCAAGTAGTGATTGACCATGTTGGTAAGGTCTACAACTATATTCTAGTTGTATCCCTCATAGACAAAGGGAATAATTGGAGCTTGATGGCATTAAAAGACACTCCATTTAGGTTCAACATGTCATATCACTTTGTAATACAACCTTCAATATGTGTCTATGTATGATACCATGTTCTATGATACGTCTTCAAATCTCCTAAAATTCATCAAATTCAATCCAATTATTCTCTAATTTTGCTTATTTTCCTTGAATGTGTAGAAATAAGACCTGAAAATGACAAAACTTCTTAAATTAAGTATAAATTCTTTAAAATCATATAAAATGAAAGCAATATGTCGTGAAAATAGGACTAAAAATGATATATGTCTAGTATATATCAAACTCCTCCACACTTAGGCTATTTCTTATTCTTAAACAAACCAATCAATCATTCAATCCCAAGTAGAAAAAAATTTTGGAGACTTGTTAAACCAACCAAACATACCAAAGAAAAATTTCTATTATTTAATCATAAAGGATCATCAAAATCATCCAACTACTTGGATCAATTTAAAAGCATATTCAATTCACTTAATTACTCTTCGAACTTACAACTTTAATCATAAAACTCAATTCCATGCATAAAATAAACATATATAAGACACTTTAACTTTCAAATACATGCACCTCCTTTTCATTAATAAAATATAAAGTTAAACTAGAAGATTAGAAGCTTGTTTTAAAAGTCACATAACTTTTTTTTGTCATAATAAATACCTTACCATGAATACCTTTAACTTTGGTCACTATCTCAAATGACTATTAGCACTATCTCCAAGAAAGCATTGCATATATATGATATATATTATTTGATATAAAATAAGACACATATTTGCTAATATGATAACTTTTGTTTGACTTATTGATATGAATGACTGCATATAAATTTGACAAGTTTTGAATTGAATATTAGATTTAGACTTTATTGGAAAAAGATGGAAGAAGTTGTAGCTCAAATTCGAACGAAGGCATGACATGTACTCTCTCTTATATAAAACTTGATAATCGAATAAAACCGCTGTGGTGGACAAGTTTTGCTCACAACGTAGTTCGAGTTACTTCCGACCGAACACCCTTTTGATAGACAGCAAACCTTTCATTGCTATGTTACGGCTTTGATTCGATCTTTGAAGCCAGCGGCCACCACTTTCTGAACCCAAAAGTGAACTATCTTTATCCTGAGCCCAAGCTACAGCCAACAATGAAGTCTCAGCCAACCTAACAAACCATATTAAGAATAGACCCAGCCAACCCTCACACAAGTCTTCTTTCAGAAACCCTAAATATTATGCCAATGGAACCACAATGTTCACATCCAATTCATTAGAAATTCTTAAAATCAAGAAAAGAAAGCTGCCAAGCCAATGCGACGGCCATCACCATCATCTCCCCCTTCCTTGCCTTGTTCTGCGTCCCCACAAATGCCCTCTTTATTCCAATTCCTTATTCTTCCTTTACTTTATCGATTTACTTATTGAGACCTATATAGAATTAGATTTCAATACAGTTGGGGACATGTTACCTCTTCCCACCCCTCCTCCCTCCGCCGCAGTCACTGCACTGCTTTCGTCATTAATGGAAACGATCAAATCAGTAGATAGCAAAAAGAAAATAATATCTAAATAGGAAAAACGAAGACAAAGAGACATTAACATTTACTCGATTAAAATCCACACACCCATATATATATATATAACAAATTTCTGTTTTGGGCTCCACCTTTGGTCTCTTCTCTTTCTTTCTACTGCACCTTCGACCTTTCGCTCCGTCTCTCTCTCTTTTGCTCGCGTCTCTCTATAGAGTCTCAGAGCTGAGAGCTCTTTGCCCATAACCCCATTTGTCAAAGATCAGGTTTGTTTGTTCATTCGATCCATACCCGAGTTGCTTCGTTTTCCTTCGATTACTTTTCTCTCCTTGTCGTGACTTTCTTCGTTCGTCGATGAGGTTTGGTTTTGATCGGGATTTCAGTCCGATGTTTGCTTTCTCGTCCCCGTTAGGAAATGATTCTATTCACCGTGTTTTTAATGCAATTGGGTGTCTAAGAATGCTGTCTTAACGTTATTACTTTTACCTTAGTTTTTGTCGTGTTACTATTTCTTTTAGCTTGATTATGGAATTCGTACTATGGGTTCTAGGGTTTAATTTTGATTGGTATTTAGGTGGTACGTTTTCAATTCTGGGTTTTTGTTTGAGTCTCACAAATTTGTTGGAGGGTTAAGGTGCTGCGCTTTGTTTGTGTTTTGTGAATTCAAAATTAAGACAAACGATGGTTGTAAGGCCTGGTTGTGTAAATTTCTATTTTCTCTGTGCCTCTTTGTTGTGAATAACATTATGATTATTATTTTTCTTTTTTTGGTTTCCGCCAAACAGACGTAAAGTTCGTTGTTTTGGCAACTTGCTCTGTTAAGATGATAACAGTGGCCTTTTCTGCTTTTGTTTATGTAGCCACTGAAGTAGAAGGCTTCTTAGGGTGAAGGAATAATTGGGAAATGGCTGGGATTGTGAATGAGGAAGCCGAAGTTGGAAGGTCTACGGAGGGGATATCGAGCGTGCAGAGTTGTCAATCGGGCGAAGCATTGGCAGAATGGCGATCTTCTGAGCAGGTGGAAAGCGGAACCCCATCAACCTCACCTCCTTTTTGGGACACGGATGATGATGATGATGGAGGTATGCTTTGGTCTATCTCTGAATGTTTTCTCTTTTCATTCTCTGTGTTAGATAACAGTCATTTCTTTCCTTCATGAAAGTGTTATGTTTTCTGCAAAGAGCAATATTAGAAGAATGCCCGAATAACTTGAATTTATTAAAGGAGCGAGGATGCATTATTGGATGGTCAATCAGTACAGTAGTTCATCGAGTCAGCTGATCAATCATAGGAAGAGAAAAAGATTAATTTCCTCTCTTTTTTATTGTCTTTTCAATGTAAAGGGAAGGTCTTTAATCCAAATCATTAATATTACATTTAGCTATTTTTTGGCCTTTTCTAGACCCGCATATCGGGTGAATCTAGATATAAATGTTGTATAATTCAACTGATAGTTTTGGTTGCTTGTGGGAGCATTTATGAAAGAAGTAGCAACCATTGATTAGTAGTACAAAATATTAATTTATGATTTCTGACTAGTAAATTTTCTTGTCTTCATTGCAAACATTACATTCTTGAGGCCTATAACTGCAATTTAGTTGTTTGAATACAGTAAAGATAAAGAGCTAATGGAATTATGTTAATGAAAACAGATAGTTTCTTTTCTCTTTTACTTGACAGAAAATAAAGCAATAGTTAATTATTAGGATATAGTCAAGTTTAATTGTATTCATTTTGATCTCTACGCTTCTTTACTGTCTAACCTCATTCATGTATGTGTAACCAACTAAGGGCAGAATGACGAGAGAAAACTGTGTTATATAATATATCTTGCATTATTGCATGTAAATAATGTGTAATTGTGCTCTGATAAGCAATTGAAAGCTTTCTTTGCATCTAAAGTCATGTGGTTCTGAACTTTTTGAATGTATACATAGTAGGAATAGGTGAATGGATAGGGATGTATCCTATTTAAGTTTGTGCTGCTGATAGTATATTAGTTGAAAGTTCTCACTTTGAGAGTATTTGGTTGTTTCAGATCCCTCTTTTACCAATTATTATGTTAGACCTCCTATTACATAGGTCTATTTTAGGAGGGCAAAGGGAAGGGTAACCGAGTAAAGTTACCATATTCTGTTAGAGGCAGGGGCTAGTAGTTATATGACGTGCATGAGAGAGTGAGAGAGTAGTGAGTTTGTTGCATGGCTGACGTAAGTAGTTGGGTTAGTATAAATAATGTAAAGCATATTACTAAGAGAATTCTGGTGAGCCTTAGGCTAGGAGAGAGCAAACACTCTCGAAATTGTTTGCAAGGTATCCTGTAACTTGACAGAATTGAGTTACTACTAATAATAATTCAGTGGCATACTTCTCAGTTAGGAGAGTATCTATCACTGGTATCAGAGAACGATCCTATCTATTGCTAATAAGAAGGGAGATAATCGAATTGATGGAATTGAGGACATTGAGAGCTTGCGTGAAGATTTTCGGAAGAACTTTGAGCTATTGAGGAAGAACTGAGACTAGAGAAAGAAGAATTGCAAAAAAACTGGGAGCAATCCCAGCTCGAGATGGAGGAGTTACGTGAGATAATGAAGCTATTTGTGAGCCACCGAGAAGCCGGTAAGAGTGGTGAGACTTCAGGCAACAAACGGAATGAAGAGGAGCCATGCGTGGACAAAGGGAAGGGGCCAATGGAAGAAGGTAGGGATTTTGGCACACCATCGGGGTTCGAACCAATGAAGGAGTTTAGGTGATATCACCCAGAGAATATCGGTCGGAATGTACTTCCACCGGAGTATGGGTGGAATAATACAACCCATCGGGAACCACCCCATGGGTTTGCTCGACAGGAGCGTGATCGACGTGGGCCATCGGAGGGAGGGGAGCATGAACGAGAACAACAGAGAGAAGGATGGAGGGACTTTACAGAAGAACCACCACTGGGATTTGTACGACAGGGGGAACCTCGACGTGACTAGTGAACTAGGAGGGTGGAGATGCCAATCTTTGACGGAGACGACTCGAGTGGGTGGATTTATCGAGTTGAATGTTTTTTCTCAGTGGGGAGGTTTAACGAAAGGGAGAAAATGGAGTTAGTATTACTCAGCATGGAGAAGAAGGCATTGGCGTGGTTTCGGTAGGTGGAGGGTCGATGACCGATTAGAAATTGGGAAGAATGTAAGGGTCTACTTGTTGAAAAATTTCGACCCATCCAGGAAGGAACCCGTGCCAATGTCTACTGGCTATCAAGCAGACAGGTACAGTAGATGAATATATTTGTAGGTTTGAGGAATTAGCTGCTCCATTATTAGAGTTACCAGATGAAGTGCTAGAGAGTTCATTTTTAAATGGGTTATCGAAGGAAATTAGACTGGAACTATTAATTGTTAATCCTAGCAGTTTGGGACGAATGATGTCTTTGACTCAACAGATAGAGGAAAAGAATAAAGTAATGGTAAGCGATAAGGGAAACAGGGCAATGGGTAGTAATAGAATAAGTGGCTATGGTGGATACAAAACGTGGGAGGCAGCGAGAGATAATGAGAAACTTGGGGTTAAAACAGGGAAGGTTGTTGCCACCGACAAAGGAAATGGAAATTTTAAACGTTTAACATTCAGTGAGATACAAGAGAAAAGGAAGCGGGGACTATGCTTTAAATGTGATGAGAAATGTTCACCAGGCCATCGATGTAAAATGATAGATTTGAAGGTTCTCACAGTCTTCGGCAGCTAGGTTGACCTTACCCAAGACGATGAAGGTCGTAGGAGTATTAGAAGGGGAGACCATGGTGATCCTCATCGACAGTGGAGCCACCCATAACTTTGTATCGAAAGAGTTGGCGTTGAAATGGAGTTCCAAATGGGACTACACTGACAAATATTAGATAGCGATGGGGAATGGTGAAAAAGGAGCAGGAACTGGGGTCTATAGGAACTTGAATTTAAAGATACAAGAATTAGAAATATGTGAGGATTTTCTGCCAATGAAGTTGGGCAGTATAGGTGTGATATTGGGCATAAAATGGTTGAGAACACTAAGAGATGTCCTGAATAATTGTTGTACACTGACCATGAAAATAAGATTGGCGGGAAAGAAATCATGATCAAAGGGGACCCAATATTATCTAAATCCTTGGTGAGTGCAAAATCCTTTTGCAAGGATCTCAAAGAAGGGGATTTCGCGTACTGGTTGCAAATGGCAGTACAGGAGGAAGAATCGAAACTGATTATTAGGGTGGAAGACCCTGAAATCAGAAGTGTGTTGGAAGAGTATGGAGGGGTGTTTCAATTGTCACAGACCTTGCCGCCAAAAAGGGGAAGAGAACACCACATTCACTTAGTTTAAGGAGAAGGACCAGTAAGGGTCCGACCCTACAAGTATCCCCATTTTCAAAAGAATGAAATCGAGAGATTGGTCAAGGAGATGTTTGAATCTGGAATCATTCAAACTAGTACTTCACCTTACACTAGTCCAGTTTTGCTAGTCACGAAAAAAGATGGAGGGTGGCGGTTTTGTGTGGACTATCGTGCTTTAAACAAGGTGACCATAAGTGACAAATTTCCAATACCC
>JANZLX010000212.1:21990592-22003803 GCA_025531955.1 Erythroxylum orinocense
TGGGTGGTTCCTCATAACCCGTACCTTCTGATGTTACTTGATTGTCACATTAATGTTGAAATATGTTCAACTGTCAAACTTGTTAAATACTTATACAAATATGTATTTAAGAGTCATGACCTTGTAAGCTTTAACATCGACGACCAAGAAAACACATGTAATATTGACGAAATCAATAATTTCCACTAAGGTCATTGGATTTTACCCTTCGGAACTTTATGACGTATATATGAATTCCGACTAGCAGAGATTAATCTATCGATTTATATACTACAAGTTCACCTCCCAGATCAACAATCTGTTTACTTTGCAAAAGATGCTAATTGGGCATAAAATGGTTGAAAACACTAGGAGATGCCCTAAATAATTGGTGTACATTGACCATGAAAATAAGATTGGCAAGAAAGAAATCATTATCAAAGGGGACCCAATATTATCTAAATCCTTGGTGAGTGCAAAATCCTTTTGCAAGGATCTCAAAGTAGGGGATTTCACATATTGGTTGCAAATGGCAATACAAGAGGAAGAACTGAAACCAATTATTAGGGTGGAAGACCCTGAAATTAGAAGTATGTTGGAAGAGTATGGAGGGGTGTTTCAATTGTCGTAGACCTTGCCGCCAAAAAGGGGAAAAGAACACCACATTCACTTAGTTCAAGGAGAAGGACCAGTAAGGGTCCGACCCTACAAGTATCCCCATTTTCAAAAGAATGAAATCGAGGGATTGGTCAAGGAGATGTTTGAATCTGGAATCATTCAAACCAGTACTTCACCTTACGCTAGTCCAATTTTGCTAGTCACGAAAAAAGATACAGTGTGGCAATTGTATGTGGACTATCGTGCTTTAAACAAGGTGACCATAAGTGACAAATTTCCAATACCCATAATAGAAGAGTTGATGGATGAATTGAATGGTGCGACTATCTTCTCTAAAATAAATTTGAAGTTTGACTACCATCAAATAAGAATGAGGGAGGAAGATATTGAGAAAATGACATTTCGAACTCATAATGGGCACTATGAATTTGTTGTAATGCCCTTCAAATTGACAAACGCCCCCATTACATTTCAATCCTTGATGAATCAAATTTTTAAACCCCATCTTAGAAAATTCATACTAGTGTTCTTTGAAGACATTTTAGTTTAAAGCAGAAGTAAAGAGGAGCATCTAATGCATTTAAGGGTAACTTTGAGTATTTTGAAGGAGCAGAAGCTCTATGCTAATTATAAGAAGTGTGTCTTTGGATAGCCTAACCTGGAATATTTGGGCCACTTTGTATCAAAGCAAGGGGTGGCAACGGATCAAACCAAGATAGAAGCGATGTTGAGGTGGCCGAAACTAGTAAACTTTAAGGAGTTGAAAGGATTCTTGGGACTGACAGGTTAGTACCGAAAATTTGTAAGAGGGTACAGCCACATTGGAGGGCCGTTGGCACAGTTGCTTAAGAAGAATTTTCAGTAGACAGCTTAAGCAGAGAAGGCTTTCAACAACCTTAAGCAGGCCATGACCACAATGCCCGTTTTAGCCTTGCCCAATTTCAACCAACCTTTTATTTGGGAGACTGATGCGTCAGCTTCTAGCTTGGGAGTTGTGGTGATGCAGAATAATCGACCGATTGCCTATTATAGTCGATCACTATCAGCAGAAAGAAAGGGACAATCGACTTATGAGGGAGAACTTATCTCTATTGTGTTGGCTGTCAGGAAATGAAGATCTTATCTCTTAGGCCATAGATTTGTTATTTGTACTGATCAGAAACCATTAAAGTTTTTACTAGAGTAGCGGGAGATTCACCTCGATTATCAAAAATGGATCACCAAGTTGTTGGGTTTCGATTTTGCCATTGAATACAAATCGGGCCGAGAAAACAAAGTGGCGGATGCTCTATCCAGAGTGCAGTACCAAGAGGAGTTGCAGACTCTAATGACATGCAAAATCATCGATATGGATGTAATTTTGCAGGAGATAGAAGTTGATGGCAAGCTAAGGGAGTTAACGGAAGTTGTTAGTAAAGATCCAGGGTTCAGGCCTCCTTATACGGTGAAGCAAGGTAGACTATAATACAAAGACAGATTGGTAATCTCTAATACTTATGCTTTTATATCCAAACTTATGAAGGATGGTCATGAGAGTCATTTGGGAGGACATGGAAGTCCGTTAAAAACATATAAGCAAATCTCTAGGGAGTTGTATTGGGAGGGCATGAAAAAGGAAATTTACAGGTTTGTAGCGGCTTGCTTAACATGCCAACAGAATAAATACTTAACCCTGTCACCAGCAGGACTATTGCAGCCCCTGACGATACCCAATCAAGTATGGGATGAGATAACAATGGATTTTATCGAGGGGCTCCCAAAATCCCTTGGATATTCATCCATCTTGGTCATAGTGGATAGTTTTAGTAAATATGCTCATTTCTTACCACTTAAACATCCATACACGACACAAACAGTAGCTGAGGTGTTCATCAAGGAAATTGTGAAGTTACATGGGTTCCTTAGATCTGTGGTTTATGACAGAGATAAGGTTTTCATGAGTAAATTTTGGGGGGTAGTTATTCAAGGTGCATAGAATAACTCTTAAGTTTAGCTCATCCTATCATCCTCAAACATATGGTGCTACTGAGGTGGTAAATAGATCAATAGAAGCTTACTTGAGGTGCTTCGCAGGAGACACCCCAAGCAATGGGCAAAATGGTTATGCTGGGTAGAGTATTGCTACAATACCTCCTATCATGTGGCTCTTAGAACTACACCCTTTAAGGTCTTATATGGGAGGGGTCCTCTTCCTATTTTTCAGATGGGATCAAGAGTATCAAGACGGGAGTTGGTTGATGTATTATTACAACAGAGAGACCACTACTTGATCAAAATTAAACATCATTTATCTAAGACACAAAACGATACAAAAAGTAGAGCTGATAAACACAGGCGGGAGGTGGTTTTTCAAGTCGGAGACAAGGTATGGCTGAAGCTAGCTCCTCATAGACAATTAACTATAATGAGAAGAGTGAATGAGAAGTTAGCCCCACGGTATTTTGGTCCATTCTGAGTATTGAGAAGGATTGGGGAAGTGGCGTATGAGCTGGAGTTACCCGAGTCAGCCCGAATTCATCCTATCTTTCATGTGTCACAATTGCGGGCAGTGGTGGGAGAGGATAATGATAAGTTGATTTTACCTGACAAGTGGAGAGAGGAAGAGGAGTCACTAGTGCAACTTGAAGAGGACTTAGCAATAAGACCACGAGAGGGATCCAAGGAACTGGAAGTCTTGATCAAGTGGAAGGGCTTAACAGATTCGGCAACTACTCGGGAGAAATTTGAGGATATAGTGGAACAATTTCCGGATTTTCACCTTGAGGACAAGGTGCAACTTATGGGTTACACAGGTCTATTCTAGAAGGGAAAAGGGAAGGGTAGCTGGGTAAAGTTACCATATTTTGTTAGAGGCAGGGGCTGATAGTTATATGATGTGCATGAGAGAGTGTAAGAGTAGTGAGTTTGTTGCATGGCTGACGTAAGTAGCTGGGTTAGTATAAATAATGTAAAGCATGTTACTAAGAGAATTCTGGTGAGCCTTAGGCTAGGAGAGAGCAGACACTCTCGAAATTGTTTGCAAGTTATCCTGTAACTTGACAGAATTGAGTTACTACTAATAATAATTCAGTGGCATACTTCTCAGTTTGGAGAGTATCTATCATATTACTCATATTACTGATCATGAAGTTGATTTGCATCCATGCTTCAGCTTATCATGTCTGTTTTCTTGCTTTACATGTTTTCCTCTTCTCTTTCTCTCTCTTTTCGTTTAAAAGGTTGGGAGTATATGTTATTTCTTATATGATTTTATGTCTACATGAGCATGTGTTTGTACATATAAGAGCAAGTAAAAAACATGATAGATTGAAGATGCTGCTAGAGGTATGTTCCTTTTGTGGTGAAGTTTAATGTCAATTTATGTGATAACTTGTAGGTATTTTGCTTTGTTAATAATGTTTAAGTTTTTATGTTGTTGACTGTTTCCCAAGATTATTTTTTCTTATGTTTAGGGCCCAAACCTTCTGAATTATTTGGAAGGTATACCTGGAAGATAGAAAAGTTCTCACAGATTAACAAAAGAGAGCTCCGTAGCAATGCATTTGAGGTTGGGAGCTATAAATGGTATGTTGCTGTAGATAAGATTGCTTTAATATGTTATTTGTATACTATGTGCCTGTGAAATGAATTTGTACCATGTTCTTTAACTAAAGTGAATTGGATATGTGGAAATCATGGAGATACATTTTGATGTGAGATCTTTTCTAACTATTTACTTCAAGGAAACTGGATATTTCACGATCAAATTTTACTTGATGGGATATAAGAATCAAGTTTTCGCATTATATGTCAATACATGGGATTGTTGACTTGTCTCTTTTTTTTCAAAAACCTTGTCACTTCAACAATTGAAAGTGTCATAATTGATGTCGCAGATTGTAGCAATTACATGAATAATATTGCTGGATATCTAATTGAAGAGTTTGCTATAAGTTTTGATACCAAGCAAAAATGCTTATATGTTATTTACCTGTAATGTGACACCCTTTCTTTGGTTATTTCTATGCTTTATGAAAGAAATTTTGTGTACCTTTCTGTTGTAATCTGAACCAGTTGTGAGGACAGAAAAATTGTTTAGATGATATATAATACGTGCTAATATTGTTCTAGTATTGATAAAATATAAATGGCAATGGGTTATTATGTATACTTTGTTGCATGTAATAGATTAGTTAATGTTTGAAGTAGTTATCTTCATGTTAGTAACCTGAATTCAATAAACATGTCCTATACTTTAGTTACAGATCTGCAAGGATTTTATTGGGCTACCAATGATTGACGTGATTCTTTTTGGCTTTTTCCTGTTACCCATTATTTCAATCTGTTGACATTTATTTCAAGTATATATGCCATGTTTTATTGAAGAGCATATCATGTTTGGAATTGGATACTTTTTGTTTTTTTTTTACGCCTTGACGTACCTGCACTTGGTGCTGGAGATTGTTATATTTGTTAAGGCATGGAGCTTGGATTTTCCTGAATCACTTGTTACACTAGTAGTCTTAGTTTTAAGCATTTCCCCTAAATGTGATAGGTACATATTAATCTATCCACAAGGTTGTGATGTGTGTAATCATCTGTCCTTGTTCCTCTGTGTTGCCAACCACGACAAACTGCTTCCAGGTTTGACAGTTTCAGCCACATTAACATTTTTTGATGTACTTATTTGCACTTCTTTGTGGCTGTGGTTACTCATCTCTCTATTTTTCGTTTGTGATACAGGTTGGAGTCACTTTGCACAGTTTACAATTGCTGTGGTAAATAAGGATTCGAAGAAATCGAAATATTCTGGTTAGTTGGTTGACTTTGGCTTTTTTTTTTAATTGACTGTATTATTCATTAAATCCAAGTTTTACAGATACTTTACATCGATTCTGGAAGAAGGAGCATGATTGGGGATGGAAAAAGTTTATGGAGCTATCAAAAGTTTCAGATGGGTTTTTAGATGCTGCTGACACACTGATTATAACGGCTCAAGTGCAAGTAATTAGGTGTCTAATAACTTTTAAACATCTTTTTTATCATTCTCCATGTTTATCAGTCTCCTTGAAAAGGGCATCATTATTTTTCATTGCTACAGTTTGTGCTCAACTCTGTTTTGTCTGCAGGGAGAAAGCTGAGCGGCCTTTTCGCTGTCTTGATTGTCAGTATAGGGGAGAACTTGTTAGGGTATATCTGACAAATGTAGAATTGATATGTCGGCGTTTTGTTGAAGAGAGGCGAGGGAAGCTCGCGAGGTTGATAGAGGACAAAAATAGATGGTCAAGGTAGATAATGGTTTTGCAAAATTTGTTGTTTTAGAAAATGCCAGAATCTATGTTCTTTGTCCTAACTAATCAACTTGCCATTAAACTCTTCTTAGTGGACGGTTTATAAAATTGTTTTATGAGTTTGAGTAGCATGATATATAAGAAAATTTTGAGAATTTTACTTATCCTAGTGGCCTGTTAGTTGAAAACATATTGAAGAAGTTCCAATTTGACTTGTGTAGCGCATAATTTTCCGTATGATTGTACTTTGTATTGAAGGTAGAGTATAGTCCAACTTACAGTTGTAGTATTCTTTGCAAATTGAAGTCTGACTTTACTTTGATAATGACTATTATTTGTCATTTTTTTTTCAGTTTTTGTGCATTCTGGTCGGGAATGGATCCAAATACCCAACACCGTATGTCTAGGGAGAAAACAGATGTAATCCTGAAAGTAGTTGTAAAACATTTCTTTATAGAGAAGGAAGTGACATCTACTTTGGTAATGGATTCCTTGTATAGTGGCTTGAAGGCTCTTGATGGCCAACCTAAAAGCAAGAAAAATAGGTTTAAGTTGTTGGACAATGTGGAAACTCCACCACCAATTATTCGTGTTGAGAAAGATATGTTTGTATTGGTGGATGATGTGCTGCTACTACTTGAGAGGGCTGCCATGGAACCTTTACCCCCAAAAGATGAGAAGGGCCCTCAGAATCGGAAAAAGGTGCGTTGGTTACCATTTCATTATTTTAGGCTGAATTTAGTTACAATTAAGTGATTTAAGGCTTCTTTTCTTATCCTTGTTTTGATGAAATGATTATTCGAGCAAACTTTATCGAAGTTGGTTATCTGTTGGATAGTTGAAACATTTGTAAAATGCAAAGTGAAGGTTGTGTATAATTGATATCCCTCCCCCAACCCTTGCAAAACAGGGTGCCTTGTGCATTGGTGTTGTTGTTGTTGTAGAGTTAAGAGTAAGAACAAGAATAAAAATCAGTTATTATGGGTGGAATGTATATTTTCATTGGAATCTTGTCAAATGCGCTCTTAAAGTGGTAATTGCACTGACAGTTTCGGCTTTGGTGGCATTAGGATGCTGAAGTGACGTGTGATGTTTGTTTGTGGCATTTACATTCTTGTCAATTATTCCTGTATTATTTTGGCATCCCTTGTATTGGCGGCTGACTCAATTATGAGGGGACTAGCATTCTTTATACTGAACTAGTCTATCACATATAGAAATCTGTTTTCATCTTTTAAGGGAAAGAAGCTACTTATGGTTACGGAGAATTCTTGACTTATGTTTCTCCTTATGTTTTTTAATGAGTTTATAACTCTACAATCTAAGATTTTCTTTGCTGCTATATTAGTTTGTAGGTACATTCATGATATACTTGCAGATTGTGGCTGCACCAGTTGGGAATTCTGGTTGCCTGCTCATATGCTTCAGCATTTCTATATATTGAATTAGTGGTCCTGTTTATAATACCTTGAATTTTCTACTTATACATATATTTTAAATTCCTGATGTCTACGCTTCCAATTCGTAAATTCATAACCTGTATTTGGATGCTGAGATAACGATATTTGTAGAGAAGGCTAAAAGACGCCATACTCGTGTGCTTTGAGGTCTCTTTGGGAATTGTTTGCTGGTCAGGTCAAAGGATCGTTTGAGTTTGGATTTTCTTTTAATGATTGATATGTCCTAGAAGATATTTAGGGAAAAGGAACTCATAAATTTTAGGTGCAAACAAGAACTGGTGAACCACTTCTTGCTGCGTTGGTGTTTGATGGTCAATAACGAATTTGATGTTTATTGTGTAGCAAAAGGTATGCATGATTGCAGCTCTTTGGTGCTCTTTCAGATCAAGATTTCTTGTACCATTGTGTGTTTTGATTGGATTGATGAAGCTTATGATCATTCAGAGAGAGAATTACTTTTCAATGCAGGAAGGATGTTCTGGAGAAGATTTTAGCAAGGATTCGATTGAGCGTGATGAAATTCGTCTTACAGAATTAGGTCGCAGAACAGTGGAAATATTTGTCCTGTCTCATATCTTCAAGTAATATACAATATGTTAAATGCTATTCCTAATAGCTCTGTCAAAGTACCTTATTGCCATACCTATTACCTTGTTTGAATCTATTTTGGATCGCTTTGCTGTCCTGTCATGTTCTACATCGATATTATTAGTTGGGAGTCTTTTGCAGTTTGGAAATTTGGGGACTAATAGCAGGATGTTGAATATGTAGTTTTTTTCCATGAATTTATCTTTGTAATTACCTTCATATAAAATTTACCACTTTGCTTCATGTCATTCCTCACCATATATAATGAAATGATGGGAAACTTGACACAAGGAGATTTTGGAGACAACTTCGGTAGAACAGTTAGCATTTAATCTTCCGACTTTTATGATATTCTTTGGTCATGACAGTGTAGAGATGATGTTTTTGGTAGCTTTCTCCGCAACATATATTCCTGGAGAACCTTTTGGTTCTAAGTTATATGGCCTAAAATTGTGTTTTTTATATGTAGCCATAGAATTGAAGTTGCCTACCAGGAAGCGGTTGCTTTGAAGAGGCAAGAAGAGCTAATTCGTGAAGAAGAGGCTGCTTGGCTGGCTGAAAGTGAGCAGAAATCTAAACGTGGGGCTACAGAGAGGGAAAAGAAATCAAAGAAAAAGCAGGTAGCTAGCTTCTATATTTTTCATAGAAGTTGAATGTTAGTAATGTTGTGTCCTTGATTTTAGATTCTGGAAAATTATTCTATTGCAAAGTGTAGCTGGGGTACTGATTTGCAATGGAACAATATGGATTAGCCTTGTATTCTACTACGTAATAAATACGTTGTGTAAATGTGCTCATACTTATCCATTGCATTGATTTATATATAATTTTCAGCTGTGGATTTTGTTGATACACACACTTGACATTTCTTCTTTTTGGGGTGTTGGAGTGGGGATGGAAAGATAATCAAGAATTTGATGTAACTGAGTTTTTCAAAATATTTTACCATAATCAAGAATTTGATGTAACCGAGTTTTTCAAAATATTTTACCTTGCTTAAGTGCTGATTCTTATCACAAAGTACAGGCCAAACAGAAACGAAACAATCGGAAAGCGAAGGATAAACTGAGGGATGTAAAGTCGGTTGTAACTTTACTGAACAAGCACCAAAATGACAACCCTCTTGAGGATAAAGATGACTCTGTGGAGGAGTTGCAACCCACACTGGAAAAGCTTGATGTTCAGGAAGACATATCAGATGTATCTGATTCCATTTTTGGTGTTACAGAAGTGCTGCAGCTGGATTCTGAAAGGGATACAAGTCCTATTAACTGGGATACCGACACCTCAGAATTTCATCCTCCAGCAGAAGCCTGTAGCTGTCAAATTAGTGTATTGACATCTGTATCAAATGGTTTGTCTGAAAAAATAAACCCTTCAGCCCTGGATGATAGTTCATCTACATGTTCTACAGATTCGGTTCCTTCATTAGTTATGAATGGCCCCTATAAAGATATCTGTAATTCCAATGGCCAAAATGAAATGTTGCCTAGCAGGTATGGTTATAAATTTGTTGCCTTGCATTGTGGATGTACTTGTACTTGTATGAAAGTTATTATACAATTGATTGATGTAGATGGAAGATTCAGCAGGCAGGTGGTGGGAGTTGGACTGCTGAAATTGAAAATCTCCTTTCCCAGCCTGTAGCAGATAATTCAGACCTTGGTATTGTTGCTGAAAGTAATAACAATGGTGAATGTGAGCCCGAAGCTGTTGTTATAGTTACTTCTGAGCAGCAAGTGGTCAAGCAGGTGGAGTTACAATATGATTTGTCACTTGACTTCAGATTTTGTGCTTGTTCATAATCTCTATTCTGATAATGTCTAGTGTCAAATCATCATTTATGCAACTTGAATTTTTGTGGATCTATTTCTTAATATGTTGCTCTCAATTTGTTGTCTAAATGTTCTCCCCTTCGCTTAAATTATATATAATGCTTTCTTGATGTTTACTGGGTGCTATTATCCACTGTCTTTATTTGAATTCATTCATAAGGTAGTTAAAATTCTTGTTGATGGGCTTCGTTCTTGTCTATGTTATATCCTTTTGTGTTTCTTTCATTCCCTTCTTTGTGATTCATGAATACCAGTAAGATATATTGATTTTGTATGAAAAATGGGATTCTCATTCTATTCTTTAATTTATTTTGTATGATAAAATGGGATTCTCATTCCAATCTTCTAATTGACATTTCGTTTTGCTTTTTTTGTTATAGAAAAGCAGATGATGAACTTGTAGGTATTTGTTAGCAAATGAAATCCTGCCTCATACTTTTACCTTATTCATGGTTGTCATGTCACCACTGCTATTTTCTTGGAAGCCTTTTGCGGAATATCGTTATACTGCTTTATTTCTATCCGTAATCTCTCTCTCTCATATTGCACACCTGACTCTGTCTTCATGACACAGGAAGGTGAAGACAACAAAGGTGAGAAAAATGCAAGCACCAAAGATGTAGTTCATGCAGAAAGACCCTCTAAAGAGAAGGAAACAGTTGTATTGCCATCTCCGATTAGCTCACCCCTAAGTTCTCCTAACAGTTACTCATTTACAACTCCATTGAAGTTGGACAAGAGTTTGGTTATTGTTGATCCTGGTCAAGGTAAAAAAGTATCTCCAAATTGCATACCGCAGGGTGATGAAGCAGCAATGTTGCTTACCTCCACCAAGAGTACAGATGTGCTTAATGCTGACCCCCAGAATACAGCCACTCCAAAACTATCTGAAAAATCAATGCCACAGCAAGTGCCTGTCATGTCAAGGTCTTCTAGTGCTCCTTTGGTGCCTGCTCCCAGACCCACTGCTCTGGGTGCTTCCATGGTTCAAACCACCCCATTGCTTGCTCGTTCAGTGAGTGCAGCAGGCCGGCTTGGCCCTGAACCATCACCAGCTACTCACAGTTTTGGTCCTCCATCCTATCGGAATGCCATAATAGGTAGTGCTATTGGTACAAGTTCTGACAGTTATGCTCATACCAACACTCAGTGTTCTGGAGTGAACCTATCTCCAGCCCTCACACAGCCATCCCCTATGGTATCTCCCAGGATGTTTTTACCACAGAGCTCCGAAGGGGTAGACCCAAACTCTGTGCAACCTGGCTATCCTTTTGCCATGGTAACTCGGGATATCCTACAGAATGGGTCCCATCAGATGGAAAGCCCTCAGAGGGATGCTTCTAGAAGCTTGCATTGCAATCCCATTGGAAATAGGATTCAAGCACTTGAGTTATACCCGACAGTAAATGGTTCTCAGGAACGTTTCTCAACCGAGTTCCCAGCCTGTACAGCTGGCCATCAGACTCAAGGTGTGGTCACAGATGATTTTCCACATCTTGATATTATCAACGACTTGCTTGATGATGAGCGTGCTATTGGGAAGGGAATTGGACAAAACGGAGCATTTCAATCTCTTAATGATGGACCACGCACCTTAAATCGACAGTTTTCTTTCCCTTCTGAGATAGGCCTGTCGAGTAGCATGAGTTCCTCAACCAGCAGCTCATGTAGGTTTGAGCGTACGAGAAGCTATCAAATGGGTGGGTTTCACCGTGGTTACAGCTCATCTGGCACTTACTTTGACACACTAAGGGAATGTGTTCGGCAGGCTAGTCCGCTAAGTTATGTGAATGGGCAGATAGATGGATTGATTCAAAATCAGTGGCAGTTGGCTGGTTCTGACCGTTCAGTAGTAGGCATGAGGAACCCAGAGGTTGATAGCTCCCCATATTATCCTCCCGACTACTCAAATTTGGCATGTGGTGTTAATTGCTGTACAATGTTTCGGCCTTCAAATGGACATTGAGGAAAGCTCTAAAACGGAGACTGCATCGAATTTAGCCGCTCATTGTCCGTTTGAATATTGAAATTATACGAAATTGTTGGGTGTTAGCTTTGGAGTGAGGTTGTAATCTTTTCATAAGAAACCATTTTGTAAAGAGTGCCTCTGTCTTTCATTGCCTCCAGCTTTACAGTTATTTTATAATTTTCTTTCAACAGGTTCGTTCATGTTTTGATTAGATTGCTCTTCTTTCCTTTTAAATTGTTGGTCTCAGGATGCTTCCCTTCACTTCCCTTCCCTTCCCTTCCCTTCCCTTCCTCACAGCTGAGTTAATATTAGTCGATAGATGGTATGTCTCTTATTCCACTGGTTTGCCTTCAATTGGACAGTTTTGATTCCCCCTCTACGATTTAGTGTAGAAGAAAATAGTTAGCTTGGGCCTTGGGTACCATAAAAACATCCAAAACGTTTTGTACAAAGGCAATAGAACCAACATTTGAGGGATTCAATATGCCAGCCTGGGGCCTGAGTGAGGTGACGAGTCCTAGTTCTTAGATTAGGAAAAGGATGACGAATCTAGCCTATTTCGCTAAAAAGAGAAATTTCATGTTGACCCTGAGCAAAGCTAGCAGGTGGAAGAGGTTCTATTCCGTTATAGCCGTGGTACCATTTGTTCGCTAAAGGTGTGCAGTAATTTGGATTTAAGTCAGAGGTATTACATTAAGAAAGTGAGATTTCGTCTTAGAGAATTTATACTAAGAAACTTGTGTGAAGGATAAGGCTTGGGCATTGATATTGCGAATCAGCATAATACCCCTTCAACCCCATCTTAACTATGTCGATTCTTAACGAGTTACACTAGGTCAATTTCTGTGGAAACATGATCGACGCCTAAATCAGGCTAACAAGTAATTTGATTTAACTATCCTTTTATGAAGATTTATAAAAGAAGGTATTCGATTAGTAGATTTATATTATAAAAAAAAAGGAATTTCTGATAAAAATAAAGATAGAATTTACTAATCAGTTACACAATACCTTGTAATGAATAAAAGTTTTAGAACAAGACTAACACGAATGTTGATTTTGTTTCGCTGCTAATTCTCGTACAAAATTTTTTAGGATGTGTTAAATAACAGGTTCAAGCATTCTAGGGCTCCATTTTGCAACCCTAATTATAAATATTATCATTAAGGCTCTTTATAGGAGAATTTGGAGACTAATAACAACTTCCTTTTTCACCGAGGGTTAGTTCGTATGAGAAAATAGTAATAAGAATAAAAATAAATATAGTGATAAATGAGAATAAATATTATTATTATAATTACGATAGTTGATTAAAAGGAAAGAATAATTACCATTACTATTGATATAGTAGTTGGTTTGTAAAAATATTAAAAAATAAATTTTATTATATTTAAATTAATTAATAAATAATATTTTAATTAATTAATTACAATATTTTAATTAATGAATGAATTATATTTTAATTAATTATATTGTAACTAATTAATTAATT
>JANZLX010000212.1:22031989-22043953 GCA_025531955.1 Erythroxylum orinocense
AAGAAGAAATGGTCAAATTGATGATTGGGACAAGCTTCTAGCATCGATTCGAGGTGGGTAGTATGTTTATTTATTGAGTTTTAAGCTAAGCATGTGTATTTGAAAATTCAAGAAGCAAATTTTTGATAAATTAATGTTTATATAAATGTTTGAATATTATGATTTCGAAGGATTAAATTCCTTATTTTAGAAATGATTTTTAGAAAATGCAAGATTTATGAAATTCATGGTTTTCAAATTATTTGAATAATTTGAAAATTGTGCTTTGTGAATTTGAATAAGTTTGATTTATGATTTAAAGAAATTATTACATATATTGTTATGAATTTGATCAATATGTGATTAAATTGATGATGTAAATTGCATTAGATTTGTTATATGAATTCATGTGGTTATGTGAATGTGTCATTTATGACAGGATATGATGATGCGTTATGAGAATTTGAAACAAAAAAATTTCAAGTTTTCGAAATGTGCCTTCGGGCTATTCGATTTTTCGAATATGATTATGTGTTATGTGGGTTTGGTCAGGTCCCATAAGTGGGACGATTGCGCACTTGTCTATCTTAAAGCCTTCTCTCGGCTGCCCGCTAGTGGCACTGGAGTTTCGAAATCACCCCCTTTCCATCCCCAATCTCCAGGTACTCGAGAGGGAGATCGGATGAAAGTCGGTCAAGAAGTCAGTTTGACTGTTGCATGTTTTTGTAATTTGTATAAGTTTGGATTCTTATGTAAATTGGAATTTTGGTATTAATTTTGTATATGGCTTGAATGCAAGCATTTCATTGATGTAGTAAGTGAATTATGAAATTGTGTATGTTAATAGTGAGTATAATGTATATAAATTCTGAATGGTGTATTTGGACCTTGGTGCGGTTGGGACGTGTGTATGATTATGAAGAAGAATTGTTTGAGATATAACTGTTGATTGGGCTATGGATGAGATGAATTATGACTTTGGGTATGGTTTTGGTGTATGTTATGTAATTGGATAAATGGAGATTGTATATGAGCATGAAACGATTTGGGTATGGATAATGACTTAAAGTGGTTTAGAAATAGGTTTGCGTTTATTTATGTTGAGATCCCGGACGGAGGGTCCGGTGGATTTTGATGATTGTGTTATTGTTTGGAAATTTTAAAAGTGTTTATTTACCAATTGCAGGTTTTGGGTTTTTACAAAAGCAGCCGTTATACTGCCGAAATTTTGGTAAAATGGGTTTAAAAATTAGATTTGGGATTTATATAAGAGTGTATAAGAAAATGATTATGAATTGAGAAATTGATTGAGGATAATTTCCAAGAGAAAGGGGAATTGTATGGATTTGTATAAGTTTGAATAAAAAATAATGGCTTTATGGAAAAGAAAACAAAAATTTAGACCGGTTTTGGATAGTTTAATCAAAGGTTTCCATCGTTGAACGTTTAGTTGGTATAAAATAATAGTCTCGGATGTCTGATTTGTGTTCGGTTCGTTTAAGCAATTTGGTTGCTTTGATGTCCGTTGTTTTCGATTCGTTTCCGTTATGTTTTCGCTTGTGATTCCGATATGTTTTTGATTCGCTTTGATTTTCGATCCGTTCGTTCTTTCGTATTATGTAGTTCTGATTCGGATTTTTTGATACATAATTTCGAGTATTCGTTTCCGCTTCGAACAGTTTGTTTCGATTCGCTTCCGATATGTTCACTTTTGTTTCGATTCTTTCACTTATGCTATATTTTCCGTTCATTTTTGGTTCGTTATGGTTTAGTTTAAGTGGTTGGGCTTCGGTTCCAACAAGTCACCACATTTGTAAGCCATTAGTCCATATTAAATCAGTCCATGTGTCACACTAGGATTGGTACAAAATTTCAATACTTTTCTAAAATTCACCAAAATCTTCAAAATACTCGAAATACACCAAATGACCAAATCATATTTTTAATCACATTCAATAACTCAGTTATATCTGGAAAATGTCATGAATGCATGCATAATAATTGTATGTGCCCAAAATGCTTATGCACAAATAAGCAAATATTCAAATATGCAAAGCATGAAATGTATTGAATTTTCTTAATATTCTAACCCCTTGTATGGGGTGTTACAAATAGTAACAAAATCCATCTAATAAATATTGGTTTAGAACAATTTTTGCATAAAAAAGATACCTTAATAATGAGTGATTAGTGTAGACTATAACTTTGGACGAGATTAGATAAAACCAAAAATTGTAAAATGCAAAGAACATAACCAATAACTCTTTTTCACGGGTGGTGTAGTTTTTTTAGCATTTATTAAAGTTTTATTGTCAAAATATGTCAATTAAAAATGCCCATCTCTCCTTTGCCTAGGCACTACTCCAATAGAAAAATCATTAGCATTGCACATTATCTTAAAAGGATGGATATAATCTGGTGCTACTATGAGAGGAGCATTAATCATCTTCTACTTCAAAACTGTAAAAACATCCAAGAAAAATTGTGATAAAGTAACAAATTTTTTGTGTAGTAAGTTGGTTAGGGGTTAAGGTATTGTAGGGAAGTCCTTGACTTTTTCTCTATCTCAATTGTCTCAACTTTTTCTCTATCCACCTCGATTCATTGATGTGTGATCTTATGCTTTAATATAGCCCTTATTGTACCATAAAGTGACACTTTGCTTAGTTCAATATTAAATTAGTTTCCTTACATCTTTGACTCAGTTGCTTTAAATTATGTGCACAATGATCTTATGAATCACTAAAAATTGAAAACTAATCCATAAAACTACCATCACCTTTTTAACCATATCTTCAAAGATAATCATCATACACCTTTGAAATGTTGTAAGTACATTAATAACCCAAGTGATGTTCTTTGATATGCAAATGATTCATATAAGCACCTGAATGTAGTTTTTCTTAATCCTTATTTATGATGGGATCTAAAAGTAACCTAGGTATCCATTTAAAAAGCAATAGTATAAGTCCCCTGAAAGTTGAATTTATAGTTGATTGATAAATGATAGAAGAAAGTGGTTTTTTTCGCATTATATCATTTAGTTTCCTAAAGTTGTCATTTAGTTTCCTAAAGTTGACAGCGTACTCTAAAACCAGTGCTAGTCTTTATTAGAATTAATTCATATTTTCTCATTCATAACAACATTCATCCCTTTTTTCCCTTTTAGAATCACCTTTATAGGATAAGCCCAAGAGCTATTAAAAATTGGATAAATCATACATTATTTAATTGTTTTAATAATTTCATGTTTGATTTCAATCTCCTTTGAGGTTGTATTATAGGTTTATAACCTTCTTGCATCAAGATTTTATAGGTGCAGGAAGGATTTATCTATTTTCTATTAAAAAAAAGTTTCCAAACCAATGCCCTTTTACTGGTACTTTGCATTTTTAATAAGTTCTCTTTTGTTTTTTGTCAACCCAGCTACAATAATCACTGATAACATTGAATTTTTTATCCTCCAAAAAGGCATATTAAAGGTTATATGCTAATTGGTTTAGCTTTATGACTGGTGTTTCTTCTATAGAAGACTTTACTTTTTGTTGGAATAAGATAAAGATCTCTTCATAATCATTTTCCTTATAACATTCTCATTTGGCTCTAAATAGGCTACTTGCTCATGCAATTATCAATTCTCTTGATCAATTTTTTCTATTTTGATGATGTGTTACTTTAATGTATATTTAAACACATATCCGCAAAGAATAAAGAAAAAAAAGTTAGTATCTAATATATTAAGAGAGTAACAATAATCAACAACTAAGACATAGTGTTTCTTTGCATTTTAAATCTTAAAAATAACTTCTTCCTTTCCACACTTAGGGTTCAATTTTCCTTAAAAAAAGTTTATTATGGATTATTTATAATAAAATTAGGTCAACCTAGGAATAAAGGTACCTTCATATCCTCTTTTATTTCAAGAATAATAAAATAAATTTGTCAACTTTTAACAAAATATCTTTGATGATTCCCCTAATATACTTAATCGATATATCAATTAACTATAGACTTATCCTAGCTAGTTTAAGCTCCTTTAATCCTGATTTTTTCAAAACGTAATAGGTCATTAAATTAATGCTAATTCCTAAATTAGCTATCAATGGATAAGCTACTAATAATGTAAGGATAGCAAAACACCTCAGTTCTTTTAACTTCTATAGTAGCTTATTCTAAAGAATAGTTGAGCATTCTTCATTCAATATGGCAATTGAAAATTCCTAACTTTTTCTTGATTCTTAGAATCTCATTTAATAGCTTTGCACACTTGTGCATCCATAAAGAGCCTTAAAAATGGCATGTTAATATAATTTTGCTTAAAAATCTCCAGGAACATACCAAATTGCTCATCCATCTTCTCCGTCTTTAATCTCGCTAGGGAAGAAGTGTTTGGCTGATATTATTTCAGTTCTTTCTTCTTCTTACAATCTTTTTTCCTTTTACTTTTCTCATTAGCATCCTATTTGTCAACTTATTACTTTAGTCAACTTCTTTCCATACTTTCAATATAGATATAAAGTTTCCCGTTAATTTCTTTAGACTCGATTTCTTATTTTGCTACTTTGGCTGTTTATATCTAAGTGGAGGTGGCCCTTTTAGGATATTTAATTGCTCTAAGAGAATTATGGGTGATTCCTTCACTTTGGATTATATGTCTTACTGTATGAAGTATTTTTTGGTTGAAAACTCTCCTTATATTCGATTCCTTCATTAGTTATACCCTCAAGTTTCCAACTTGATATTCATTCCCTATATAGTTCATAACTTATTGGCCAAGTTGATATTGTAAATGCGCTCAAGTTATCAATTTTTCTCATTAAAGTCTTTACCTGAGCTATCAATATAATCACAGCATCCACATTTTATATATGTACTTACTTAATGATTCTATCCCTTCCTGAATACCACTAATAATTACTCATGACCATCTCTTCTATAAGCCCAATGGAAGCTTTAGGAGTTTTATTATTAATTGTTTCACTTGTTGGTTTTTCAATCATATCCATTATTAAATAGGTCAACTATTACGGATAGTTTGAATATACATCTATTTTGGTAGACTTTGATATGCCTACTACCTTACCAAATCTTTATATCTTTTTCACCAACAAAAGTTTTTTATCGTCAAATTATAGGTAGCTACATATTTCATTTATCAAATTTTCTATCTTGGATAATATAGAGTATTTCACTAAGAATTTCTCTACTAGGTTTTCCAATATTTTGACTAAGGCTATATGTAATGATTTTAATCATTGCCTAGCTCAATCCCTTAACCAAAATATGAAAAAACTCAACCTTATGGTGTTTTTAGTGGCTTCGATAATCTTAAAAGTGTCATATGTCTCCAAAAAGTTAACAATGTCTATATTGGGATCTTTATCAAGTAGCCTAACAAAATAAATATATTATTGCAACATTCAAATAATATTATGCTTGTCTCAAATTAGTTTGCATTGATTTTTAAAACTATATTATTAGATTGCATCATTATAACAGATGGTTTTGCTAGTATGGTCCTATGCTCACTCTTCATTATGTTAGGTTGTACCTCCTAAGTTTCTAGCTTAGATTATTCTCTTTGTGTCCAAAAAAGTCCGCTTTCATTCTCTGGCTCTTTTTAAAGAAAATTAAAGGTTCTACTCCTTATCATACAACCAATTCACACTTGAAATTAAAATAAACTAATTATAAAAATAAAAATTCAAATTATCAGCTATACTCAGCTAAAGCAGACTAAGAGCAATGAATAAAAGATAAATCCTTATGCTTCTCCATTAAATTGAAGCACTCTTAACTCCTGATCTTTCAATCAAATCCTCAAGATGAGAAAAGTCATGAATCATGGAATCAAATTTAAGATAGGGAATGGAAAAAGAATCTACTCTAGTTTGATACTAAAATAGGTCTCCTCCAAGTCAACAAAGTAATTAGTGATGGAGAATGGTGTTTTAGGTATAATGTCCTGCTTCTATCATGACTATTGTTCCCAACTATAATCATAATTGACAAATGAAAATTTGACTATATTTTACCACCCATATTTGATGTATATTACTTGATATTTTACTCTTTTTTACGTATCTTTTGTACTTAATTTGCTTCAAGTGTGTTTACAGGTGAAAATTGCCTTCATGGACTTAAAGAAGAAAAATTCAGGCAAAAAAGCGGAATAAAACAGAAAATCAACAATCTTGAAGTAGTGCACGGCACGTGATACGCAAAAAATTCTAATTATGTACGATTCAATGCATGGCCATGCAAGGGATCGTGCATAACCCAAAAACTTAAAATTTAATATAAAAGTGACGTTTCAGGGGCAGAAGAAAAGAGGAGACTTTAAGAGGTGACTTTTAGACATGGAGAACATCCAAAAAGGACAATTTTGGACCAGAGAAGTAGGAAACAAGAAGAAATCATCAAAATTCAAGAACAATCCTCTACATCGCAAGAACATTCGATAGAAGACAATTAAGGAGATTTAGAATTATGAACCCATTATTTTCATTTCATTTTTCTTGTATTGTACGTTTGATTGCGTATTCAATCGTATGTAGCTAAATGTCCAGTTAGTATTTAGGTTAGATGAATGTTATGTTAATACTTTGATATGATTTGATTCCTTTATTAATGCAATTGGTTCGATTGATTTTTATGTCTAATTATGTGTTTTATTAACAATCTGATTTCATAAGTTGAGGTTGAAAAATCCTAGTGTTAATAGACCTATCGCAATTAGAAGGAGTTGATTGCAACCCTAGAGAAAGGATGACATAAATCCTCCTGATTATTGTCATACCTAATAGAGGGACTCATAAATTAGTAATGCAATACTATAAGATTTAACCTGAATAATTCGGTTAGAGACCTTAAGATTAGTTATTAGTAGACTCCAGGTTAGCTACTAGCACACCATAGGAGTCTTCATGGTCTAACTAATCAATAAACAATTGCATAATAAAAGATCAATCGGTTAAGGTTTTAGGGGGATTCGAACCTAGATACTAATTTTTGATAACGATAGTTTTCTAAGTGAATTCCATTATCTTTGTGTTCATTATTGTTTCCTGTTTTATTTTATTTGGTTAAGATTTAGTTGCTTTCCATTACAATCTAAAATAAATCCTTAAGCTGGATAATAGAGGAAAGGTAAGTACTAGTATTTATAGTCTTTGGAAGATCGACCTGTACTTGCTGATACTGGCTACAACTACGTCGCGCATTTGTAGTTTATTACAATATTGACTAACATGAAATAGGTCAATAAATTTTTTTGGCGCCGTTATCAAGGAATTTGATATTAGGAAAGCCTAACTGTTATTGCTCTAGTCATTTTCATTTTATTTTGTTTTATCTTTTTTATTTTATTTTGCTTTTGCTTTTGCTTTTGCTTTTGTATTTATTTTATTGTATCTTTTTGTATTTTTGACTTGTTCATTTAATTGTCTTTGAATTTTTCTGCACTGATAGTGTGTGTCGGTTTATTTTAGGAATTGATATTTATTTCATAGCCACAACTCACAATGGATGGATGGAGTAGCTAGTATTATTATGGGAGCCAGGATGTGTCTTTATAATATGAAATATCATTGTATCGAAAGGAACCGTTTCCTCACATGTTTTCTGAAGCTCAACCGACGTATATATATAGGAGCAACCAAATATATACAACCAACCTCAAGGCCTATGATATGAGAATAAATATGATTCAGAGTGGAGCAACCCGTACGTATATGGATGGAATGGCTATGCTCCAACTGAATATGTGCAACAAGAACAATGATACAAAAGTATTACAGATCAACTAATGAAATGCCTTGTCGAGAGAGTAGTTAGTCAACATGAATTCGATAAGAGACTTCATTCATTTGCATATGATGAGTATAATGTGAGCTACTAACCGCCTCAGAGTGAAGAAGAGATAATAGTTGATTTCATGAATCAAGATACATTTCAAGAAGCCGAGGAGGTAAATGATGCTCTGAGAAATATGATGACCGGGTTTATTTAAGAATCAAACATGAGGCATCAGGAAACAGAGGCTCATGTACAAAATATGGTGAATCAAATCGACCAGCTGATGGATATATTATCTGATAAGATGCAAGGGAGTTTGTCCAGTTTTACAAAATGTGATACTATCGACCAAAAGGCAATTACCCTTAGTAGTAAAGAAGAGCTTCCTGAAGAAGAAGACGAAGAAGACTCCATCGAAAAAGAGGAAGTAGAGAAGTGGCAGAAGTAACTGAAGAAGATGAGCTAGAAGCCTCTATCCAAGAAGAAGAAAAAGAAGAAGAGTGGACAGAGGTGGTAGAGGCACCAACTAAGGAAATTATTGACGAGGTGTTGGTAGTGACCTTAATTATGAAGGGTTCCCACTTTATCGAAGACAAATAGTTCGAGCTAGCTAATGATATCAGGAGTTTTGTTATTCCTTACATTTTTAACAGTTTTTCATTAAAAAGGGCATTAATGGGGTTTATTGGTTTTACTAATCTAATCAATTATGTCCTTGCTATTATCTTGCAACAACTGGCTTGTTTATAGGTCTGAAACAACTTCATGGAGAAAAGGGTGGAAGCAAGACATTGATTATTCATCTAGGATGATGTTAAACATGTAGGATACGTTGAGCTACCGACACAAAAAAAATGTTACATGGAAGGCAACCTATGAGTTAGTTTTAACTTTTTTCAATTGTGATTTTATCTTGGGTTTGTTTTCATCGATTTTACTTTCTTTTTTGTTATTTCTTTTGTTTCTTTTTATCCTTTTCTTTCACATTTTGTAAGGATGTTAATTTAGCATTGGATGGATCCATATCAAAAACTTGACACAATCAAGAAAGTACCAACAACCCTATCACTTTTTTATAAATGCTAAAATTGTGTACATTGGGGATAATGTACAATTTTGAGTATGGGGATGAGTTTAAATAATCTTAACATGATTTCTTTAACCTTATTACAATCTTGATTATAATATTTTATGAACTGATGTCTTGAATTGGTTGAAATCTGTCCATGAATAATATATGTCCTTATTGAATATTGACTTGAATTGGTATGCAAAAGGATGATGATTAGAATAAAATTAGTTTTCTAAGTCATATTTTTGGTAATCATTAAAATTTTCAAGTTGAATGAAATTTGCATATTATTTAAACACATTTATATACCCAATTTTTTCTTGATCTTTTGAGTGAATAGAGTAATTTTTCAAAATTTTAAAAGCTCTTATTATTCTTTCATGTGTGATATCATTGTATAGTAGGATAATTCTAGAACTTGCTTTATTATACATGTTGAGACCATATTTATGGAAATTAAAAGCATGAACATGATAAAGGTACTTAGATTTACTAACTTGTTTAAGCCTATTTCTTTCAAATTACCATACCCAAAAAATTTACCTTTATAGGAATAACCAAGTTTAGCCTTATTTTTTTTGTTGATTTTACCTACATATTAACCTTATTCCTATTTTTCTTTGAGGACCTACTTATCATTTTGAACCTTTAAGGTTATTTACTTTATTTATTTGTTTGTTGAGACTTGAATTCTTTGAAAGGTCCAATATCTGTTGAATTATGGTACTAAAAGCTTGAATTGAATTAAAAAATGAGCATATAAAAAAATTGATAAAAGTAAGTAGTATCGATAAGGTTGCATTGAAAAAGGACCTATGTATGCTTTGTAAACAAGTGGTGTAATATTTCTTGAGTAAATTTCCTTCATGTAAACTCCTTTTATCCCAATCATACCTTACCTAAGCCCCATTATAACCTACACAAAGACATTTTTTTCCTAATTTCTACATAAGTAGTGGAGATGTGATTTTATTACAAGCCTATGTTAAGAATTCTACTATGCATTGATTGAGATTTTTTATACTTTTCACCTTAAATACTTAAGTGCATTAAGTGAAATCATAGTGATGGTGTAAAGATTTATACTTTTGATTTCAATGTGACTGTTGATGTGATTGCTATTAATACTGCTTAGAAAGAGGAGACTTTGGGAGGCGATTTCTAGATATGGAGAATGTCCCAAAGGGACGATTTTGGTCTAGATAAGTGGAAACATGAAGAAATCATTGATAGATCTATTGGAATTCAAGATCAAGCCTTTATATTGCAAGAATATTTTATAAAAGACAATTAAGGAGATTCAAAATTATGAACCCATTGTTTTCGTTTCATTATTCTTTCAATGTATGTTTGATTTCGTAGTCAATTATATGTAACTAAACATCTAGCTAATATTTAGGTTAGATGAACCTTATATTAATACTTAAATATAATTTGATTCCTTTATTCATGCAATTAGTTTAATTGATTATTGTGATCTGATTACAAGTTTTATTAATAATCTGATTTCATATGTAGAGATTGAAAATTCCTAGTGTGAATAGATCTACCGTAATTAGAAAAGATAGGATGACATTAATCGTCTAGATTAGGGTCAAACCTAATAGAGGGACTCATAAATTGGTAACGCAATCCTATAAAATTTAACTTAAGTAATTCGGTTAGAGGCCTTAGGAATAATTATTAATAGACTCAAGGTCAGCTACTAGCATACCATAGAAGTCTCTACGGTCTAATTAATCAACAAGCAATTGCATGATAAAAGATCAATCTATAAAGGTTTTAGGAGGATTTGAGCTTAAATACTAATTTCTGACAATGATAGTTTTCTAAGTTAATGTCACTATCTTTGTGTTCATTATTGTTTCCTATTTTATTTTATTTGTTTTAGTTTCAGTTTCTTTCCATTAAAAATCTAAAATCAATCCTTAGTCTAGATAATAAAGGAAGGGTAAGTACTAGTATTTATAGTCTTCGTGGGATCAACTTGTACTTGTCGATACTAGTTACAACTTTATGCACTTACGGTTTTTTACAATATCGACTAACACGGAATAGATCAATCACTAATATAAGCTTGTAGGACCAACTTGAGTGAAAGTACCATAGGATTAAAAGTTTGACCAATAAATGTTGCATAAATCTTATCACAACCTCTGATTAAGAAGTCACTTGGTAGAGGCTAGTTTGGTTCATCAATAGATCTCTTAAAGCATTCATTCATCCTCCAGTTAGCAATTAAAAACAACCTGGAAATTATGAATTGACTTGGAGGGATGTTCAATTTGTCATCTTTCCAAGGAGAACATGGTTTCTCCTATACTTTTTGGAGCTATTCTCTTAGAATATGTAAACTCTCCTTTAATGTGTCATCATGGTCTGACTTCATCTCATGGATCAAACAATTTAGATTCAATAACAAGGGCAATCTATCTATCTTCAAACTAGTCATCAACTATAGAGCTCCTACGCTTTGGTCAGAAAGGAATACCAAGATTTTCTACAACAGAAGCCAATCTATACAACAATTAATTCATTCCACTCTACGCAAATTATACTTGCACACAACATTCCTTCGAGCATTAGTTATGATTTAATCTCTCTATGTGAACATTCTAATAATTAACTCTAACCTGTCTCTAGTTTGGACTCCTACACCTACTAGTTTATCATAACAATGCATTTCTTTTTACTTTTTCAAAAAATCATAAATTACCTTTTGCTCTTAAATTTGAAGTCGAGACAATATTATCAATTATGCTATGTGGATGACATAGAAAACCCATATTTATTGACGTCAATTCACAATTTATTACAATGTTAACTGTATGCCAATATATCCATCCACCTGTTAAATCATTTTAAAGAAAGCCACTAAACTAAACAAGAAGAAATGGAACAAAAGATGGTTGAAATTGAAATTTAATACAATCACACATACACAAATTCTTCATAATCTATTTCAGCTTATTCTGTTCTGACACACTTCTATTATTGCAATGTGCTTGAACATGAGTTAGTTTCATAAACCTTAATGGTTAAGAAATTACGATAGGAGGTACCTATAAGTAACAAGACCTAGTAACGGTAGTAATTTTTCTGATTTACTTTAATGT
>JANZLX010000212.1:22052820-22066813 GCA_025531955.1 Erythroxylum orinocense
CTTGATGATCTGAAGGTCAGATGGGAGAAACCTATGAAGCTATATTGTGATAATAAATCAGCTATAAGTATAGCTCACAACCTAGTCCAGCATGAGAGGACAAAGCATATTGAAGTTGATAAAAATTTTATCAGGGAGAAGCTGGAGTGGCCTGATTAGCATATCCTTTGTAGCCAGTCAACAGCAAATTACAGACATTTTTACCAAAGGATTGAGTGGCCATCAGTTTGAAAACATTATTAGCAAGCTGGGATTGATAAGATCTACCTCTCAGCTTGAGGGGGAGTGTCAAAACAATTAAATACTAATTCATAATATTCTCCCTTAATTGATAGGGGAGATAGACAATTATTAGAGATAGTCATTATTTCAGTAACTGTAAATAGTTATTACCAAAGCAGTTATTTCTACTTTTATTAGAGGCTGGTATCAAAGCAGTTATTTCTGCTTTGGTGAACCATGTACATTTAAAAAGGGGAATAACCCCTATTTTATAGTGTGAATGAATGCAGTCGTACCAAAATTTCTTTGTAGTTTACTAATAGAAACAAAATAAACTTTTCAAACAAAAGGTACAGAAATGAGTCAGAAGTCCTACCCAATGTGAAACATGGACATTTTTTAGTTTTTTTTTACTTGAGGTGTTACTGTCCCTGTTCCTCTGGTCTACTGGCACATCTGATAAAATTTCCTGCAAGAGAAGTAGGGGATGCTGAACTGTAGACCATAGAGTAAAGATGTTTTGCTCAAGAAACCTTTTAAGACCTTGGCCTTGTGGACAGGTTATCTCATAGGAAAGTGGACTTTCCACCACTATTGAATTAGAAAATGTATCACTGCATAAATTATATGAAGAGTATGAAAAAGGAAGTGAAAATATCAGGGTGAAGAAAAAAAGAAATCCACAGCAATGGCATTTGTTGAGAATTTATGGAACAAAAAATAAATCTACTTGGCTTAAGATTTGGTACAAGATCCGAAAAGAAAGAGAGAAGTATCTCTTAGCAACGAAATGGTGGAGGTAGTCAATCTGTATGCATTGAGACAAAATCAGATTCGAATCCAAAGCACCCATAGTGCACAAGAAATGTATTCATAAATACAATATCTGATTGCAACTTTGAATATGGAATTGAAAGGGATCAAAGAAGAATGATACAGAGAATATATATTGAGATTAATTTGGGTTCACTTCAAAAATCAATGAAATTAATTGATAGTAGTGGCAGAAATGAAAATTGCCTAGTAGATTCGAATTTGCTAGAAGATAAAATCAGATTCTCAATAAACTCGTAGATATACTGGATTACCAATCCTGATTAAGAAACAGAAGTTCAGTGGGTGTATTAAAGCGACTTCTGGGTCAATTACTGTGCAGTGAGCATGGCAATGGACATCTACTATGATAATTCACTTCTATATAAACAGAAGGAGAAGACCAAAGTTGAGAAGTGATTTGTTACTCAAGTCACATTGTTGAGATTAGAATTTCATCAAAATTAGGAAACTGGCTTTAAAATGTCTTAATAAACGTTTTAGAGAATACCACAACACTGCCAGGCCCAAGATAGTTATCATACTCTTCAATCATTTCATTAACATTAGGGCGCCATCCAAGCAAAAGAATGCATTCTTTTGGTCCTAAACTCACATCTGATGCCTGTAACAACAAGTAACAGAGTCATGACAAGTGACAAACACATAAATGTAATAACCACAAATGCCATCAGAGAAAATATCTCATAGAATTTAGAACAGGAACCTTTGACCCTGATTTCTTTGAACGTCTAATAATACTGTGAAGTCGTGTACTTCTCAATTCCATAGAATTATTATCATCACCATGATCTAAAACATTAAGATTTTGGAAAGCAGCAATTCCTTCTTTGAAGACACTAGAATATGCAAGTTGGGGCCTCCTTCTCCCATGAACAGGTCCTATGAACAAAATCTACAGAGAAAAAGTGAACATAATGGAAACAGAGTTTAGATTGAGATGGGAATGTAATAAGCTCAACAATATGCAGAATATGCTCAACAATGAACTGATGAACTACTATGTATTGTTGGAACATAGGCATGTAAAGTCAATGTGGGAAATCAAAAAAAAATAACAATTAATAATTAAATCATGAAATAATGAGATGGTAAAACATATCCAAAATCTTTATAATATTATATCTATTCATTAAAAAGAAAAACAAATGATAGTTGCAATTCCTTCCACCTTACACATTATGCAGCTGGTGTTGATGATTGTTTATCACTGAGGAGTATCATTTCACCCATGTTCATGAAACATAGCCAACAGACCTCAAAACTAAGTATATCTCAATGACAAAAGAGTGATTCAATTTTATCAGCCGAAAAGCTATCATTTTGAAATTTCATTTTGTAGAACTCTCATACAAGAAATTCGTAAATTAAGTTTTACATGATAAATTCTCCTCCATCAGCTTCCTATGTACACTGAACACTTGAAAACAGTAGGATGCAATTTGATTCAAGTATAAAAAATCAAGTTTTCAGATGAAAAACAAAATGATTTCAGCCATGATTAATCATCAGGTTGATGTGTGTGGCCCTGCATAACAGGTTAACTAAAATCAAATTTTGCATTATGCAGCAGCTAACTCAATGTAACAGGGTTGGTATGGCATGCCGTCAATTGGATTGTTCCTCAACCTCTTAAACAGTTATGCTAGAAGTTACAAAATTCAAATGCTCTAGAGAAAGGACATTGATAATTACCAACATTTAGGATAGTTAATGCTTCCTTAACAAATAGTGGAGACATATGAGCAGATATCAATGATATTCAATCCATTGCTTAAATGATCAAACAAATAAGTCTAAGTTCCAGATTGTTGGTAAATTAGGGAAGTTGATATTTAGTAGATAATGAAATATGAACAGATATCGATGATATGCAATCCATTGCTTAAATGATCGGACTGACGAGTTTTAAGTTCCACATTGTTGGTAAATTACGGAAGTTGATATTTAGTAGATAATGATCCCAATAAGATAGGAATATCTAATCTTAGATTCAGGGTAAGATAAATCAACACCTAAATAGTCAGGGCGCTGCAGATTATTAGAGATTCTAAGTATCCTGGTTGTATTTCTTCCTATTTAAGATGTATCAGTCAAGAGGTAAATACAGAGAATAAAAAAAAACTTCAGTTCTGGCTTTCTACCTTGCTTTGTCAACATGGTATCAAAACAGTAGGATTCGATCAAAAGTTTGTTAGGTTTTTTTTGCCTCTTTCTAAACCCTTCCTTTCAGTTGCTGTTAATCTTGACTGGCCTATAAATCAATTAGATGTAAAAAATATTTTCTTAAATGAAGATCTGGAAGAAGTATATATGGAGCCTCCCCTTGGCTTCTCTAAAAGGTTTGGAACCAAGGTATGCAAATTAAAAATATCCATGAATGGTCTTACGCGGTCTCCAAAAGTCTGGTTTGAAAGATTTACAAAGTTTGTTAAGGTTATTGTCAAGAAATCTGATCACACTTTGTTCACTAAGAGATACAACAAAAACAAAATTTCAGTTCTAATTGTCTATGTGGATGATATAATTTTGACTAAAAATGATATAGAAGAAATGAGGAAGCTTAAGCTAAATCTAGCCAAGGTGTTCGAAATTAAAGACTTAGACCACCTAAGATATTTTATTGGAATGAAAGTAGCAAGATCAAAAAAGGTAATTGTAGTCTCACAACAAAGTATATTTTGAATCTCTTAAAGGTGACTGGAATGAGTGGATGCAACCCTTTAGACACTCCAATAGAGTTCAATGCCAAACTTGGAGATGTTAAAGATAGGATTCCAATAGATACAGGAAGGTATCAGAGATTGGTGGGACAAATAATCTACTTGTCTTATACACAGCCAGATATTGCTTTCGCTGTAAGTTTCCTTAGTCAATTTATGCATTCCCCATGCAAGGAGCATCTTCAAGTTGTATACAGAATCCTTTGATATTTAAAAGGCACTCTAGGAAAAAGACTTTTTTTTAAATTAAATAGAGGAGTAGAGGTCTATACTAATGCAAACTGGAAAGATCAAATACTATAAGAGATCAACTTCTGAGTATTATACATTTATTTGGGGCAACTTAGTTACATTGTGATGTAAGAAACAGAGTGTAGTTGCTCGGAGTAGCACGGAAGTAGAATTTAGATCAATGGCTCAAGGTGTATGTGAAGTTCTATGGCTACAAAGAGTTTTGGAAGATCTTCAAAGTCCAGTGAGCTTTCCTACGAGATTGTACTGTGATAATAAGGCGGTCATCAATATTGCCCAAAATCCAATTCTTCATGATAGGACAAAATACGTTGAAATTGATAAACACTTCATTAAGGAGAAACTTGAAGCAATAATACTTTGTACTCCATTCATTCCAACCACTCAACAAGTTGCGGATGTATTTACTAAAGCATTGTTAAGGCAACCATTTGAACTTGAAGTTAGTAAGTTGGGCATGATAGACATCTTGGCACCAACTTGAGGGGGAATGTTGGTAATTAGGAGAGTTGATATTTAGTAGATAATGATTCCAATAAAATAGGAGTATCTAATCCTAGATTCAAGATAAGATAAATCAGCACATAAGTAGTTAAGGTGTTGCAGATTATTAGAGATTCTAAGTATCCTAGTTGTATTTTTTTCCTATTTAAGATGTACCAATGCAGAGAATAAAACATAACTTCAGTTCTAGTTTTCTATCTTTTTCAGTCAATACACATAGTTATTGTTTAAATCTCAATCTCAACTAGTTTTATCTCTAAGATTGAAAGTAAGAAGAATTCAATCACAAGCCAAGAAATTGCAAGTTATTCTCACTTTGTCAGTTTGCTGAAGCACCTCATCGTCATTTGGATGAAAGTATATCTTCCCATTTCGAAAAAGACCACAAACAACAACCTGAAAACAGCCATTAACAGTGTGATGAAATCATCATTCTTCTGGGAATGACCTTAAGCACAATATTCAGCAAATAGCATTACCTCTTGAAATCCATGCCTTAGTTGACCATATTTAATTCCAGCTAGAATTGGAAAACAATAAAGGTTAAATACATTTTCTGCAATAAATAAACAAGTGTCAGGAAATGTTATGAGTGTCAAATATGAGAAAGAGTATTTTATATTTACAGAAGAAGGAACACTACATAGATGCCTATACAAGTAAAATAACCCGAGCTAATTGATTTTTAAATACCAATGGACAACATTTAAAATTAAAACTTAACAAGTATCCAAACGTTGATCAGATAAACACAATTGAGCAGGTGCACCTGGGTCACGATCTTATGACCACAATTCTAGTTCTTTGATAGCACTATCATGATAGATATGGTATTCTGAAAAGATATGCTTTGGGTCCAAGCAAAGTCTAGCACAACATAAAAATTTAGAAATGAGATATATAATTCTGTTTTAGTAGGGTTAGGAAATTAAAGATTATTTAGGCCTTTTTCTCCCTTGAAATGCATCAGATCTATCAAAAATAAACCAAGATGGACCTATATATCTAAAGCAAATCATGTAATTTAATAATTGAGTAATCATTAGTTCCTGGTCATTACTTCTGTAATTAAGCAAATGTCGGTATATCTTTATGAGTCCCTTTTGCCGTGAGCATTGAACAAACAATTTGGAAGCAACATTCTCCACTGGCTCTACTTTCAATCCTGAAATTGACTTCAAAAGCTCGCATGTGTTAGAACTTGAGACCTGCACTACAAAAGTACTATTTTAGTCCTGACTTTACACATAAAATAGAGCCAAATACTTTCCTAGAACAGTCCAACAAAAGATATACCTCAACAATGGTGGGGATCGAGGCCATCTCTGTAATAGGTTGAAGGGCTAACACGGATAGAAAGGCATTGGTATCAACCTCATACCTAATAAATTCAAGAGTTAAATGAATATTTAAATGGATTTCAGTTACATAAGTGTCATGCATGAAACTCTTAGCACTGTTTGAAAACCAAGATGCAGTTGACTGTGGGTAAATTTGATAATCATCATTAGAGAAAAAAAAAGAAATGATGAGGCAATGAAATAGGCAACTCTTAAGACACTCAAAGTTGTTCATCCTATACTTCAAATTGGTGTATGTACTTTGATGAGATTACGTTCAATGTACAGAAGTTTGAACCAAAATTTTAAGAGTACAACAATAAGAAACTCAGTGCTAATCAGTGGCGAAGCCACTTGTAAGGGAGGCTCAAATTTTTTTTTAAAAGAAGATATATATGTATATGGAGGTTGCCCACCATAAAAGAATGTCGTTGCCCATGGTGGATTGGATTAAAAAAAAACTATATATATATACATTGCCCCCCCTGAAATAAATTCCTGGCTTCGCTACTGGTGCTAATATCAAATAAAAATTAAGGAAAAAAAGAAACCAAAGAAGATTCGTTGTTAGTAGCAATGTGAGAAAGCCACCACAGAAAGGCTAATGAAAACAGTTTATGTAATAGATCCAAAAAGCAGCTAACCAACAAATAGAAATATGCACCGATAACTTTGCATCCAAAAGCAATAATGATTGATAATCTTAAGGAAATTTATGCATCTTCCACAACAGCCACTGTTGGGTGCTCAAAAAACCTTTTTGGACAACCTAATGCACTACTATCTTAATTTAAATATCCAAAATGGGTTCCTTTATGTTTTACTTGTACATAAGACATATTATTCTAACTCTTTACAGTGGTGAAAAGTGTTAAAGACTTATGAATAAAGTGTTCTACTTGGTTTTCAAGGTTTCTAGAAATGTCTTACGACGATTCTCAATTACAACATACACCAGTTTGAGTACCTACAACTAAGACCTGTGCCTAGAACAACCACCTCATAGACACCTTCTCCTATAAACTCATTAATGTCTGTGAAACTGTATCTCAATCAGATAAGAGAATATGGCATTTTGACAAATGCAGCAAGATCATACCTATAAATGACAGGTAATCAACTCACTAATTACAAGAGATGGAATTCTAGAAAATTTCCTGCAAGTTCTTACCTATCCCCCTTTGTTGGAAGTATAATGATAGCACGTGCCTTATTAGCTGCAGCTCTTTCAAATGATTTTGTTAGACTAAGGCTGCAACTGCATATGGAAGGACAAAATGTAAGAAATGGCCATAAGCCTTTTTTTTTTAAACCATCCGGTATCCAACGCCACATGGGCAACCGATTAATCCGGATTCGAGCCGGGTAAGACCCTTTCGGGCGACAAAGCTGTCCCTCACAAGATTTAAAGTGACTCCATTCCCAAGACTCGAACTCAAAACCTTGGTCAAGGATGGAGGAGCCCATGCCGCTCCTTCACAGCCTTTTAACCAATGTAAAAGAAGCAAAACAATTTTAAAAAAAATTGAAGCCAAACGTTCCAATTGTTACAAAGAATGGTTGATATTCAATTCCAAGCTTGAATAAATGGTACAAAAATAGATATGAGTTAATTTGTTCAAACCACATGCAAACACATACACCTACACATACAAATAAGTACTAATGGATGGGGAATGTTGAAAAAGAGAAATTTAGGAAAAGTCATTCAAGTAGTCAAAATTTTATAAATATAAATGTATACAATACTATTCTAGATATAGTCCTTCTGGATATAGCACAGGAAAATACATATTGGTATATGTTGAGGGACTCAAAACCAAGCCATTGTATTGGGGAGGGGAAGACATACTAACTAAGATTTAGACTTATTAATTAGGAGAATTTACAATATAAATTGTATATGATATGTGTATGGTTATGGGTCAAGCATCTTCCAATATATATTACAGGGATAGGTTTGAGCACATAAAACAGAAGTTTTTTGAAATGGCTGCTCATCCCCCAAATTTCCACCACCTAAGCAGTATAAGAATTTAATATATGACAATGGGAGCAAGTCTCTCATTCATATAATAACACCACAAGTACCATCTGTTACTACACCTGGAAGCTACTTATTGTTAACTATATTATTTAACCAAATGCACGTAACCTTGGAGCTAGGAAAGCTTTCCCATTGAATAAAATCTTCTCATTGAGAAAGGCAAAGGAATTAGACATGTCCCAAAGCCAACTACATCTAAATCAGAAGACATTGTATAACAACTATGCAGAATCATTACTTTATCCCAGAAGGGAAAACAGAAGGAATAAGAAAAAGAAAAGCAAGAAGGAGTTCTATGAAAGTAGTGGTACAATTACAAGAAAGAAATGCGGAAAGAACTTACCTCTTAGTAAGTAGATCAATGTGGTTAAGATCTTTGGTAATACTGTCTGCTAGTCTATCAATCTGCTTCCTTGGAAGATCAGACATAAGAAGAATTCTCTGCCTCCTGAAGAGACATATGCAAGATAAGCTAAAAGGAAGCAATGTAATATATAAAATTTACTGACAAAGAAACGGGGCTAGCAGAACATGAAACAACTACCTGGCTGTTGCAGTGCCTAATCGAACAGCAAATTCGTGATACTTGTTCAGCTGCTTTAATATGTAAGTTAGATGACTGGTTACCCCACAAATAATAATATGATCTTTTTCATGAACTTGAATTTGTGCCCCTTCCCTCAGTCTTTGCATGTTGTTCTGCCCATGTTATTACCTTAAGCATGACATCCAACTTAAAATTTTCAAAAACAGCTCTTTGTTTAAGAGTTTACCCTGAACTCCTCTGTCATTGTGCTTAATAAGCGAGTATAGAATAATATGCCCCATATGGCGAGAACAAAGCCTATCACGCGTTCAGCACGAGTTCTTTGCTGCAATTCTGTATATAGTAAGTTCCTATGCGCCAGCAAACTTACAGTTCTCCTCATGGAATCAGAATAAGATAATTTTAGACGATGTATGAAACATACGAGCAATTAACATACTTTTAGATGAGTAGATGATGAAATAAGACAAGCCCAAGCTTCCCAGAAGCACTCCTCCAGAGTATGATTATTCCCCCTGTGTCATGATACAGAATAAGACAATAGTTCAAACAATAATGAGCATCACATATGGGCAAAGAAAGAACAAAGCAAGAGATCAAGGCCTAACACTTGAACTACCTTTTGTTTGCAAAACCAATAATGTAAATTAAAAGGGAAAGGATTTTACTAGGGAAGTGGAAACACATAAGAATTATCTTATGGTATGACTAGGTTGAAATATATGTTATAGTGCCCCTTTATAACACCAAATGCATAGGGGCAACAAAAATTAAGGAAAGCATTGCATCAGTCATACATCTATATGCTTTTTCATTCCAGTGTATAGGGGCAATAAAAATTAAGAAAGCAAGGCATCCATCATAAAGATATATGCTTTTTCTAACAAAATGGATCATTACATGTCGACTATCCATGAGAAAATTTTTAAATTAAAGTAGTCGTATTGCGTCCACTTTGTAGGCTAGACTAAGGAAACAGTCATTGATTACCTAATCTTGAAAAACAAGAAACCACCAATGACAATGAAAGAGATGCAGGCCACAAGAAGCACTACAAAGAACCTGCAGAAATTTGGCAACATTGAATCAATTAATAAGGAAACTTCTTGCAAATATACTTGCTAATAAATGAAATCTACCCTTATAACCTCAGCAGTGATGCTTAAATTTTCAACATTCTCTAAAGCAGCTCTCCAACCAAACTTTCTCTAAAAAGCTCCAGAATCAAGCATTAAATTTTGTTCCTTAAAAATGCACAGTTATTTATAACGTCAGAGGTACTCATGCATAATACTCATGATGCTTAAAAGCCAAAATGGTTTTGATAGCTTAAAACCATTCAAGTTCTCACCACAGAATGCACATAATACCAAAAATGTCATCTATTCCTTATCATGACTGATGGAAAGTGTATAACCTTTCAGGCATGCGAGATAACTAAAAACATGCATAAAATTTAATATCTATCACTAGGGATAAGCAAATTTTACAGTCCTCTCAATTGCACATGGATATGACCACATTATCATTTAAACAAATTTTACCAACAACAACGCTTAATCCAAATTGGAACTAAAACAACTAAATGAATGGTCGGTGTGAATCATGTGATAGTACTATTAAAAAGTTACTCAGTTGTTTGAGGACTAATAATTGAACAGTAAGTGGTTAAACTATTGGTTGGGATTAAATCAGTGCTCGTATTTTGGGGTTTATATTGCAGACATCAAGTACTGCATGAAACCAAAGCCAAACGGGGCTCGATTGTTTTAAAGCAGCCAAGTTTTCCCAGAAAAGGATGCAGAATACTGAAAATGAAATTTTCTTTTTTATCATGATTTACTGTTAAAACATCTAATGACAGCAGTTATCCACTACACACAAGAATATCTGAGCAGTTGCTACTTCAATAAGACCATATAACATGTATTAGTTGATACCTAAAAGGAAATAAAATAGAAGAAAGCTGTAAACTTACGTTGCAACATTTCTCTCAAGTTGAATATTGAATAAATAAAGTAAGCGCGCTAAGCTCCATCTAATATCTTGAAATGAAGGCAGGGACACATCCAATTGAAGAGGTGTGGGCTTATTCAAGGAATTTGATACACAGGCAAACGGCGAAGTATAAATCAAATTTGGAAGTAACCCTGTGGTCCTCGCAATCAATAGTTTTAGAAATTTTAGGTTCGTTACTTTGAGTATGCAATACGATAAAATGGATCCAATCATAAATTTAGCACGACAATCCTGCAAATATTAGCAAATCTGTATTAATATATTTGATAAAATTATAGAAAATTTTTATCTATTCTTAATAAACACGAACAAAATGACATAAACATGGCCAAACAATCAAGATGGGAGCCGAATTAAACACTATCTACCTTTAAAAATGCAGTTTTTTTTTTTCTATGGAAACCATTTTATGCACCACAGTTCTAGAAGACAAAGTACACCAAAAAAATATAGCATCTGTTGATCAGGTATCTAAACTTTTCCATGTGAAGGTTCTTTGACTTGATGCTCACCTGGTAACCAATACTTTGGTTCACTGAAAGGAATTCGCAAGTGGAACCGTTTGAAGTTTCTGTACATGTGGGGGAATCTAACTTAACCCATCGCTTGTGATATGTGGTGTCTGATTTCCATTTAAAAAAAACAGGTGGTGTTATTTTTTTTATTTTGCATTAAATCGTACAGTTACAGCATAGTGAAGACACGGGCAAGGCTGATATTCGAATAAAATTACAAAACACAGATGAAGTAGAATGATAAGACAACAATATACACAATGGAAATGCCTATACAGAATAGAGAGATCATTTATGTATTGTGACGATCAATTTAAGCTTTAAGAGATCATTTATTTATCATTGACGATCAACTTAAGTCTTACTTCCCGTCTTTTACCGTTTTACTTTCAGTCAAAGTAAAATTGCTCCCATCTTACCTCCACGGTGTGTTCTGAAACCAATGGAATGTAAAGTTGACGACTTAATCCAGCAGAAGCGCAAAGTTATGGATTCTCTGTTAAATTACTGAGTCAGAGAGAACAATTTGCAACAGCAACCAAAATTCTTACAACACAGAGCACCCGAACATGATAACAAGGCAACAGAAAGCTACAAAAGTATCGTTACAGTTGGCACAAAATTTCACTTGTACACCACAGAACTTATTCCCATACGCAAAAACGATAGTTCAATACACTAGTCGCTAGTGGGTACTTATCAGTTTGGTCCATAACTACTAGCAAAAAGAATGACTACTGAGATCATGCTTAAAGCAGAGACTTAAAATTATACAGTGTCAACTGTGAGATGGTGTTCACTTTTCATTGATTTCTGTTTTCTTTTCTCGACTTGTCAAGAAAAACACCAACAAACTCCACTTGATTAGTAAAAGAAAAGGAAATGGCACGGTAAAAGGAATGACTGTGACTACAGCTAAGGTTTGAAAATTAAAGTGAGGAGACATTATCTAACCCGATACAACCTGAGCTCTAAGACTAACAATCACTCCGCTCAAACCCCTTTACCCTGATCACAGACAAATAAACGTAAGGGTAAAAAATGAACCTATTCTTCAAAGAAGAAGATAGTCTGGGGACATGAGACGGTAAAGTCCATGGATGACAGGACGGCAACTGAACCAGAAGCATTCGGAGATCTCTCGCTCTCTATTTCTCTCCTACTCTTGGGTCCGGCGTGCTATAGAGCGTGAAGGTCCAACGTTCGAAGAAAGCACAAAAGGGAACAGAGAGACAGGGAAGTGAATGCGTTACAGAATTAATGGAAGAGTTGTAAAATTAAGAAAAGAGGTAGAACTAGAGATAGAATGGAATGGAAGACAGCGACTTGTCCATTCTGTTATGTATTCTTAGGTATTTCATTTCATTTATTACAAAAGGAGAAACAGATTATATCACAATACGGGAAAACAATATCTCGAAAGATCCGCTGCGAGGATCAAATAGCACCTTATAATTGTAGAATCAAAAAATGTGACTCAGATGTCAAAATAACCGGCATAGTAAGTAAGCTAGTCAATGCTGTTATTGCCCTTCGGTAAACATATCAGTGAACAAGAGTTCAATTCCTAACGAACAGCTCCTTAATGCCATTGGGGTGATGGGCTCGTTAATGCCAACTCTGTTTTTTTTACACGTGACTAGAGTTCACTTTAAACGATCCGTAGTCAGATACGAGGGAACAGACGATGGCGACATGTTTAAAACCATGGAAGCAATAGGAGATTATTAGATCCTCTCTCTCTCTAATATTATCTCATAAATTTCAACTATTTATTTACGTAAGTTTTATATAAATTTTGTGTAAATTTCATAAAATAAATAATTAAAATTTATAAAATAAAATAATACAGAATAATATTAGATAGAAAATCTGAATCGATAATGCAAAATCTTCACACGTGAAGAACATTGACATATGGTGGTGTACTGTACCCTCTTGGCCCTTCCTTCCGTATGCTTGGTGGTGCTGTCTGACAAGTGACTGCTTTGGCTTGGTGCTCCTCCAACTTCAAACCAGTCAGCAAACGGCATTTGTATTCGATGACCATCAATCCTTTCTTATCTACTCTCCAACTTATTGTGTCAAAAAGAAAGAAAAAAAAAGCCTAAGGTACATGCTAAGGAAAGAAGTGCTTTACACCCAGGCAGGCGAATGCATCCAAACCAATACATAGAATCCAATTTGATGGGTTGTTCTCAGTGGAATTCATAATTTTGTTCGAGTAAACCAATATTTAATTCTGAGAAATTAACAAAAAAAAGGTCAAACTTTTGAGAGAGAATATTTAATTATCTCATGTTATCATCCTCATCATCGTCTCATGTATTGTCTATAAATATTTAGCGGGACTTAACCGACTGCACATGTAGAGGCAGCTCAAGGTTCTTCCCGTGTTTGCAGCAGTTGCTGAATCATTAGTTATTATTTTAATCACATGCTCTTTTACTGTTTCTAGCTCTGTCTGCTTGTCCTCTATTAAATACTGTTCTTGTTTTCATGTGTAAGAGATATTGTTATGAGGTGCATTAAATATATAATTTAGATCCGTTAAGCTTGCCCCAACGCAACGTTTTCGTGTACAAGACCGCCTCTTGGGTTACTTAAAACCTATCCTTCTGTATTCAACTTGTCTGGCTTATTATTTATATATAATATATACATACACACGCACGCATTACAAGGACGAGTCTGTGTTGAAATTTATTCATTCTTTGACCCAATAGCTTGAAGGTGGTATTAATGGACTGAAGTTAGTTATTCAGTCGAGGCCTAATGCATATCAAATAGTTTCGAAATTTCTAAAGCTCACCTTTGAAAACCTCCATATCCAAGATACACATCCCAGATGTGTGTTGTGCAAAAGGGATAATGAAACTCTGAATCACCTATATTTCCAATGCAGATCTTCAAAAGTTATCTGGACTAGGATATAGAACGCTATGCATATACGCCATCCACAGGGTGAATGGGTAGATATTATTCAATGA
>JANZLX010000212.1:22066913-22077223 GCA_025531955.1 Erythroxylum orinocense
ATTTTAAGGCACTTTAACATATAATTAATAAGGATATATTAGACATTTCATTAACTTTCTTAATAAGTATGCATTCCTCTAAAACGACACTTATTATGAATCAGAAGGAGTATAATTTAGATCCATTAAACTTGCCCTAACGCAACGTTTTTGTGTACAAGATCGCCTCTTGGGTTACTTAAACCTAGGGATGAGATCCTCTAGCCCAGGTACTCTGGCTCTACCCTGTGCCAGAGGATCTGAGCTATCCACTTAAGTGACCAGTCACTTAAGTGGATGGCTCAAATCCTCTGGCACAAGATAGGGCAAAATACCTGGGCTAGAGGATCTGAAGCTGTAAACCTATCCTTCTGTGTTCAACTTGTCTGGCTTATTATTTATATATGGAGTAATATATACATACACACGCACGCATTACAAGGACGTGTCTGTACTGAAATTTATTCATTCTTTGACCCAATAGCTTGAAGGTGGTATTAACTATTAATGGACTGAAGTTAGTTATTCAGTTGAGGCCTAGCCTAATGCATATCAAATAGTTTCGAAATTTCTAAATCTCACCTTTGAAAACCTTCATATCAAAGATACACATCCCAGATTCCCCTGGCGTGAGTTAACGTAGAAGAACCCTCTATCCCCCGAGGCATCTTTTATTTGCTGGTTAGCTATTAAAGACAAGCTGAAAATTAAAAGTAGATAGCTTTGATCCCAGATGTGTGTTGTGCAAAAGGGATAATGAAACTCTGAATCACCTATATTAATTTCCAATGCAGATCTTCACAAGTTATCTGGACTAGGATATAGAACGCTATGCATATACGCCATCCACAGGGTGAATGGGTAGATATTATTCAATGAGCTACCAGGATGATAAGCAAAATAAAGAAAGATGGGATAGTTCTCAAAATTGCTTTCTATTGTGCTATACAGTATATACAATCTAGAGGGAGAGAAACAAGAGGCTGCAAAAGGGAAAGTAGATGGAAGCTCAAACATACTGGATCAGAGAACTTTTCATACACATGAAAGCTCATTCTAATATCAGTCCACGCATGAAGATTTTCTGAAGATAGTCATTAGTAGCAGAGATTGACTCTTTGTTTTCTTAAGTGCTTATCTGATTTATGTGTAATTTTGAATCCTATTCATCGTATCTTTTGTCAAGCTTAGCTTGAGTTAATATATATTTCTTTTCATATTTTAAAAAATAAAATAAAAATTTTGTAGTCATGGTCACTAGTGATAATTATTATCTTAAATGATAAAAATATTATTTTATATAATAAAAATTTTCTTATTTGATAATTATCAAATAAGCGTTGCATAGTTTATCTCAAATAAAATATAAGTTACCTACCATAAAGTACCCTTTAACTCTCAAATTGAAAGTATTTTACTTGTATTCACATGATTTCTATAAAATTTGGTGTTTAATGTGATTTTTATTTTATTTTCAAACTTTATTATAGTCCTCCATTGAAGACGGAATAAATTTGAGCAACTTGAAACCAAGCTGTAGAAGTATTAGAATGATTTGTAAGAATCCGATAGCAACATAAGCTAGTGTTTTACCATTTCTAACCGATGTTCCATTTTGGATCATTTTCTTTGGAGAGTTTGTCATATGATCCAATATACCTAAAATAGGTACCTATATTTTTTATTATGGCCTATACTCGGACTCCTTTTAATGTCTTCAAGACCCATCTTCATAAAATGTACCCTTAGATGCATGAAAAAGGACCTATTAATCTAATATGGTTTAAACACATTATAGTTCTAGACCTATGTTGGTGGTGATATTCTTATGGAAAATTCCAAAAAGCAACATTAAGCAAATGATAGATACACACCTTCAATATCTACAAGTATACAGATCATAACTTGTAGTATTAAAGGTGTAGTTCTCACGAGAGAGTAGCTAAAATTAAGTGAACCTAACTTTGTCTAAGATTGTGAAATTTGATTTGGGTTAAAATAAAATATCAAAAATTAAAGCAATCAAATAAAATTGAGCACTTAACCACTTAACAATTGAGATGCCACAATAAAACAAAGATGATCAAGTATGAAAGCCTAAGATTCGTTCTATCGTTATTTTGCTCCATTAACCACTATTGATTCAATTAGGTATTGATTCTAGATTTTCGAAGGGTTTAATTATTCTCTTTCAAGACCTAATCATTTAACCTCAATTGATTAACCCTAATTGATTCGAAATTCTAGATTTTCAATTTCTTGATTCACAAATATAACCTAAAATTTTTAACTAATTCTCAAGTGATCTATCGAATAATCGAGTTTTCACATTAAAAATACACTAAACATCTATAAAAACATAGTATAATTTACATCTACCAAGATATCCACACTTAAAACTTTGCTTGTCCTCAAGCAAAACTAAACACACAAATAAATAAGCCACATAAACATATAAAAACATATTCATACAACATTACAATAATGGTACAATGGACTTAAATCTCCTTGTATAATTTTCCATTGTTAAGTTGGTGGTCCGTAATTTGATTTTGTTTGTGTTAATTTTGCCATTCAATTTTCTTTCAATCCATCTTCACGTGTTTACCTTTATTTTCAATTTTTATTTTCATTTCATTAATTTTTTAAGCCTTAGATAACTTAGGATTATATTAGTTCACAACTTCTTATGAGATCGACACCTCACACACTACAATTTTCAACTTGTGGGCCTACAGTATTTTGAGGGCTTATAAATTGTAAAACTTGCCTAACACAACACACTCATCAACCACTGTAGCTATTGGATTTCTCGTTTAATCCTCCATATGAAATTAGCCAAGGATATTGAGAAATTGTTAAGGAATTTCTTATAGAATGGGGATCCATATAAAATCTCAGGAGCTAAAATTTCTTGGAAGGACTTATGCTCCCAAAAAAGCAAGGTGGTCTAGTACTTAATACCATACAACCTACTAGGTTCTTTCAAAGTAGGGATTAGGCAAGGAGATCCCTTGTCTCCATACAACTTCGCCTTGGTGATGCAAGCACTTTATACAATCGTTGAGCTTGTTTTAGCATGGATGAAGGGTTTCAAATACCATTCTAAGTGTGGTAAATCTAAACTAACCAATCTTTGTTTTGTGGATAATTTGATCCTACTTTCAAAAGCTGATGCCACTTCTATCTTTACCTTCATGAAAGCTCTAAAGATCCTCCAAAGATCTTTAGGACTACAAGTAAATTATTCCAAAAGCAATATATTTTTGTCTAAGAGTGCCTTGAATCTACGACAATTGATCACTAACTTAGCGGGATTTCATTCATAGGAGTTCCCAATGAAATATTTGGCCATTCCTATCTCTTCATAAAGATTAAAAGCAAGGGATTATATCGATTTATTTGACAAAATTGAGTTTACAATTTCATCTTGGAGTTTTAAACATCTTTTAGGAGCAGGAAGGGTCCAACATATTAACTCGGTTCTCAATTCTCTCAACATCTATTGGTCCGCCCACTGGTCTTTTCTAGTATCCATTTTGAATTCAGCAGTTTCTTATGGATAAGGAGCAAGGAGAGACGTCACAAGACTATGGTGAAATGGAAAGAAATTTGCACCCCTAAACATCGAGTTGGTTTGGGGACTTATTCCATCAAAATTATGAACTTAACTCTACTCACAAAAGGGCTTTGAAAACTAATGGAGGACAAACAAATCTATATGGTGTAGATGGATACATCGCAACTTCATCAAGATCATGAGCTTATGGTTAATAGATTGTTCACACATTCCCTCTACCACTCTTAAAGCCATTCTAAAGTTGAAGGACTGACATAAAATAGATTTCATTGCACTTATAGGTAATGTGAATTCCACCAACTTCTGGTATGATAACTGGCTTTCAGTGTGACCTTTGATTAATTACAATGTCGTTGTTTCCCAAAAGAATTCAATCCCTTCAGATGTATCGATTGCTACAGCATTACAAAGCAAAGATAAAGTGCAGGTCTCAATAATCCCCACCTCCCTAGCTAATGAAATTTGTGGCACTTATTATAACACTGAACCAGACAAATATCTTTGGAGGCATATGACTGATGGCAGATTTTCAAACTCTGCTTGTAAGGTGTTATTTTTCAAGTAACTTCCTAAGCTGGTATGGACTAAAGACACATGGTCCAGTCATCTTCAACCTCGAGGAGCATGTACACTGTGGCTTGCGATGAAGGGCAGATTAAAAATAGTTGATAAAATAGCCAAATACACGCATCTCACTAACTGGTGTTGTTAATGCAAAGAAGCGGAAGAAACTAGCAAACATTTATTCTTCAAATGCCGCGACATTAGAAACATCTAGAGGGAGCTTCACAATAAATGCCTTTCAAATGATGTAATTGACAACCTAGACTATATCTATACCCTACGAATGATCTATATAAACACCACAGTGTATTAAGTGTTTTTTAATAGCATTATCCTCGATAATCACCACTATATGGGACAAGAGAAATTTCAGAACATTCCAAGACTAAAGCATCACTCAAGAGTAGTTTTATAAAGAATTGATACAACATATCTAACTCCAATTCAATTTACAAAGATAGAAGCTTCAACATGGACAATATCTATTTACATATTGGAATGTGTGAAATGTTTAGAGCCGTGGTGAATTAGCTTAACGTTAAATTATATATGTTGATGACATTTTCTATAAACTTGTTTTTATGACACATCAGAGTTAGCTGTTGCTCTTATAGTGAAACAAAATCAGCCCATTTACGCTTTATATTAGTGGCCTGCAAGTTTAATTTCTTACGACGTACATAATGGAGGTATGAAGCCTAGCGTTGCACCTGATTATAGACTTAACTCAAGTCGGGAAGATAAAATAGCTTGGACAACACACAAATTAAGAAAACTCACCAATAAATCAGTAAGGGGTTTGTTGCTGCAATCTAGACTAGAAGTTAAATGGCACCAATTCATATAGTTCCTTGGAAACTGTTCCAAGTTTGCATACATTACTTGGAAGGCCCTCAGAGATAGATTAGCAACTATAGATAGAGTTAAATGCTCAACCCTTATAGACCCTATATGTGTTTTATGCTTTGAGCAACAAGAAACAAGAGATCAACTGTACTTCCAATGCCAATTCACATATACCTTATGGAGCAATATCAAATAGCTTGCAATGTAGAAGAGTTAGGCCACTCCTAAAGCCAACTAGTTCAATAACTCATAACTCACAAGAGGAAGAAGGGAGATAAAAAAACTTCTTAAGCTAGCATTCAATGCAGTAGTATATGAAGTATGTATAGAGAGAAACAATAGAAAATTCAAACTAAAGAAAATGGAGACAACAAACATCACATAATCCACTGTTGGAAAAATAATGGAGCATTTACCATAAGAGAAATAAATTTGAGATTAAGCATTTAAACTAATTTGTACATAATGATGTAACGAGTCATCTACTAGCTAGTGAGGATTGGTTAAATATTAGCTTTGTAATTTTGTATGTCCATACTAGATAGGATGAACTTGGTAGCTATTCCATGTACTTTTAAAGCTATGTTTTCTTTTGGAATATAATTCTTTAATTTCTTAAAAAATTAAAAATATAGAGTAATTTTGTAGTTTACAAATTTATGTTGTTCTAGATAATAAATACTTTCTAATTTTATTGAATCATAACTATAAAAATGATATAAGGGAAAGTAATATAGAAATTAATCATATTCTAATTCATTACTCAGTTAATTTTTTAATCTTTTTAATTAATATTTTGTTTAGATTTGTTATGTTTATTTAATCAATTATCCATCAATTAATCATTCTATTTTGATTCTTGACTAGTTAGTAGTATGAGAATATTCCAAACCATTATAATTTCTTCGTCAAATTGATATCCTATTTATGATTATTTTATTTTCTAATGATATTTGCACTTGCATTAAATTGTGAGTAAATACTTTATAATGATAAGAACTTAGATCTTTTAAGAAAAGTGGTAATTTTAGGCCTTCAACATTTTTTATTGCGTGTTGTTAATTTTTTAATCGAATTAAAGAAATTGTTTTCTTTATTTTTATCTTCATTTGACTAATAAATAAAAAGTTTAATTACAACAATTGTCTATTATTGATTATGTAATTATTCTTTTGGTAGTTGTAATAGACTTTAGATTTGAAATTTGGGACGACCTTTGTAAATGACCTGAAACCATTTTTCTTCCAAAAGCCACAACCAAATCTTTCACTATTCGAATATGCACTTAAAAGAGATGTTTTAGACGTTAATTGATCAAAACGGAAACTGTAAAGAAATGCTCTCAGCAAGGGTTCACATGCTTTTGTCTTTGGAGTGTAACAACTGAAGAGAAAGAAAATAATTATAGATATGCTTCAAACCAAGGACAAGACACTCACGTACATTCAAACATAGTTAAGTCTAAGGTGTGGCTATTCCGTTCAAACACATATACATATCCTTCAAAGACTAACTGGTTGAAATTTATCTTGCAGTTATGCTAGGGGAAGATATTCCATCTTCCGATATGTCAAAAAACAAGTCGTCACTCTTACTTAAAGCATACACAATGTCCACCATTGTAGGCCTCTTTGCAGGATCTCTATTGAGACAAGCTATTGCCAAAGCCATTACATTCATCACACTCTCCATGGGACAAGACTCATCCAAAAGAAGCACACTATCTATCCAAACCTTCAATCTTTCCATCTTGGTCTCTTGATCTTTCCCCTCCAAAATCCCACTAGTATTAGCCCACAACACTTTGCCATCTTCGTCAATGGCTTCCTTTCCAGAAACGAGCTCAAGCAACACCACCCCAAAGGCAAAAACATCCAATTTGGTGGACACTACCCCGTCCGCCAAGTATTCAGGTGCGATGTACCCTTGGGTGCCAACAATATGCATTGTAATTGCATTACATCCTGATCTTGCGAGTCCAAAATTTGCAATTTTTGCTCTCATGGTCGAATCTAGAAGAATGTTACTACTTTTAATGTCTTTATGAACAACCCTTGGCCTTGTGTGCTCGTGGATGTACTGAAGACCATTTGCTACATCAATGGCAATGCGTAGCCTTGTCTTCCAGTATAACTTCTCGTTCTTTTCCCCGTGTAGCCATGAATGGAGAGAGCCATTGTTAATATACTCGTAGACCAGGTAGCAATTTCCATCATCTGGGTCTATGCAAAATCCTTCTAGCTTCACCAAGTTGCCATGGTTCACCTTTAATTTTAATAAAAATTTTACGTTATGAATCTTGCATATGTATAATCTTAAGAAGAAAAAAATGATGAAACAAGTCAAACAACCTTAAATTATGTGTATATATATTTATAGTAACATAATACTTCTAACAAGAAGTTCAATTAGATATCGTTAAAATGGTTATGTGTTACGACTTTTTCAAAATTAAATTTAATTTTTGGCTTCCTTCTAAAAGACATATGTACTTGCAAGTGTGTTTTGTCATACTGATAATTACATTGCGACTAATCGTCCTCAATATTTAATTATTGGTGAAAATTAGGGCAATTCATGTCAAAACTCAAAACAGTGTACAACTTAATAAATGCAACTATCAAACAGAAAGATACTAAATAAATGCAAATATCGCACAATAAGATAACAGAAAATAGCTAGCAAAAAGCAGCAAATGAAGTAAACAAAGATTCCTAAACAAAGAAAGAAATGAAAAAGAGATGACAGCTGACTGAGAGAAGTATCAAATTGGTCAACATCATTGGCCCTTTACAGCTGTGACTAGAGAACTAAAATATATAACAACTACCTAGATCTTATCTTGTCTCCCTTCCATATTTGGTTGCTTATTTTTTCTTAAATTGAGCCAAATGTGGTACCAACGCATAATTTCCATTTAATTAACCACTTTTGTGATAATTAATTTCATGTTCAAATAAAAAAAATTGAAAATTTCGTAAGGACATTATAATGCTGCCTATCTAATATAAAATTTTAGCATATATATTAGTCATGGCCATCAGTGGACAACTATTAGCTCTTTAGCACAGGAAGGCACTTCATAGATAACTGAAGATGGACCTTAGGTTGAAGGTTAGCTGGATCACTCACATGAACTATGCATGTGAGAGCTCCAAGGCAACTTAATAGGTTAAATAAGCAAGGTGCAAGTTTTGTAGAGTTTTAGACCCTACATAGATTGACTTGGCTAAGGCTAAGTTCTTAATGAACTAAGGACAACGTATACTTAAATGAACAAACCATGGCTAATAAATTTGATATATGTAAGTATTGGATCAGGCCAGTATGTTATTGAGGGCTTTGGCTTGCATAACTCATTATCAATGGATAGAGATCATGAGGAGATCTTAGATGAAGTGGTGGATAAGATCATATAAGATATATACATCATCTCTAAAAGATAAAGATCATATGGGTGAATCAGCTAAAGATAGTGGAGATCTTTATGGATATGGATGTATCTTTCCTAATTCAATATAATATCTTATCTTGTTAGTTAGGATGTATCTTTATTTGTTCAAATAAAGTCCTATTTGGATGAGAGTATCATATGATTAGTTACTGTGATGTACTATGATAAGGATAGTGGTGATCTAGGTGGATCAGATTGATTAGAATTTTAATTTGTAACTTGGCCATCAAGTTAAAGGTGCCTATATATAACTCATTTGAGCCTTGTTGTTCATCACATTAAGAGAGAAGATTTCTTTTTATACTTGGAGGAAAGTAATAAAGGTTAGATTTTTAGTATCTCTTGAGTTCTTTTATTGTTGCCTTTGATTACTTGTAACTTTTATAGTATTCTTACTCAAGTGTGAGAATTAAACACTTTGAAGGTCATAAGGTGTTTCAGAACAAATTTCGTTGGTCAACGAGCATATAGGAAGGCTACATCTTACTTAAACAAACTTAGGCGAGATTATTGTGCAAAGATGTAGCATAACTTTGGTATAAGTTTGGTGTTTAGAAGACCTTGTAACAACTGAGATCAAAGTCAAATTTTGAGATAGCATGAGGCAGTAATTAACTGAGCATGTCACCAAAGTGGAGGCACTTATTGGCCCAATTCTTTAAGGGAAGAAAAAGGTCACTTACTATTGTTCTTTGTTCCAAATGTGGAGGCACAAATCCAACAGTTGCAACATTAGATAACAAAGATGATGAAGGCACAAGATGAAATCTAGGTTTGAAATTATGATCCTAAGGCATGTTATTATAACATAGGGTGTTAGGTGTGCTGAAAGCACCACAATGAAGGTGCAAGAACATAAAGTTTTCGAAGGCATACGGAACGTAAAGAAGCTTGAGAACTTTCTATAGAATATGGAGTAGTACTTTACAGCTGCTAAGGTACCTAATGTTAAGAAGGTCAATATAATGACCATGCATTTGGATCATGATAATGTCAAGCTTTGGTGGAAAATGAGAGGCTCTGTGAAAATTAGTATGAATAAAACTCCCATTGACATGTGGGAGAAGATGACGAAGGATTCAAAGGATTAATTCTTTACAATGAATACTTCTTGGCTTATAAGAGATGTCTTGAAGAAATTGAAGTAAGATTGATTTATAAGAGAGTATGTAAAACATTTTACCTCTCTTACGCTAGATATTGGTAACATGTTAGATGAGGATAAACTCTTTAACTTTTTGTTCGGGTTACAACCATGGGCATAAATGGAGTTGTGGAGGCAAAATGTGAAGGATGTGGTTAGTATAATCAAGGTCGTCGATGGCTTGGTGGATTTTTAAGTGATGAACGAAACTAAGGAAAGTTCCTATATTTCTTCCAAGGGTAAAGTCCTAACTCAATAGGAGAAGAGTGAGGGGAGAAAGAAGAAGAAATCTAATAAGGAAGAATTTAAGAGAAAAGGTAAGCAAAATTGTAACTTCAAGAGTGGGGAGACGTCTTCCAAGAAAGGCAAACTTCCTTTTTATTTATGTAGTGGTTTACATTTTGTTAGCGAATTTCCAAGAAAGAAGAAGTTAAATGCCTTGATAGCCGAAGAAGAGGAAGAACCTCCATAAGTTACAATGAATCCAATTGTCTTGTTAAATGCAATTAAGGGTGAATATAATCCTTTTGATCAATTAATATAAGTGGGAATATACGTCAATGAGAAAAAGGTAACCACAATGTTGGATATGAGTTCAACACACTCTTTTATGGTGAAAAAGATGGTATGTAAGTTAAGGTTTAGGGTGTCAAAAACCTCGACAAAGATGAAGACCCTTACAAGTAATGCATAAGTGGTGGGAGGAGTTGTTTAAAATGTTCCAATGAGAAGGCACTTCATAG
>JANZLX010000212.1:22077308-22104873 GCA_025531955.1 Erythroxylum orinocense
GGAGAAGAGGGGGGCGGAGGTTCTCATTGTAAGGGATTTAAGTAGGGAGTTCCTTGTAAGTGCTTCAAGAAGGAGGTACTTGTATTTTTTGTTAACATTTTGTTGAGAGTTAATGAAAGATTATCTTCGGCTATATATATCTCTTATTGCTTTCTTTACTATGTTATACACTTGTATTATTTTTTGTGTGAGAGAAACACTTTAAACACTTGTGTACACGTGAGGCATTCAAGGGCTAACAGAATTGTTCGGGAACATTCACATGAGAAGGCTGAATCTTGCTTAAGCGGACCGAAGCGAGATTATCGTGCGAAGGTAGGCGTGACTTGTGGTAAAAGTTCGAGTTCAAATTAGACATTTGCGATCACTGGTATTAGAGCCAATCTAGAGCGATAGTTGGTGGAAGTAATCTGAGAAAAAGGGTTACCAGAATAGAGGCGATTCTTGAGTCTATGAGGGAGTAGTTCCTTTGTTGGAGCATATTCTAGCCTTAGAGAGGGACCTTCAAGTAACTATAAGAGCGCTCGAGGAATAGATGAAGGCTCCTGAGGAGATCAGCTATGATCTATTGGTGCTCAAGCGTGCGATGGCAAAGCTCAAGACAAGTGTCCGAGTGGAAAGCACTATGGTGAAGGTGCGAGAGCTACAAGTTTTCCATAGCAAACGGAGTGCCAAGGAACTCGAAAATTTTCTGTGGGGCATAGAGCAGTACTTTGCAACGGCAAAGGTGGCAGACTCGGAGAAGTTGTCAATCATAGCAATGTACATAGTGGGTGATGCCAAGCTGTAGTGGAGGACGAGGACCTTTAATGAAATCAATGCGGGATGTACATAGTGGGTGATGCCAAGCTATGGTGTAGGACGAGGACCTTTAATGAAATCAGTGCAAGCATACCTCCCATTGACACGTGGGACAAGCCATGGCTCGCAAGGGACTAGTTCCTACCCAACAACACTTTATGGCTCGTGAGGGAAGCTTTGAAAGGGTTGAAACAAGACGACTCAGTGAGGGAGTATGTGAGGAAGTTCACATAGGTGATGTTGGATGTGTGGAACATGTCAAAGGAAGACAAGTTATTCAACTTCATTAGCGGCTTGCAAGGTTGGGCATAAATGGAGCTTCGGAGGCAAAACATGAAGGACCTCCCTAGCATAATAGCGGTGACAGATGCCTTGGTGGATCTCCAATTGCCACCACCAACTCGACCCAGCGGAGAGGGCAAGAAAATGGTGGAACTTGGGATGGCAAGGAGAAAGGAAAAGAGAAGATGGGAGAATCTTTTCAACATAAGAAGAAGCAATCGAAGGAAAAGGTTGCATGCTTCATCTGTGAGGGGCCACATTATGCTCGAGAATGCCCGAAGAGGAAGAAGGGAAAGGAGCAGATGAACTCTACAGTCACAAAGGACAACGGAGGAAGCAATGAAGACGACTCAAAGGAAGGAGCCATCAACAACATCGCTTATTTGAATGTTATAAGCCTTATTGAGGAGGACCCATGTAAAACAAACTCGACGGAAAGAGGAGGTGGTACGTGGGAAAGGTGTCAATGGATGAGAAGACTTGCTCCAGTCTTCGATAGTTGGAGAAGGAGTTTTCAAGGAAACCGCTCGTGGAGGAGTACCCATAGGTTATTTCTACGAGTGTGTCGAATTCTTTTAGTCGAGATGGTTTGTTAGACCCCTCAGTCTAGATTGTAGGATCGTGCAAGTGTTGGCGAGCCTTGGTCACTGCTTGGCATGCAGGTTGAAACAAGGAAGGCGTGTTGACAAGAGAATAAGGCGAAGTCTTGCAAGTTGGCGACCAAAACCTAAGGAACTTGCGAAGTAGGCGAGGGATGCGAGAAGTATCGGCAAAGATCTCGAGAGTAGGCAAGATTCAATACACGTGGGCACACGTAGGCGGGCATGGTGAAAATCTTCGAGGAGACGTAAGATTCGGATGTGAGGTTGTGTGAAGTTGGCGAACTAAGTCATGCGAGACCCGAGGGTACGAGAGAATACGTACAGGCATGTGAAACCCCTCGAGGATGTGCGAAGGCATGCGATGAGGAAATGTGCATAAGCACTTGACTTCGGCAAGGTAGGTCGAAGGTATATAAAATATGCAAGGTTTTATACTGACTCGGATTGTCACTTGTACTTAGTCATGGAGCGATGAGACTGCATCATGAGTGAGCTTGATCATGGAAGATGGACTTGTCCATGGACGTGCATTGATGGACCTATGTGGGGATAGGCCTTGGTGATTTGAAAAACACATCAGCAGAGATGTGACAACTGTGGGTCATATGACACATGATGACATGGCGAGATCAACTTGAAGATCACATTGTAGATTCATCAAATCTAAGAGATAAAGACCATGTGGGAGAATCATCTAAAGATAGCGGAGATCTTCAAGGATATGGATGCAGTCTTTCAAGGTGGCATGTAATCTTTATTTGATTAGATTCTGATGTAATGTAGCTAATTAGAAGAGTTCTAAAGTAAAGGGGATGTCTTCCCATTGGTCGGTGTGAATTTAAACTTGCTTTTCAAGTAAGAGGAGCCTATAAATAGCTCATTAGAGTTAAGAGTTATTCATTTAATCATTGAGTCATTCACTCATTGAGAGAAATCACTCAGAGGAGAGAGCTTTGAGAGTTAAGAACTTTTGGGAGAGTTCTCATTGTAAGGCCTTCGAGTAAGGAGTTCCTTGTAAGTGCTTCAAGAAGGAGGTATTTGTATTTTTTGTTAACATTTTGTTGAGAGTTAATGAAAGATTATCTTCGGCTATATATATCTCTTTTTGCTTTCTTTACTTTGTTATACACTTGTGTGATTTTGTGTGTGAGAGAAATACTTTAAACACTTGTGTGCGCATAAGGTGTTCGAGGGCTAACGGAATTATTTGACGACATTCACGTGAGAAAGATGAATCTTGCTTAAGCAGACCGAAGTGAGATTGTCGTGCGAAGGTTGGAATTATCTGTTTTGAAAGTATTGATTGTCATTCATTATTCACCTAAAACAGTTCTCGTATTATGAATGCAAAGAAGAGACGTAACCATTATTGTGAATATCGTTTCGTACCGGTCGATACTGTATCGGACCAAAATCGGTATGAAACACAGGGTTGGTTGTACCGGGTTTAAATACTGTCGGTACTGACCTATTTTAGATGGTATCAGTTGGTAATACCTGCTAGTACCGAAAATTTTAAAAAATTGGAGGATTTTTTTTGTAAAATTTTCAAAAAAATTTAAAATCTCCCTTCCTTCCTCCTACCTCTCCTTTCCCCCCTTTTTTTCCAAAGTTTTTTTAATTAGTTATTTTATTTACTTCAACGTTTATAATTATTGTTAATTTTATTTTTATCTTTAAAATAATAATAAATATTTTTATTACTAATAATTATTATAAATTAAATAAAACTTAAAAATAAATTATTTTATTTAAATGTGTTTTAATATTTTATATAATATTTATTAATAAAGTATTAATAAAAATATTTTATTTTTAAAAACAAATAATGTCAAATTATCATTTATAAACTGATATTTATTATATATATTTTTAATTATTAAATCAATTTTTTGAAATATATATATATATATATCAAAAATATATTTTAAATTTAATTATATTTATTAATAATTATTAAATTAATTTTGTAATTAAATTAAAATTATGATTATTATTTATTATTATAATTTTTGAAGACATGGTAAAAAATATATAATACGGCAATAAACTATTTTGTAAATTTTAAAAAATTTAAGAACTATTTTATAAATATAAAAAATTATCTGAAATAATATCAAATATTAACTAATACCAGTAAACTACTATATCAAAATTCAATCATTAACTAATACCAGTAAACTACTATATCAAAATTCAATCATGTACTAAGTCCGTTACTTAACATTTTGATAGCAGGTAAGCACTGATGCTTTGCATCGGCGATCACAATATGCAAACAAAGACGTGGGCCAGGATGACGCAATAAGCCAATAAATGCTACAACTTTGACTTTTTTCTGACACATTTCACTCAAGCCACTTTTCTTTGCCAATGTTTGCTGGGAGCAGATCACCTGTGCCCTCTACCCTGTGTCAGAGGGCATCCCAACCATCTAAGAGGGCACAGGTGATCCGAAGCCATGTTTGCTTCTTTGAATTTTGCCTTTATTAGATAACCTAGCTTAATGTATCCTTTTCTGATAGCATCCAATAGAGCATGTTCCTATAGCTTTTGCTAATTCAATTATGCAGGATTAAATTCTTTCTGAGAAATGAATAATGTCTCTAATCTAGTTGGAAATTGAATAAAGGAGCGTAAAGTTCAAAAGTGAGCCTCTTACCTTCTGCAAGATCTTGAGCTCCTCACGGGCGTTCCACTTCATCTTTTTGATGGCAAAGAACACTCCATCGATGGACCCTCTATACACGGACCCTTGAATCAAGGATTCCTCATTGAACCCATCGGTGGCTTCTCTCAATTCTTCAATCCCGAACATTTTGTACTTGTCTAAACAATCTGATACATCTGCCAACAAGCTCACCTCCATATTCTTCCATGCTTTACCGCTTGCCTGCAACTGTAATCTTTGCTTCTCCACATCACTGTCCATCTCTCTCCTTTTTAACACCCCCTCCTTAAAAATCCAAGCCCCAATTATCAAAATCAAGAACATCCCAACAATTCCTAGCCCAACTGCCAATCCTATGATCAAACCTTTCCTCTCACTTCTTCGAGAAGAGTCGAAAGGAGAAACTGAAGGCTGTGTCAAATTTGGCAGCCGAATCACTGGAATGAATATGGTGTCAAATGGTTGCGTGTTATTGCCGTTAACATCTATAATAGACTGTGTCCCTACTCCAAACATTGAAGCCACCTCTGACAAGTTATCAGAAGGTTGAAACACGTAAGATACGAGATAATTCACACGGTTCTGCAACTGGATTTGGTTGGGACACTTGCAAAATATAGGAAAGAATACGATTTGACCGATTTCCAGTTTGGTAGGGACAAGAGTTGGGTTTACAACTTCAACAGACTGGTAGGTCGTGAGGTTTTGGAAATGATCAGTAGAAACATAGTAGAAAGTATCGCCTGCTTTTATTGTGTAGGAGATGTTAGAAAAGGAGATGCTATAAGAGGAGTTGAGGGTGTGGCAAGAACACGATAATGGGACAAAGAGTGGTTGGTTTGGGATGAGAGGTGAGGTTGGAGAAGAGATGTTGCTCGGCTCCGATATCATGAGGCGACTAACCGAGAAGAGATCACCAATTGTAGCCAGGTCAAGGAAATTGGGAGGCATAGCTCTGTAGAAAGCGTAAGTTTCGCATGGAGAGGCCGTCTGGTTGACAACACATCTGAATCCTTCTGTGCTTGGTTGAGCTCGCAAACGGTGGAGAAGGAGATTATAGAAGAAATAGAGGAGAGTAGAGACCAAGAGGCGTTTGGTTCTGATCATTTTCCTGCTTGGTGATTGATTGTGTTCTCGTTGTTTACGGTATCTGGTGCTTATATCCGTGAAACCTCATGAAAGGTTTTGTTTTTCTTCAAGTAAGAACCTGTATCGACGACTATTTGACAGCACTTAAGTCGGGTCAGTTTTTCCATTGTAGAATTCATGACCCATACTTATCGACTTCGTATTAGATAACGTAATTTTATTGCTTCCACCATGATGTAAATGGCCCAGCCGTAGATTTATTTATCTGATTTATCAAAAAAAAAAAAAGCCCAGCCGTATGCATCCGGGCCTCACAGAAGCAACGGACACAAAATTGACTTGAAAGAGACGTTGAAATGTAATTTTGGGTCTGCTGAAATTTAAGGTATCAAGCCATACGCTTAGTGTGTTGCCAGAAATTCACTGGGCTATCCGGCTAACGATTCAAGGCTGATATCATCTTTTGGAATAATGAAGGTTGAAATTTGAGTCCGTGCCGTCTGGAAGGGGCGGGCATTGACGCAAACGTTTAGGCTTTTTCCACAAGGCAGCCTCCCAATCAATTCCAGAAGAAATGTAACAATTTCAAACAAACAATCAACGTGATTGTCAATATTCAAAGATCAATAGGGAATACCTGAAATAGGTCAGGCACTTTTTCTTTTTACAATGGTTTTAGACTTTTTTTTTAATTTTAAAAAATCTAATAATGATAAAGGAGATTTAGTGGTACAAAATGTGAAGAGTTGCCTCTAAATGTTGCTGATCTGTTTTGTGTGGCTCTATGCATTCATAGAATATCTTGCATGTATGTGTAAGGAGCAAAGCTATAGAGTATGACTAGTAGAACAGTGAGCTAGATATTTAGAGAGGATAGGATGCTTGCACTACAGGTCTGATTTAGATTTATGAGTAGGATTAGTTCTGTAAGTTCCTCGACGGTCTTTGTTATAAGAGACTCTTTAGAAGAGTTAATGTCAGTAAATCGTCTGAGGTTTCTTTCTTTCCACAACATATACAAAGCCCCAAATATGAGACATGAATCTGGTTTGGGTGAGTTCCGAAGCTCACAGGGGAGTAGCCCCCGCTTATAGATCTGCCCAAATAGGTATTGTCCGCTTTGGTCTGTCAGGGTGGAGTTGCGACTCGAACCCCTGACCAAAGAGTTTTGTTGCGTTGAGACGCACGCCTCATACCACTGAGCTACAAAACTCCTTAGTCCTGGGTTCGACTCGCAACTCACCCAGCAAGGGGACAATTCCTTCTTGCGGTGAGATGCTTCCTGTAGGCTTGAGCCATGCCCCAGCCAACCGCAGAGGCTCCCGCCCAAACCAACCTGAATATAACTTTCATCCAATATAGAAAAATACCTCTACCGAAGGACACAATGATAATGAACAAAGATGACAACGCCAACGAGCAAAAGACACAGTAAGAAGACAACGCCAATGACAGGGAAACCGGAGAGAAGACAATGCTGACGACGAGAGGAGACGCAGTAGGAAGAAGGAAGAAGAAGACATGGCCGGGGGGGGGGGGGTCGGGTGAGTTTAAAGTTAAAGATACCAAATGACATCGTTTTCATTAACTTTAAAATACTAAAGCTGAAGCAGACGATGACATTTAACTTGAAAATTTACTGACGGAAAATTTCCTTCAGCAAACTCAATTTTTTTAATTCCGCCAACAATTCCCACATTCTTTACCGACGAATATTTGATATTGTTGGTAAAGTCCGTCGCAAATTTTTCCAGGATGATTTCCCTCCATATTTAGTGATGGATATTAATACCATCGCTAAACAAAATTTTCCCGACAATTTTTCAGACAGAAATTGGATTTCCATCGGTAATTTGTAACGGTTTAGTTTCCGTCGCTAATTCTCGCTTTTCTTGTAGTGCATGAATCATCTTCTAAATTTGTAATGTATATGAATTGGTCACTGATCATGGGATTTCCCAACTCTTCAATTAATTTTTTGCTCTTAATATGCTCTCTATTTTGAAAGTTAAGAGTTTAAGGTAAGCTCTAACTTACAACATAGTGTTATAAATCAGTTGAATATAATGATCTCTTTTAAGGGAAGTTTGCTCTTATTAATTTCGTTCATCACTAGTAATTAATACGTTAATACTTAGGATATCGGTCCAAGATCCAGGCTTTACTTCATCCCCTTCATCTTATCATTCTCATCAGTTCCCTAAAAATTTTTCAAACCGTTGACTGAATTATTATAAGTTGACTGCGTAAGTAGGTCTGTTCTTAACCATAAAGATGACTAATGACCAACTGCCTCGAAAGTCAAAACCATTTACCTTTCAAAGCTTTCACGTCGTTAGTGCTCAATTTAAAATTACCAACTCTTGATTAGATTAGATGCCACAATCCATGACAACGAAGCCTTTCTCTAACAATCATGTCTGACACAACACAGGGAATTGATGCTTTGCTGGTTTGGTTTTACTTCTTAAGTTTCTGTTTCCGTTCTAACGTTTTTATTTAATTTTAACTTTTGATTGCGAATTTTTTCAGTTTTAGAGAACTTATGAAAATTATTAAATATAGTTTTATTTTGTAATACTGTTTTATTATTGCAATTTTAAAATTATTTAAATAAAATTTAAATAATAAACCAATTTTAGAATTAGTTACTTAATTTATAATATATAGATTTCAATTAATTAATGTTATAATTATTTATGAAGACAAGATAAATTTATTATTTATATCCAATTTATACAAAATTAATAAATTTTACTAAAATAGTTGTCACTTATTAATACATTTATAAATATATTTTATTTATTAATTAATATAGATGAACATTAATTTAATACTACTCTGACTTGACTCTAGTGATGAATTTAAAATAATTTGATAGAAATTTAATAAAATAAATTTCTTCTTTAATATCGTAAAATTCTTTTAAATTATTTAAAGAATAAAAGAATCTTTCAAATAAATAAAACAATGAAAGAGATTTGTATGTTTTATCCATATTTATATGTTCACAAAAGAAGGCAAAAGGAGGAGAAAAAACATATAAAGCTTGAATTGGATTGCATTTGGGTTTGGGAATCTCTAAATGATCCCCTAATTGAAGGGCTAAAAGGTTTGAAGTTGTTCTCATTGGAGGTAAAGTTACCACATGGGATATGAACCATGTGCCACACTAACCAAGGCCACAGTAAGTCAAGAAAACACTTAATTTAACGACATGCATTGATGATAGTTTAGCAGTTACCAATGCAATATCTTAAGGTAACCTCATAATTTGGAATGATCAAATTATGATAATCTCATAATTGAAGAAGCCGTTAAAGCTGTGGATTTTATATATAGAAATACCATACACACACACACACGTACATAGATTCACAAACCTCTTTTCTCACACATTTTGTCGGAAATTTTCATTTGAATGGTGCTCTGTGTTATGCTCTTGGACTGTCAAACTAAAAGTTTCCTTCTTCCAACTCAAGATGATAGGGACTACTACAGAATCATTATTAATTTCGCCCGCAAACCATTCTACTGTAGAAGGGTCAAGCTTTAATGTCGTCCAATCAGTTACTTTTACCTGAATTTTACTGTGTGCATTTTACTTGGGATCCATGTCCATCAACAGTCCAAATTCGGCCACAGCAACACTAGGCCATTCCTACTATTGGTCACTTTTATGAAGTTCCGAAACTTGAGGGCATGTGTTGAATCCCACTGCAGCCAGGCTCTCAAACCTAGAAGCCAAGTCGCATTGCCTTAATTCCTTTCTAAATACTGCAATAACTAATAAATAGTATCACCGATAACCCACTACTTAAAAACACTGGCTTTAATATTGGAAGCTTTGGTAATATGTTAATTCAACTTATAGCATGAAGAGAAAAATTAACTCCATTCATGACCAGTGCTCACTTATACTTCTGGTCACCAGCATATATAGTAAGAAGTCAACTGGACTTAATTTACACTGGGATCTTTATTTAGAAAATCATAGGAAGGTCAGTGAGTATGCAAAAACTTCTGAATTCCAGCCCTCTAGTCACTTTCCAAAACGCACAGAGATCAGTAGTTGAGAATTGAAACCCTAGCTAATTAAGTGGGTCAAAGTAGGACACTAGCTAGTTGCATGCGCCAGGGCTATCAAGCTAAGATTCATTTGATTATGTTTAGCACTAGGGACAAAAAGGAGGGAGGTCCTCATTTAGGAACAATATTCGGATTCTTCTGGATAATGAATGCGAAAAACGAATTTGACTACATCTAATTGATAAAACAATTCTGCTTAGAACGAGAGCAATCAACAAAAAAGAAAAGAGGCTACAGGTGGGATCAAATCCTAGCCGTCCTTATGGACAGATGGCCACAGGCAAAGCGACTGGTGAAGTTGGCCGGTAGACGGCTGACGATGAAGGGTGCTAGATGTCTCCCTGACGTGCATATATATGTAACAAATGGCCGAGAATAAAATTAATTAGGGCATTCCAATTCTTCATATATAATCAAATCACCAGACACAGGCAATCGTCAGCGTTGGCGCAGGACAGAGCCAAAGAGCTAATTAAGGTTGGCATGTTAACGAGTCATGATTCGGCTTTCATATTTTAATGTGGCAGTGATTAAAATACGAGGGAGTCTCACATGGCGGATTCTCGGTGCCTCTCTGCATATAATACTCAGAGAATCCCAGTTCTATTTTGTTTTCTTGTTTTTGTTGGGGGAGGAGATAAGATACAAACAATGATCGAGGGAACATAAGACATTAATTGTCTGCCAATTTTGCATATACATTCACTTGAACTATAATTGTTGAGCATATAGAAACACTTTGGTTGGATTATTTGATCCATACTTGTACCTATTACACACTCACACAATGTCATGAATTGGTTTATATAAATTGCATTTAAGCCTACATTATACCAATACCAACAGGTGAGATGAGATTCTACTATGTGTCATATACAAATTGGGTATTCAATTGGAAACAGGGAGGGTAGGGGATGGGAGGAGTTTGTTTGATTGAAACCTTATTTTCCGAGAAATGCGGCTGCGTGCCGCATCTTTGCTTTCCCATCACTTGTTTTCTCGGGAAAAATATCTTTTTAGGCCAAAGTCATTTCTAGGCCATATTTTCCCCAACTTCTTACATAAAAGAAGAGAGAGAAGTAGACCAAACTCATAGACAATACACATACTTATCTTAATTATAAAACATTAAACAGTTGCCTAAACCTCTACATTATTACTTTATTCTCACTTCGATTTTTCGTTTTCCTCTCTCTTTTGTTAGTGTGTTGCGTGTACAAGTAGAGAAGCTGTTTTGTATGAAAAGTCAGCGACTCTCCACCATTCTTTTCTTTCTACTTGATGAACTTCATTTGTTTTGTCTTGGTAAGAAGTGAGCAAAAACACCACCACAGCACCCTCTTAACATTCAAACTTCAGGGAGAAAATATTGTGTTTTTTTTACCCTAAAATCAATAGATCAAAGAAAAAAATCTATTCTGCATGCCATCTTTACATTGCAGAGAAACAGACACCAAACTAGAGTTAATCCAGAGTTTTAAAATGATTCTGTCTTCTTCTTCTTCTTCTTCTTCTTCTTGAATATCTTACTAGCGTTTTGTATCAGCAGCATCAGCAAGTTTTTTGACCTAGGGATGAAGAACTGTCAAGGTGACTTGACTGACATAGTTCGAGGTAGTGGGGAAGCTCTTGCGCAACCTGATCTTCCTGTTTCCAGCTGGGACTTTGTGTCCGATCATGTCAATTTTCTACCAAACACCAACGAAGGTGGATACAGAGAGGATGTTTTCGGCGACCCTTTTTGCGAAATGAGAGATCCGCTTCTTCACGAGATTAACGAGGCCAGCTCAAGCTATTTTGAAAGCCCAAATTCGACAGATATGCTTAATATTAGTGTCGATGGCACCAGAGGTAGTTTTTGTGGTGCAAACAGTGGTAATATTCTTGCTCATAAGGTTTTTGATGAGGAGACCAATAATAATCCCTGCAACATATTCTCAAGGATTCAGATCTCTCCCGGTGATAAAACTAAGGTGCCTGTTTCTCCCTGCGATTCTTCGGCTATGACCGAAGTTTCTTCGCCGAGGGGTTTCAAGCCGTCTGCTGTGATTTCAACCGACATGATTAATGGTAGTAGCTCAAAAAGTTGCTTGATGGAGAAAACCGGGCAAGTGCAGATCTCATCTCCACAAAATCTGGGAATCAAGAGAAGGTATTGGATGTTAATTATTAATTTAGTTTCGTCTCACTTGCTTCCATGATTTTAATATGCTTTGGCTTTGATTTTAATGCAACTTCCTTTTATTTAGTTTTTTTTTTCATTTTTATTACTTCATTAATAGAAGAAACTGATCATCAAGAGCATATTGGACCAATGAAATTTTTTAGAAACTCAAATTGGTTACACAAGCATGGTAACGAACATCTGATAATTAGGGTTTCCAGTTTGGTATTGACTTTGTAGTCTAAACTGAGTAATTACCATTCTTTAAATTAAGATATTCGTTATATTAGGTTTTAAGCATCTGAACAAAGTACATGGCAAAGCCTAAATCCTTTCTTTTTTTAATGGGTTTTAATCAGCCTTGGAAAGATAGTCGAATTGGTGTTGTAATAGCATTCCCGGACTTAGCTTTCATGTACTTATACGAAGCTAACTTTTTTTCTTACTTACCCACCTGAATTCTGAATCTATAACTGGTTTTAATTGGTATTTTTCACAACTTTAATCTTTTCTGAACAAAGCAAGCCGAATTATTTGAGATGTTTCTGCCTAAAAATGGCAATTGATTTGATATATAGGAGTAGCTCTAGGAAAGTATAAGTATACTTTAATCTATAGAACTATAAATTGTCCAGTGTCGATCATGGTGATCTTCTTCATTAGATTCAGGCTGTTCTTCTTATTCTTGAATTGTTGAAAAGACAACTGGAAAGCTAAGTTCATTGGATTACAATAACTACAGGAAGAGCCAGGCAAAGAAAGTGGTATGCATTCCAGCACCCGCAGCTGCAAATAGTAGGCCAAGTGGAGAAGTAGTTCCATCTGATTTGTGGGCATGGAGAAAGTACGGTCAGAAGCCAATTAAAGGTTCTCCTTATCCAAGGTGACTGAACATATATCGTCATTTGTAGACCATAAAGCATCCTAAGACACTAATCAACCAAGAATGAACAATGGTTAATCTGCTTTTCCTGTAATAAGTAACAAGTGCATGTGTAATAATTGCCCATATCAGCACCGTGATGAATGATTGTATAATTGCTCAAGGCCTCCTTCCTTAGTAACTGAAACGAGAAACAAAATATCTCATTAGCTTACGTTTCACATTCTCTGACAAACATATTATATTATAAACGTCGAATGGGAAAGTCCACTTTTTTCTTGATTCTATTTTCATATGATTCTCTTCTACCCTCAAACTTTAGAATCTCAAACATTGCTTAATCTGGTATCGGATTGTTTAGCATTGCCAACCGATCATCTGTCAACATCTCGCAGGGGTTATTATAGATGCAGCAGTTCCAAGGGTTGTTCTGCAAGGAAACAAGTAGAGCGTAGCCGAACGGATCCTAACATGCTAGTAATAACTTACACGTCGGAGCACAACCATCCATGGCCAACTCAAAGGAGTGCACTTGCAGGCTCAACAAGATCACAGCCAACAAAGAGCAATAATACCGATAATTCAAAGACTACTTCACCGAGCTCTCAGAAACACAAGACAGCCAACGCAAAGGAAGAACAAAAGGAGACAAGCAACGATACTTTGTCTCCTACCATAGTTGCAGGTACCTCATCAACTACAAGTGCACCGATAAAAGAAGAGTATGGGCACTGTCAGAAGCAAATGGAGATGGATGAGAATGCATTGGGTGAAGGGTTTCAGCAAAGTTACAGGCCAACGCTGCAAGAAACTAACCAGTCGGAAGATTTCTTTGCCGATCTGGGGGAGATATATACGAACCCTCTTGATCATTTGTTCACACAAGGATTCAGTAGAGATGATGATCAGAAAGAGACTATGGACCCATTCAGTATGTTCGATTGGTCTGGAGAAAACAACACTTCATTTGGTGAAGCCAAAAGGGATACATAACAAGACCTTCAAGAAAGCAGTATCAATATTGTTTCCCCACTAAAATACAGTACTGTCATGAGTTCACTATCACCAGTATTGCGTAGTGGTGCAATTTGATTCAAGCAGTATCAATACTTAAATCTGTGTCCTTTTTGAAGATTTGATTTACATGTGGATAGAAGATTTCTCCATCTATCTTCTCTGCACCTTGTTATTAACGAGAACAGTGAGGAAGATTAGTGAAAAAGAGGAAAAGAGAGCGTGAGTGAAAAAGAGAGTGGCAGTTGATTGGGTGCAGAAGCAACATGGTGTCCCACATTCCTTTAGGAATATTGGTGGATGGGACAGAAAGTTTAGGAACAGAAATTTCAACAGTGAAAACAAGTAATATCCATCAGACATGACAGGGAAGCACAGTGACTCGTGACATGAGGACGATCCATGCCATTTTAAAGACTGGGCAGTACCTTTCTTGTTCATGTTTATAGTGTGAAAATAAACACTCACCCTCCTCGTCCTCGGTCACTACGGTGGGGATTCTTATTTGCATGCTTTGATGGGAAATAATTATCAAAAAAATCATTATATTTATTCCTGTATCTGTATAGTTTGGGGCAAGAAATGAAGTCGGAAATACTTTAGAGAGACATGATACATACATGCTTTGAGTTTCTCACTTTTCTGATAGTTTATGTATTCGCATGATACATGCTTTGAGTTTCTCACTTTTCTGATAGTTTATTTATTCGCATGTGTCCTACTTTTGCTTAACTGTTATGTACAGCGTAGTCAGGTTATTAGGAACAAAAGTTTTGGAGGTTTAACGGAGAGGTTGTCAATTAAGAATTTTTTTTTAAAGAAAGCAAGACAATTGTTTTGGAGGTTTAACGGAGAGGTTGTCAATTAAGAATTTTTTTTAAAAGAAAGCAAGACAATTTCATCTCTTTGACATATTAATTGAATGTAATTAATTAATAAAGAATTTATATGAGATATAATTTTCCGTCAGCTTGATATTTAAAAATGTTGTGCTATTATTATTTTATTAAAAAATTTAATCAGTTCAACGGTTCAATTATGAAAACCTTAATCGTCCAACATTTTGGTTCGATTTTTAACTTTCCAATTGAATTTACTTTAATAATTCTTGTTGATAAAAATTGATCAATTTATTAATTAATCGGTCAATTTTAATAAATTAATAAGTTTTTATAAACTAAAATAAATCGATTAATTCCATTTAACAATATCTTTTTTTAATCAAACTTTAAATTCTTTAATAGGTAATAGTTTAGTAGATCCAAATGTTTATGTATACATACTATACTAAGGAGAGGTACAAGAGTTGTTATTGTATATTTAAATTCCAATAACAACACTAACATAATCCAAGATCATCAAACTTCATTAGTGTTGTTATTGGAATTTAAATATACAATAACAACTCTTGTATCTCTCCATAGTATAGTATTTATATACATAAACATTTGGATCTACTCTCTCTTAAATGACTGCTAAAATTGCATGGCTACAAAGGTATCTTAGTCGATTCTAGTTTGTCATAACCACAATTCTTCCTTTTGAGGTTAATTATATGATGATCATTCATGTAATATTCAACTTAAAATTTTTTACCCCTAGAAAATATGCCAAATAATTCGTACCCTCCTTTTTATTCTTCTCCAATTTGATATATACGTAGTATATAATCATCCCTTGCTTCTTTGGATTGGAATCTTTGCATAATTGCTCTCCTTGTGACCTCTAAACAAGTCAAAATTGATTTGTTCCTTACATTTCTCAACTATATATTAATTCACTCTTATATCTTTTTTTAAAAAATTATGTACACAATTTTTTTTCTAAATTTTTTGCAGCTAGTTGTATGCCTCCTTATTCATGCTCTTCAGCTGACTCATTTGTCATTCATATCCTTGCTGAGTTCAATCAAAATTTGTATTCTACATATGATCTTTGATGATAATAAGTAGTTTTATTGCTTTTTTAGGTTGCGCCACAAATTTGTAAGACAATAATGATGATCAAAATGTACATATTCATATTTAAAAAATTCCTATAAGCCTTATGGCATATGAATAAAAGAAGTTCAACTTCAAATTAAGTGACATTTGAAATCAAAATAACTTTAGGCATTTAACATTTTATAATTTTTCTATCACTTAAGAACATCCATGAGCAACCACTGCTAATGTCATCAAGTCTACAACTTAAAAACCACTTCTAGCTTCCTATATTCTCAACTCCAATAACAACCTACGCCAAAGGTTATATGTTATCATTTTCATCCCTTCCAATGGTTGTCAACAATTGTTGAATGCATTTTTTCATTGGAATAAGTGGCATTTCCCTTAGTTTCTGCATACAGTTATTAGGTTTTATACATATTTTACCCACTAATTTGTTTAATTCATCTTAATCTACATTTATAGTGGTTCCTGTTTAATTTAAACAAAGAAAAAAATGAAAATGAAAAGGACTTTGGTTGAAAAGGACACAACTTAGATTCTATTGTAGGAGGCATAGGCTATGCATCGTGGTCTGCTGCCAACGAGACTTTGGAGTTTTGAAATTTCAGCTTCCAAATTTTCTTGTGCGAAATTCCTTAGCTCAAGCCAGCTATGATAGGCTAGGTCAGAGAATGTTGAGGAGTATAAATACTCCTATTTTCCTACTTAAGAGGGGGACAACATAGAGACAGAGAAGAGGACGCAGAGAGGGACGACACAGAGACAGAGAAGAGGATGCAGAGAGGAGGACACAGAGGGGAACACGTAGAGACAAGAAGGAAAGCACAAATTTAGGTTTTCTCTAGACAATAGAAACGACAAGGAAGGGAGATTGAGTATTAAGGAAGAACGCATAACAGATTCCAAAACCATCTCGTCCTCTGTTTTACATTTGGTTTCTCTCTTCTATGTTATTTTCTGACTTTAATTTCTGTAGTCTTCATCCTACTATGAGTGAGTGGCTTCCTCGAAGCTTTAAGGTTGGGATTGAAGCTTTTAGCTAGTTTATGTGGATTGAATCTCGGTTTGATTTATGAGTACGGGTTTCTCGGTTTTACTTTCTTTGTTTTGAGGTTAACCTTGCTTATATTGTGCTTAGCCAACCATTACTTGACATTAGTTGTTAATTGAAGAATTGATATGTGAGAATTGATAATAGAACTCCAAAACAGGAAACTTATAAATTTCAGATTTAGACATAGACTGAATTTATGAGACGAAACCCAGTTAGCAAAGAACTTAATAGGTTATATTTGATTGCTAGGCTACGATAGTAGATTAGGATTATTGCATAATACTCCTTTGATACCTTGAAAAAGGATATGAGAAACCCTAGGCTTAACCTCCCATAAACCAGAATTTGCCTTACAAATCGACCCATGTAAGGTCCATAGAAAACGCTAAAAGTGGAACTCTCCTTAAAGCTTACCACATTCCATTCAGATTAATCCCTAGAGATATTTGCATCTTTGTTCAACGTTGTTTTATTCATTTTTTATAGTTAAATTATTTAATTTAAATCCCCAATTTTACACAACTGATTAGTCCAATTAATTGAATATTCCAAGCCTAGTACTTTCGCAATTACTCCCTGTGGAATGATATTATTACTATACTACTTGAGACCCATGAACTTGCGGAGAGCCATCAAGTTTCTTGGCACCGTTGCCGAGGAGTAATCCCTGTGTAATATTAGGCGACCGATTGTTTGATTAAATTGGACATTTTTGTTTTTCTTTTCTTTGTGTTAATAGATTTTGTTAGAATTAATTTTTGTTTTATTTGTTCTCTTTACTATCTACTTCTTGTTTTTGCATTTTCTGTACTTTGAATTTGATCTTGTTGTGTTTTTCTTAGTATATGCAAAGGCCCATTAGTGCTAAAGAATTGTTGTTTTATCCTAAAATCGAGAAGATAGCTAAAGTATTAAGGAAGGAAGCAAAATCTAGAAAAGCATGGGCAAAAGCATCTGATGCACAACCTGTGTAGGAACGCCAGATCGAACCTGAATTTACTACTACTTTTCTAACAAAAGAGACAGTCGAATCAGAAATGACCAAACAAAATTAGAGAACTATAAGGGATCATATAGTCCCAGATTTTGGGAAATTTTGCCCCAGCATTACAAGGCCCCCTGTGCAAGCAAATAACTTTGAATTAAAACCTGACTTTGTACAGATGGTGCAGCAGAATCAATTCGGAGGGCAGCCTACAGAAAACCTGCATGTCCACCTGCAGCAATTTTTAGAGATTTGTTAATGTTAAAGCAAAACAGGGTACCTAGTGATGCTATAAGGCTTCGATTGCTCCCTTTTTCTGTGGAGATCGAGCTAAGGATTGGATTCATTCACTATTGCCTGGTTCGATCAACAATTGGTAAGAGTTGTCTAAGGCTTTTATGGCTCAATACTTTTCACCCAGGTAGACTGCAAAGCTCAGAAGTGAGCTTACCTCATTTTAGCCCAAAGAAGATGAGTCTTTGTATGAAGCGTGGGAGAGGTATTCAACGCAAATGTCCACATCACGGTGTCCCAAAGTGGATGATTATGCAAATATTCTATAATGGAGTTTCTTCAATTATGCGAAGTGCGATAGATGCTGCAGTTGGAGGTGATTTAATGGACAAGAGTGAAGACGAGGCCTTCATGTTATTGGAGAAAATCGCCTACAACAATCAGTGGAATAATGATCGAAAAAAGGTTAAGCAAGAGGGGAAGAAACCTCAAGGAGTCTTCGAATTAGATGCCTTTACCTTGTTGAATTCAAAATTTGAATCTCTTTTAAGGAAAGTAGATAAGTTTACTGCAGGTGCTGTGAGTAATATGAATGCCTTACATGATCAGGATTTTGGGTCGAATATAGGCATAAAGTTTCAGAACATTGGGACAAAGTTTAGGGTTGAATATATGAATTTTGTAGGAAATTACGGGTAGAAGAATCAAGGTGGAGCTTTCTCAAACACTTATAACCCTGAATGACAGAACCACCCAAATTTCTCCTGGACTCAATAACCTAAGCCACCCTAAAATTTCCCTAACCAAAACCATCACCCATAACATCAACCGCATTACTAACAGACCCAGCAACAACAAAACCATGGCCATCCAGGTTTCCTAAACTTGAGACAACAAACTTAGCTACCTGAACCTAGGTCCAACCTTGAATCAATGATGGAAACCTTTATGCAGAAGCAAGGAGACCTGATTCAACAACTTACTATCCGAATGGACAAATTAATGGTCTATAATAAGATGCTTGAGACTCAGATTGCACAGCAGCTGCATCACTAAGGCTTGACAAGGGTAAGCTATTAGCACAACCAGAGGCTTCTAAGGAAATGAAGGCAGTGGTACTATGGAGTAGAAAGGTTTTGGAACTTATGGTGCAAAAGAACATGGCTGAAAAGGAATCCGAAGGAGCAGACCAGGATGCATAACCTGTGCAATCCAACACATAACCTGTGCAATCTGAACTTCTGCCTGTGCAACAATCACCTGAACCAAAAAAATATATATCACCACCACCATATAAGCCACGAATCCCATTCCCTTAGAGATTTTATAGAGCTAAGATAGACCAGCAGTTTGGAAATTTTGTTGAAATTCTAAAGAAGCTCTATATTACCATTGCGGAAGCCCTTACCCAAATGCCTACTTATATTAAGTTCTTGAAAGAAATCTTATCCAATAAGAGAAGGTTAGAAGAATACGCGACTGTGGCTCTTACAAGGGAATCGAGTGCTATTCTTCCAAAAAAACTCGTTCCTAAGCTTCAAGATCCAGGAAGTTTCTCAATACCTTGCCAAATAGGAACCACAACAATTGGGAGGGCATTAAGGGATTTGGGGGTAAGTGTGAGCTTATTGCATTATCTATATATCAGAAATTAGACATCGGAGAGTTTAAACCAACCACCATATCATTGCAGTTAGCCAATAGGTCCATAAAATTTCTTATTGGGATATTAGAAAATGTGCTCTTCAGGGTTGGAAACTTTTTTTATCCCGGTAGACTTTGTTGTGCTAGAAATGGAGGGGGATACTAACATACCTATTATAATTGGGAGACCCTTTTTAGCCACAGCTGGAGCAATTATAGTGTTAAGAATGGCAAAATGACTCTGAAGGTGTGAGAGGAAGAAATTGAATTTAATTTGGGAAAGGCAATGAAGGCTATGGATGACAAGGATTTTTGTTTAAGGGTGGACCTTATTAACAAGCTGGTTGGTGTTGAATTTAGAAAATCCTATCCAAAAGATTCATTCGAACACTACTTAGTGAAGGTTGTAACAACTGCAAAAGATAATACAAAAATTACAGAGAAAGACTTAAATTTTTTTGAATTCCCACAAATGCTCGATGCACAGCCTGTGTATAGATCTGCACAACCTGTGCAACCTGAATAGAAACTACCACCTGATTTGAACAAAGAAGAACCTCCGAATATAGAATTGAAATCGTTGCCTCCTAACCTCGGTATGAATTTCTGGGCCCTAATTTGACCTATCCATTCATTATTAATGCTTTTTTAAGCCATGTGCAGGTTGATAAACTTTTAAGAGTGCTTAGAGAACATAAGCAAGCAATTGGGTACAAAATTTCAAACTTGAAGGGTATCAGCCCATCTTTCTGCACACATAGAATTCATTTAGAGGATGACACAAGACTTGTTATTAAACATGAGAGGAAGCTAAATCCAAACATGAAGGACATGGTCAAGCAAAAGGTCTTAAAGCTATTAGCTGCGGGTATTATATACCTCATTTCTGACAATAATTGGGCAAGTCTTGTCCATTGTGTGCCCAAGAAGGGAGGTCTAATAGTTGTGAAAAATGAAGGTAACGAATTAATACCAACTAAGACGGTTACAGGATGGCGAATGTGTATAGATTACAGAAAATTAAACAATGCCACCCATAAAGGCTACTTCCCTTTGCCATTTATTAACCAACTTTGGAAAGACTTGCTAAACATGATTAGTTTTGCTATTTTAAATTCCCATTCACCCTAATGACCAAGAGAGAACTATTTTCACATACCCCTATGGTACCTTCGCATATTGAAGAATGCCATTTGGGTTGTGTTACATGACAACAATCTTTTCAAATTTTATTGAGGAAAATATGGAAGTCTTCATGGACGACTTCTTAGTTTATGGACTAACGTTTGACTCTTGTTTAGCTAATCTGTCCAAAGTTTTAAGCAAGTGTGAAGAGGTTGATCTAGTGCTAAATTGGGAGAAGTGACATTTCATGGTATAAGAAGGAATAGTCCTAAGCCACTTAGTCTCTAATCGTGGAATAGAAGTAGATAAGACTAAAATCGAAGTGATAATGAATTTGGCTCCACCAGCTTTAGTCAAGGAGATCAGAAGTTTCTTGGGACATGCAAACTTTTATAGGTGTTTTATTAAAGATTTTTCTCATATAGCAAAGCCTTTGATTAATTTATTGAGTAATGATGTGTCCAAATGGGTGCAAGCCATTGCTGCATCAACTTGTGATGCCAAGGTGGTCATTAAATTCCATAAGAGAAATATTTTCACCCGATTTGGCACTCCTCGGGCAATTATGTTAAGTTGTCAATTTGTGCTTATTTTGTATTTAATTCTCTTTAATGTGTTGAAATTATTATTCAAAATTAATGGAATTGTCTCTTAATTATTCTCAGATGATTTTCAACATTTTAGAGATGAAATTGAATCAAAAAGATGCAAAAGAAACAAAGAAATTTTGAAATTCCAGACTAGCAGCAAATTCAGTTACTCAACGTGGGCACGTGTAAGGATAAAATTTATTTGCCAGATCTGTTTTTAAAACACAGATCTGATCCACTTCAGATTTTGATAATTTTGAGAATCAGATTGCATCCTTATTGGTGGGGATCGACCACCTGAATCTATGGGAAGGTTATTTGCTGAAAATCAAAGAAAGACTGAGAAGATTTGAAGGGATAAAGAGGGATTTGCATGCTACTGTTCACAGCAACTAGTTTAGGGGTAGTTTACATTTTCTGAATTCTTTTCTTCTGGTTTTCGAGGCAGCCTTTAAAGTAGAATAGTTTTAGAATTTCTGCAGCTTTTCCTTCAGTTTTAGTTGACATTTCTGCACTTTTCTTCTAAGTATTTTTGGATTCTTTAAAGAAAGACCAGGGATGGAGACTTTATGTTTTGTTATTCCTTTGATTTTCATTTTCATAATGAGTATCTAAATCCATTTTCTTGGTTGAGGGGAACCTTGTTATCATCTATTATGCGTGAGATGTTTCAATAAAGTTTATTTTGTTAATGAACATTGAGTGTCTTCCGAATTACTTTTCTAATTGAATTGACTGATTTTTAGGTGCTCAACTAGCAATTGATTTATTTAACAACTAGATTAATGAAATATGAAGTTCAGTTTTGTTAATCACAAGTAGCAATTACGATTACCTTCTTTACGTTAGAGTAGGGAATTCTAAGAAGGTACTCATCTTGATTGAATGCATGTTGTACATGTGTTATCTTGTTCATTGGTTTCTTAGTTCTTAAAGCTATTATTCAATTGAACCAACAATTGTATCTAGGTTGTTGATTAATAAGAATGTTTAGAATACATGTTTCTATTCATTTACACTCAAGAGAAAACATCCTCCAATGAATGTTTATTGTTGAATTGAATTTTATATCAAGGATCCATTTTAGTGTGATAATGTTAGTGACCCGAAACCAAGGTTTGTTTACTGAATTTCCAGTTCTGAATATTTTCGTTTAATTTCAATTTTTTGTTTCTAATTTCTTAAATTACGTGAACCAAACCCTACTAATTTTTTAGTTTTAATCTTGTTAATCTTTATTGTTAAAAATTTCTCGTGGGAACGATCCTTACTTTCCACTACTACATTATTTTGTATTGACGGGAGTTGGTTTCTTTTTAAATTTGGTTGCAAGTGATAACAGTACCAAATTTTGGCACCGTTGCTAGGAATTTCTTAACAATTTTTTTAGTGATTATTTTTTGTTTTTGGTTTCATTGCTCTTGGTTACCCTGCCTTCCGTATGTTTTAGTTTCACTTTTTTCCTGATTTTTTGATCTTTTAGCGGCATGGCTCACTATCAATATGCTTGGGATTCTAATTTTTCATATTATCCTTATTATGATGATGAGTTTCCATCTGTTGCTACTTTTAGGTTTGACCATCAAGTGAAGGATTTCACACCCTTAGCCATGCAAGTACCGAGGGATTACCAACAAGCTAAGGTATGTGAAATTTGCTCTTTTTTAGGTTATTCTTTTTGTACGTGTTTCTTTTTGCAGGATACACAGTACAGATTCGCTTATCCACTGAGCTACTATCAAGAGCATTCCTACTTCCAGCCAGAACCTCCACCACCACCACCACCACCACCACCACAAGCTAACAAGATGTTTTTGGAGGAGATCGTAATGAGTTTGGAAATGGGCACTTTTCAATTCCAGCAGGTAACTAGGAGTAGCTTGAAGACCTTAAAAGATCAATTGAGCCACTTAGCAGAGAGAATAAAAGCCTAAGTGTCTGCCCTCCCTTCGTGGGAGCGATCCTTACTTTCCACTACTACATTATTTTGTATTGACGAAAGTTGGTTTCTTTTTAAATTTTGTTGCAAGCGGCAGCAGTATTAAATTATCAGTGATAGGAGAAGTCATTTTATCAATAGCTTATTCGCTAACCTTTTGAAGAAATTTGGGTTATACTATAAGTTAGCATTGGCTTACCACCCTTAATCTAATGGGAAAGCATAAATTTCAAGTAGGGAGATTAAGGGCATCTTGGAGAAAACAGTAAACACCTCAAGAAAAGATTGGTCCTTGAGGTTAGATGATGCTCTCTGGGCTTATAGAATAGCGTACAAGAACCTAATCGGGATTACTCCTTTCAGACTTGTGTATGGGAAATCATGCCACCTTCCAGTTGAGCTAGAATGCAAAGCATACTGGGTTGTTCAGAAGCTTAATTTGGACTTCAAGGCAGCTGGATAAAGGCGTTTGCTTCAGTTGAATGAGTTAGAGGAGCTTCGCTTCAATGCTTATGATAATGCTTGAATCTACAAGGAAAGAACGAAGAGATGACATGACCAACATATTATCAAAAGGGAGTTCAAGGAAGGTGACTTGGTCTTTCTATTTAATTCACGGCTCAAGCTATTTCCTAGAAAGTTGAAGTCGTGGTGGTCGGGACCGTTCAAGATTGTTAAGGTTTATGCTCATGGTGCAGTAGAAATTAAGGATCCTAAAACTGGAGTATTTAAGGTTAATGGGTAGAGGTTAAGGCCTTATGCGGCTGGATTTCCAATAGAAAAGTGGTCACTCAATCCCTTTTGAACCTTGACCCTTGAGCAAACATTTGGCCAAGTCAAGCTGAGGACTTTAAATTAGTGATTCTTGGAAGGCAACCTAAGTTTCATACCTTAGTTGTTTTTATTTTATTTATCCAAAATTAACGTTCCTTTTTGTTCTAATTGTAGGAAATTGGACCTTACAAGTGAATTTTGATGGGAGGAATTACACTTCTGAAGAAAATGATCCAAGCTCATTACAGGGAAGTTCTTTGTCCCTCTTTACTCATGACTTAGCATATTATTGAATTTTTTGGGGTTGTTTGTGTTTGAGTTTGATTTATAGTATTTCTAAATTTTGGGCATTATGTATGACCATGCATTACCCTGCATAGCCTATGCATGCGATAGACTGCTGACATTCTTTTTGTCTTTAACTGTGCATATTTGCATTTGCAATAGGTTATGCAAACTCATGCTTACTTACCTATTTTAAATTGTACCTGCTCACCTTGACATTGAGGACAATGTCCTATCCGAGTTTTGGGGGGGGGGGGGGGTCGGTGAGCACAATTTTGCAAAAAAAATATTTCTTTCCATTATTTTTCATTTTTTGACAAACCATTGAGCAAAATTTTGCAAATAAGAGCTTTAAAAAGGAAAACCATATTAAGAAATTTTGATCTTTAAAGGTTTTGATTTTGACCTCACTTTTGGAAAATTGAGAATTTCTTGGGACCTAATTGGGTTTACCTTTAGAAGGTTTATGGATAGATTGTTCCAAACTAGTGCTCGGTTTCTAATTGTTTAATCCTACTCATATTCTTTGATTTGAGTCTTCCCTTCCATTCTACTTGAGTTTTGATTATCCATGAATTTTTTAGGCAAGTTGGAATGTAGTGACGTCTCGCTAATCCTAGAACAAATTCTCTAGGCCTATCGAGGTGAAATGTGAGCACAAATTTGATAAGGAAGTGATCATGGCAAATGTCTTTGAATTATGAATCACAATCCAATTGTGGCTCAAAATAACCCTATATTCCCCTTGGAACCAAGTTGAGTCTAAGTAAAATCCCTATTTCTTTGGCACCCTCATTTAACCAAGCCATAAGCCAAACATTCCCTGCCTTTCGTCTGGAAATGATTATTTAGGAGTAGGAAACGTGAGGGGTTGAAAAAAAAAGAAAACAACTGAGGATTTTACAGGTATTTTGTATCTTCAGCTTCTTCAAAGAATAAGCATATAAAGTTATTGCCCCTAGTACACAAGAAATTGAGTTTAGGGGAGAGTTAATTATTTGGGACTTGGGAATAAGTGAGCTACTAATCTCTCTTCAAAAAAAAGAGAGAGAAGAAGCAAAAAAAATAATAACAACTTTGAAGAGAGAAACTGGTAAGATAGTCCCAATATTCTTATAGTCCTCAAGGAAATCACATTTATAAGCTGATGTCACGGGTAGCCTAAAATTCTTTCCTCCTTATTTCCACAATTTTTACTTGATAAAAATATATATAAAAAAGAGATCCCTTACACTTTCTTATTTCTTGAATAATTGTTTCCATTTCATTTAAGTTGCTATTATCCTTTTTCCTTGGTCTGAGCCGAGTTTAAACCCCAATAACCCCCATTACAACCCTAATGAGACCGTTGATCCTTTGAAAACGAGTGCTAAGAATTAGTGGAGATGGGATGGAGAATTGTTGCCTATGAGATTGGTTAATCTGATAATACCTTTAGAATCTCTTGGGTTGTAAATTGCCTTTGAATTTATTTGGCTTTTCTCTACTTTTGTGAGTTGGTTGGTTTCTAATTAGACTTGAATTAAGGAGTGTGTGTTTAAGCGAGCTTTGGTATCCTTGCACTATGAAGGTGGATATGGTTTGTTAAGTGGCTAAAGGTAAATTTTAATCGATGATTGCAATTTTGAAAATTCCAATTGTTGAGTGCTCCTTAATCTGTTTTGAACGGTTTTCTTAATTTTGCTTAAGGACAAGCAAGAGTTTAATTTTTGGGGCATTTGTTGAACGCATTTTCTCATTGAAATAAGTGGCATTTTCCTTTAGTTTCTACATACAGTTATTAGGTTTTATACATATTTTACCCACTAATTTGTTTAGTTCCTCTGAATCTACGTTTATAGTGGTTCCTATTTAATTGAAAAAAGAAAAAATGAAAATGAAAAGGACTTTGGTTGAATAGGACACAGCTCAGATTCTGTTGCGGGAGGCATTGGCTATGCATTATGGTCTGCTACTACCTAGACTTCGGCGTTTTGGAATTTCAGCTTCCAAATTTGCTTGTGTGAAATTCCTTAGCTCAAGCCAGCTACAAGAGGCTAGGTCAGAGAATGTTGAGGAGTATAAATACTCCTATTTTCCCAATTAAAAGGGGGACGATGCAGAGACAGAGAAGAGGATGCAAGGAGGGACGACTTAGAGACAGGGAAGAGGACGCAGAGGGGAACACGCAGAGACAAGAAGGAAAGAACAAATTTGGGTTTTCTCTAGATAATAAAAATGGCAAGGAAGGGAGATTAAGTATTAAGGAAGATTGCATAACAGATTCCAAAACCATCTCGTCCTCTGTTTTACATCTAGTTTCTCTCCTTCTATTTTGTTTTTTGACTTTGATTTCTGTAGTCTTCATCCCACAATGAGTAAGTAGCTTCCTCGAAGCTTCAAGGTTGGGATTGAAACTTTTTGCTAGTTTCTGTGGATTGAATCTCGGTTTGATTTATGAATACAGGTTTCTTGGTTTTGCTTTCTCTGTTTTGAGATTAACCTTGCTTGTATTGTGCTTGGCCAACTATTACTTGACATTAGTTGTTAATTGAAGAACCAATAGGTGAGAATTGATAACAGAACTCCAAAACAGGAAACTTATAAATTTCATACTTATACATAGACTGAATTTATGAAAGGAAACCCAGGTTAGCAAACAACTTAATGGGTTATGCTTGATTGCTAGGCTATGATAGTAGATTAGGATTATTGCATAATACTCCTTTGATACCTTGAAAAAGGATCTAAGAAACCCTAGGCTCAACCTCCTATCAACCAGAATTCGCTTCACAAATCGATCCAGGCAAAGTCCATAGAAAACGCTAAAAGTGGAACCCTCCTTGAAGCTTACCAAATTCCATTTGGATTAATCCCTAAGGATATTCACGTCTTTGTTAACATTGGTTTTATTCATTTTTTATAGTTAAATTCCTTAATTTAAATCCCCAATCTTACACAACTAATTAGTCCAATTAATTGAAAATTCCAAGCCTAGTACTTGCACAATTACTCTCTGTGGAATGATATTATTACTATACTACTTGAGATCTATGAACTTACGGAGAGCCATCAATAGTTACCTACTATATCTTATTTTTAAATTGACACTTATAAATGCATATAATAAGTAATCAATCATTGACAAACCTTTATTTCGCTTGTTCGAGACAAACATATTATGAATTGAATATGCCTTCAGGAGATCTATATAAAGTGAGTTATCTTTGTTGCTTTCTATTATTACTAAGAAATATTTTCTTAACCTCTTCATATTGTGTTCCTTCATCTCTTACTAGCAAAAAAGTAAGACATGCTGTAACACCCAAATACCCCCTGGGAGGATACATGGATGCCACCCAAGACAGAACAAATAAACCAAACATCACACTGATATTTATTAAGAAACTCA
>JANZLX010000212.1:22127187-22141199 GCA_025531955.1 Erythroxylum orinocense
TTAATTAAAATGTCAGCTCTAGTATCTTTATATACATGTGTTATTTACATTTTATATAAAATGAAGATTACATCAGGAAGATTAAAAATAATCCATGAGTGATAAGGACTAAAATATACAAATAGTTGAGATAAAATTAAATAAGATGTGCTATCATCTATTAAGCGTACTTCTTAGTTATTGACCTTTGATCTGCAACAAAAAATAAATAAATAAAACAAAGATGTAAAAGAATATAAATGCCAAAGTTATAGGGTGGAAATTTAGAGATTTTAGATTTGGAATTTTTTTTTAACCTAAGTTGATTAGTAACTAATGCATTTAATTACGTTAATTAATTTAAGCTAAATTTAATTTAATAATACTAACTTAATAATTTTAAAAAATAATTTTAGATAGCTACATCTCCTACAGTAAGATTAAAGTATTACAAATTTCTACAACATCATATTTTAAATATTATTTCTATTACCGTAGGCTATAATTTAAACAATTATAAAATAACAGAGTTTAATTTAACACTATAAAATGATAACTATTGACTTGTCATCAAAAGCAAATTTTTTTCTTTTTTCCAAATAAGAAATATAGCTGTTAATTTGGTGGTCTTGATCTTGACATCAAAATAATAGAAACTCTTGTGCAATATTTTACTATGACCACTAAACTTAAAAGCTTTCTTATCTTTTCCAAAAATAAAATATCTAATAGTTAATCCAGCAAATACTACTCTAATGATGTCAAGAGTACACCCCACTGGCTCTCCGGAGGGCGTAAAATTGCTGAAGATTCCCTCTGTCTCTTGTATCTTGCATCACAGCTCTTCCGCTTTCACTCTCTCTTCTTCCCCTCTTGCAAATCCCATTTCTCTCTGTAAGTAAGTTCTACATGAAATGCTTGATGGGGTGGTTGTTCCTTTACTCTGTAAGAAATTTTGGGGTTGGCTTACAGAATTCATATCTTTCTCGTGGCTAAACTAATGGGGTTTTCCTTATAATCGTGAATCAGTTTATGGGTTGTTACTTGTTAGCTAAGTTGAAAAAGTACCTTTCAGGTTAAAAGGAGATGCTTGTTATGTATTCAATCTAACTTTCTGCTGTGTATTGTTATGGTGTCTCCGTTTGATGTCCCTAGTAGAAGATTTTCTGCCATACGAGCCATGGATAGTTCTAAGGTTGTCCAAGATAAAGAAATACCCCACGGAATAGATGCAACTATGGAGGACGAATATGCATCCCAGTCCAAGTTGCTTAAACAGTTCTTTAGCATCTCCAGCGTTGACAAGGCTTGGACATTCGATTCCCATAGTGGTATGAATTATTATATATATTCCTCCCTTTTTTTTTGGAAATTGCTTTCTGTTCTTCATTTGTAGTGCAAAACCAACTTCAATGCATGATCGAATTTGCTGATGCATGACTAGGGTCCCAGGCAATGTTTTCAATTAGCCAATCGAATCTGTTGGCAAATAAGAGGAGAAAATTCATTCTATCTGCCAATATTGCAAACCAGAAAAATAATTCTGTCAACTTTCAGTGGGCACCATTTCCTGTTGAGATGATAGGTGTCTCTACAGTTGTTCCATCTCCGTCAGGGCAGAAACTTCTTGTAGTTAGGAATTCTGAAAATGATTCCCCCACACATTTCGAGGTCTGGAGTCAGTCTGAGTTGGAACAGGAGTTTGATGTGCCCCAATCAGTTCATGGCTCAGTATACGTAGATGGATGGTGCGTAATTGTTCTTTGATTTGTCAAACTACTGCATTTTCATCTCGACTCCTAATTAGTAAGTTGTTCAATTTCAATTAGTGTTGCTGGTGATGTACTTTACAGTAAGTATAAACTCTTATTGTAACTTCCAAGAACGGAATATTTTGTAACTTTTTCTAACGATATAGGTTTGAGGGCATTTCTTGGAATGCTGATGAGACTCTCATTGCTTATGTTGCTGAGGAGGCACCTCCCTCCAAGCCTACATTCGATATTCACGGCTATAAGAAATGTGTTTCAACAGATAAAGATTGTGGTAGCTGGAAAGGTCAAGGTGACTGGGAAGAGGATTGGGGAGAAACCTATGCAGGAAAAAGACGTCCTACTTTGTTTGTTATAGAAACTCATAGGTTTTGTAGCTCTATCTTTAATTGTCTTGTGTCCTGAATAGAAGACAAGGAGTGTCCTTGTACTGATTTTTAAAGACCCAATTATAAATCCCATGTTTTCCAGTGGAGAGGTTCAACCAGTTGGAGGAATTGCGAAATCCTTGAGTGTTGGTCAAGTTGTGTGGGCTCCGCCAACTGAAGGCTTGTATCAGAATTTAGTTTTCGTTGGGTGGTCATCAGACTCAAGAAAGCTTGGAATGAAGTACTGCTACAACAGGCGTTGTGCATTATATGCTGTCAGAGCACCCATTTTCAACAAACTTGAGCTCAAGTGAGTGATTTTTCTTGCTGAAATTCTTGGTGATTTTTCATCCTGTTTCAGCCTTTGTGTTATCCAGATTGGAAACAAATTGCACTAACATTGTGACTTTATCATGTTCTTTCAGAGACAGTTCTACTGAAGAGCCATCTACGCTCAAACTAACTCAAAGCATTAGTAGTGCCTTTCGTCCACTGTTCAGGTATGATATTTGTAGGACGTATTTGTTTTTGCAAGCTACCTTGCTGAAGTTTTAGTTTTCTATGCCTGTACCCCACAAATTTTGACTTGATTACTACCAACTTCTTTGAAGATTTGGGTAATTAATGGGCAATAAAATTTGTCTGCCCCATCATCCTGAAATCATTTCTCAGCATGTTTTTTTCATACAACCTGCCTGCCTTTTGCATGAGGAGTTTACATGAGGGTCTTGCTTGTCGAAGCTCCTCTTAGCTTGTACACTAGATGTACATTGGGATATTACCTGCTCCTATCTAGTCCATTTCGTGTTTGTCTGACATGTGGATTTATGCACCTGTTTACCTCTCATCATGTATCTGTCCTCCCTTGGTTTTCTTCTTTTGTTTATTCTTCTATTTTAGGTACAAGGAGGTTTCTTTGTTCATTGTTTACTCTTCTATTAGACATTTCATGTTTATGCCATCATTTTGTTGCTTGGATGTGACTAGTTACTGAAATTTTATAATAATTTTGATGAACCTAAATGCTTCATGTGTTCTTCATATTGTTTTTAAGTGGGCGGTTAGATTTTTTAAGTGCTTAAAAGTCACTGAAATAAGTCTACTTTTTGCTTCTAAGCAATTATTCTCTTCTGTTTATTCATCCAGCCCAGATGGAAGATTTCTTGTATTTTTATCTGCAAAATGTTCAATTATTCTCTTCTGTTTATTCATCCAGCCCAGATGGAAGATTTCTTGTATTTTTATCTGCAAAATGTTCTGTGGATTCTGGGGCACATTGTGCGACAGAATCGCTTCACAGAATCGATTGGTCAGCTGACGCAAAGCTTTCCCTGTCTGCAAAAATTATTGATGTGGTGAGTTGGTGGGCACCATTTTATCTTGCTTTCATCTGTAGCAGCTAATTTGTTTGTGCAAAGGCATTTGTGACCTTTAATTATGTCCATGTTCTTATTTTCTCTTTCTTCTCAACATTGAGGTTTTTCTTTGTTTTGGTCATCATGAGTTGTTACAACTAGTATTATTCTACGCAGATTATGTCACATTTTTTGTGGGGAAAAGCATTAGGACTGTATTTAATAATCTTTTTTACTTGTGGAAGAGGAGTGGAGGAGGTTGTTCGCAATTGTGGAGCTTAAATTTGATCTTGCTATCCTCATTGTCAGTACCAGTCATGTTCTAAATGGTATTTGCAGGTACCTGCGGTGCAGTGTCCTGAGGATGATGGCTTTCCAGGGCTTTACAGTTCAAGTTTACTTTGCAAGTCATGGCTTTCAGATGGATGCACTATAATTTTTTCTTCAGTCTGGGGAAGCAGTCAAGTGCTACTTTCTGTTAATGTTCTGAGGTGCATCAGATGCTACTGTTACACTTTAAGGTCATATTTTCATTATTTTTCTTTTTCTTTTTAATTTATAAATTGGCAAAAAAATCGTTATTCTGCAGTGGAGAGATAATGAGGATTAGTCCTACAGACTCACAATTTTCTTGGGATATTCTAGCCCTGGATGGGGACAACATAATTGCTGGTAAAATCAAATGCTGTTCTTTACAACTGGCCCTCGAAGATGAGTGAATATAGGACCAAACTTAAACTTTTGTTTTCATGTGTGAAGTATGTAGCAGTCCAGTAGATGTTCCTCAAATCAAGTACGGTTATCTTGTCAATAAGGCAAGTAAAAGTTCTGCTTGGGACTGGTTAAATGTATCAAGCCCCATATACAGATGCTCTGAAAAGGTATATAGTGTTGGATTTTGAATTTTGTTTTATAAATTTTTCCTAAATTTGCATCTTTAAAGGACATTTTGGCGGTACCATTTGTAACAGAGTGCTTTCTTTCTACAGGTTAAATCCTTACTCTCTTCTCGTAGTTTTAGTGTAATAAAGATACCAGTCAAGGATGTTCCTGACAGCCCAACAAAAGGTGATACAAGCAGTATCAGTTTGCTAGTAATACTTTTTAACTTACATTCAACAAATGGCTTGAATTTAATTGATAATGCTTCAGCTTCGTGATAATTGCCTACTCGTACAAGGCTGGAAGGTCATGTTTTATAGAACCCTTTAGGGGAAAAGATTTAGAACATGAAAGAAGCCAGAAGGTTTTAGCCTGTAGTGCATGTGACATCTGTAATTTTTTATAGAATTAATGGAAAAATAAGATTATTCCATTGTTGGTCATTATATCATAGGAAATATATGATTATTCCATTGTCAGGCAGGCGCCCTATTAGGGCTCAGTAAACCCAAAGGGATAAAAATAAAAGAAAAAGATAAAAGATTATAATGAATAACATGAACAGTATAGAAAGAAAAAACAATCCAGCATGAGAACATTTAAAATACATGCATAACTTACAAATTAGCACAGAATACTTTCTTTTTTGAGGGAAAAAAATGACCATAAATATTTGTCTTTACATTGCATACGGCTTGATTGTCATCAATTCTTAGTGGCCACACAATTTACGTCAGGTGCTATTAAGCCATATGAAGCTATACTTGTGTCAACTAATTCGAAGAGAGAAGATGCATGTGATCCACTCATTGTGATACTTCACGGAGGTCCACATGCTGTCTCTTTGTCAAGCTTTTCAAAGGCATTGGCATTTCTCTCTTCACTTGGATACAGCCTGCTCATAGTAAATTATAGGTATGCAAACTTCTCCAGTTTCTTAACATTAAAGCATAGAAGCTTAGAAACCAAGCTTCCTCTTAAAACTATTCAAACTGTCAAGGTGTTTTTCTTTTCCTTGATGATAGATTAAAGTTTTAATGATGTGGGAGGATTAAAATCCCGTTCTCAATATGACCAATATGAGCTCGAAGATATATCAAATTAGTAACTAGAACCCACAAAATTTATAAAATCTGACTGCTAGAGTTTGAGTTTTAGGTTTAGGATTTCAGCTTAGGTTGTTGGAATTTCAAGTTGGGTATAGCTGGAAATTAAAGCTCGTGGATGCGTGATTTGCCCTCTCTTATTTCTTTTATAAACTCTAAGCTCTTTTGCATCATTTAGTTTAATTCTTGATGAGACAAAATGGTGCATTGAAGTTCCTAATCAAGGATGGGTACCGGACTATTAGTCAACTACCTAGTAGAGTACTTGAATTGCTATCTAAATCTCATAAGTAGACAGCTTTCTGGCTCAACAGTTCATGGTACATATCATGTTAAAAAGGAATTTTATTGAGCATGCATCTGGTCTTGATGACTTATCTTATTTGAAAGGTTTGAGTTCCAGAATGAATAGATAGTACAGGAAATAAAAAGTTCCTTTTCTGTTGATGATTTATAGTACTGATGTTCTGGAAGTTGGTTAAAGTTCACAAATGTTTGTGCTAGACTGGAATTTGTTTTTTTTTTTTTGGGTTCTACTTCACTATAACCTTATATATATCTGGAAGTATTTTACACAACCTTTTACCTTTCAAAACGCAACTGATCTAGTGGTTGATTTTACCACTTTTGGATGCTGTGATATCATTGGCATCAGATTTTGTTGTGTTGTCCAGCTGTTCTTTCCTGCACATGCTTTAAGTAAATCTCTTTTAGAATGGCTTGTATAGTCTGCTCATGGCTGGATCCTGTTATCATCTTAACCCTCTCTTTTGGGCAACTAATGTCAGAGGTTCATTAGGATTTGGGGAGGAAGCATTACAGTCTCTTCCTGGGAAAGTTGGTTCACAGGTATTTATCTTTGACCTAGGTTCATTATGAATATTTACATGGATGATTTGTTCTTACTAAATGAATAAATTTCACTTGTTTAGTTTCTCAAATAGTTGGATGTTGCATACAACTTATAATCATTTGGTCACTTGCAAACTCGCCCAGGATGTTAATGATGTACTCACAGCTATTGATCACGTCATTGACATGGGACTGGCTAGCCCCTCAAAAATTGCTGTACTTGGTGGTTCACATGGTGGATTTCTCACTACTCATTTAATTGGCCAGGTTTTCTTCTCCGTTTAATCTGGTTGTAGTGCTTGTATTTTCTAATGACAATCAATTTTAAGCAGACTCATGTTATGATGTGTTATATTTAGAAGGATCTCCTTTGTATAAATCATTTTTTACAAATTTTTCAGGCCCCAGATAAATTTCTGGCAGCAGCTGCAAGAAATCCCGTCTGCAGCCTTGCCTCGATGGTTGGTACAACTGATATTCCTGATTGGTGCTATGTGGAAGCTTATGGAACAGTTGGGAAAAATAAGTATACAGAAGCACCTTCAGCTGAGGATTTGAAAATTTTTTACAGCAAGTCTCCTGTTTCTCACATCTCAAAGGTACAATGTTGAAAATCAGTTTCTTTAACGTGAAAGATATGTGAGCTCTACTGAAAGCCTTATGAAGTTGTAATAGAAATGTCTTTGGTATTGAAAAAGATAAAATCTTTTTATCAAACTAATGTGGTATGCCTCCATTTTAAAATGAATCCTGCTAGCAAAGTTCACAGGTTGGTGAACCTATGCTTTTGGTTTAACATAAAGAAGCTGTCGTGCATAAGAAATATGCATGTTTGATCTTCCTATGAACTTTATGGTACTGGATTGGCAATAATTCTAATGCATGAATACCAAGGGCATATTAGAACCATGTGCGATGCTTTATGATATGGCAGGCTGTAGCATAATTTAATAGTATGGAGAGGAGAGACAAAATCTTGAGTGGAAGTTCATGGAGTTTTTTGATGTGTAAAAGACAACTATACCTTTTTTTCATTGAGTTGTAAAGTTAGAAAGATACATCTGCTGTTATACTTGATTGGCCTTTTTTGTTTTTTAATTCCAAAATTTGTTAACATTAGGTTCAATTATGATATCTATCTAGTTATCTATATTTGTTTATATATGTAGAACAAGTGAGAGATTGTCCCAGTTGGTGTCACATATGATTAATTTAAAGCATACATTTAGATGAGCCATATTCTTCTCATTGCAATGAATTACGTAGGCCTAAGTGGATCATTTTAATTGGGAGAGCTATTAACAAAGTTTGTTTAGCATGCTAAAAGAAGTTGAATAGATTGTTAATTTTCAAATTTTAAAAGTCTCGTCAGTTTAGTTTTGGTTAGTTAAATATTTTGGATAATGATAAATTGTGAATAATAAGTGATACGTCCCCATATATTGGATGGTAAGATTTAACAAATTGTATAATTCTTGAGAGATTGTCTTATTTAAGTATAGTGAAATACATATTGAAAGTAATAAGTACGGGCAACTAGTAGTATCTTTATGTGTCTATTTCCTTAGAGAAAGTGGCTGAAGTTGTCAGTTGATCTTTGCAGGTCAAAACGCCAACCATCTTTCTCATTGGTGCTAAAGACCTACGTGTTCCGCCCTCTAATGGCTTGCAGGTAAGAAAAAAACTTGATGATTAGTGTCTTGTGTTAGAAAGTAACATTTGACACCATATAGACTGAGAAATAAATAACTGATGGTAGATGCTCAGAGAGTGTTTTTTTTTAATAATTTATTTATCTAGCTTCTTAGTTGAATGATTAACTAAGAAGCTTAATGATTGACATATACAGTATGCACGGGCGCTGAAGGAGAAAGGTGTTGACGTCAAAATATTGACATTTCCCGATGATGTTCATGGAATTGAGAGGTAAAGTGAATCTTAACTGCAGCTTTGTATTTTTGGTTGCAATCATACTTACATAGCAGTTTGCCTAATAATTTCCCTTTTCTTTCTTTCATATATGCAGACCACAATCTGCCTTCGAAAGCTGGCTAAATATTGGACTGTGGTTTAAGAAGTACTGTAAATGAAAAAGGAAAAGAAAAAAGAAACATTCTTCAAAGTGCTCAATCCGCCGGGAACGTTTGTAAGACTTGACTTCTACATCTATGAATTAACATTGAATTGAGGATGCCAAGATTGATGTGTTAGTATTGCAATGCAACTCGTTTCAAAACAATGATGGCTGATTTTCGAGGTCCACACTGGTCCGGAAACATGTTGATGGCATGAAATGACTGATAGACTACGACTCATTCTTACCTGTTTGTTCTACGTATGCCACGTTAATTAATTTATGGGAATATTGTTAAAATTTTACAGGGTATTATTAAAAGAACTTCCTTAGTTATGTTGATCGAAAGGAAAACGTAGGTCTGCCTGAATAATCAATTTAGGCATCCTTGATCAAAGCTGTATACCAAAGTTTGTTGTGGAGATTGTCGAAGATGAAGAAGCATGAGCAAAAAAATTGCAGGTGGTCTGGAATAGTAGTTAGATTATACACAACGTTTAGAATAAGGCCAGAGAACATTATATGCGCTCGAGTGTTAGGGCTGACTCACGAATTATATTAAAGCGTGTCTCCAACACAATGTACGGCATGTTTGTTATGAACGAATGGTTTTTTTTCTTAAGAGTTTTATTGGCCTATAATGTTAATTTAATCATCCATTTAATTTCACCCAAATAATCTTAATTTTTCATTTTTTATACAATTGCATCCTAAATTTTAATTTGAATGTTAGTCAGGGTTAAAACTCACCCATTAGCTTTAAATGTGCTTGGTCTCTTCTATTTATTCTAATTCATATTTAGTCTCAATTTCATCATAGTTGTCTTAAATTTTATCCTTTTTATTTTTTTATTTTTATAATATTCAATTTGTATTGAAATTCATTGTGTGAGATTCAATTATATTTGTTCATTTATATTTTTAAATAGTTCTAATTAAAATATAATTAGAGATTATTATTTCTAAATAAAATTAATTATGGCTAACTGAATTTAATTAGAGATTCGATATTTAATATTTATTTTAATTTTAAATTAAATAGTTTTTATTATTTTGTTAATTTAGGCAATACTTAGGCTTTTAGTTTACCAATCCTCTAAGGGTACATTATGTATATTAATCCATAAAGGGACACTTCCAAGTTTGATTTTTTTTTTCTAGGATAATGTCTGATTTCCGTACCTAAAGGACTATTGGGTGGTTAACAATGTGCCATTGTCCCTCTTCAACTATTCACTTAGCCTCCGGCTCTCAATTGAATAAGATGTTGTTTTCTTCTAAAATAGAAATTTTAACAATCCTCTGCTTTTTCACTATTTGAAAGCTCAAGTGTTTATAAATGGAAAAGTAGGGGTAGAATTTCATATTTTAGCTTAACCTTTAAAACTTCATCTTTAGGGTATACTAAGGCAAAACTCTAAGGAGATATCTGAAACATCTCCTAATATTTATTTCCAAACCATCCTAGGCTTGAGAGGGGGAGATTTAGGAACAAATTGAGTATAGTACTAAGGCAAAACTCTATGGAGATATCTGAAACATCTCCTAATATTTATTTCCAAGCCATCCTAGGCTTGAGAGGAGGAGATTTAGGAACAAATTGAGCATAGTTCTCAGTGGCTTTAAAGGGGAAAAGATTTAATTAAGAGAATTATTGATTCTAGTAGGATGTGCAGACTTAAGTGAAGCATAGGTAAGGAAAGGCAGGAAGGTCACCACATTCTCAAAATTTTGAGCCTAGTTTGAACTTCAAACATCTATTGTTAAAAAAGGAAAGTAGGGAGTCGCAATAAGCAATAACTTTTAACAAGTAGTTCCTTAAAATGGAAAAAAGCTATAAGGTGAGAAAAAAATGGTTATTGGGATAACTAAAAAGCCCTAGGCACTAGTCAGGAGGACAAGAAATAAGGAACTAACACACAACAAGGAAGAATAAAGAAAACTAGAGAGGCTTAGTGATTTTAGAGAAGGGGGGATGAATAAGGAGGAAAGCAAGGAGACAGGGGTGTTGAAGAGTACAAGGGAGAGCTACCAATATCTAAGTCTAACAATGGAAACAAACCAGGACATGGTCAAGGCTATAAAGAAGGAGGAGCATCGTACTTGCAGAGAGTGAGATAGAGTTCAATGCTTTACGAAAACCATTTTTCATGTAGCAATTATGGGGAGCATCCTTCTTATGATAATCCTTGAAAAGCTCTTAAGCTAATAGAATGTTCCTTAAGTATAGTTGATAAAACTAAAAGGACGTTTTTCAACCTTATAGCCAATAGCATTGCTTTAATTATACAAAAATTGTTATATCAAATTATTGCCTATAATTTTAAGAGGGATTAAAGCTTTTAAGAACTAAGCAAATACGAGTTTTATTCCATACCTTTAAAGCCATTGAGGCCTGAAGCTTTGTTAGGATTGAGATTGAATAGAGATTTTCAACGTCTTCAATTGTAAAAGGCCCCCGTCAGCAATTCATTATACTCTCTAGGCTCATTGTTAAATTTTATTTTTGAAAAATATTAATTGTTAATTTTGCTATACACACAAAGATGTTTATATATATGCTTTAATTCTTATTTTAACTCATCCGTCTTATATAATGAAAAAGGATTAAAAAGATAATTTTACATACGTCTTCTTTTTATTTTAACAATATTTACGACCAGCTTTGGTCTTGTTATAAGAAACTAAGTTTAACCATAATAGTCAAACATTAAAGTTATCTGGGACTAACAAATCTCTATGAAGAATGTGAGAGTAAGCAACAGACTAATCATAGTCAGGATCTAACTAAAGTTTTAAGATGAGCGACAAACTCTCTCCAGGGCCCTCTCGACGAGTCCGTGCTAAGGGCGACAGAACCGTGGAAGATGATAGAGATGACGTGGTAAAGGATAGTGGCCAACCGTCATCTTTCGAGGAAGTTCTTCTCAACAGATCGTTGGTGATGGACGAGAAGTTTTTTGATACAGACTCTGACATGGAAAACTCGTAGGAGGAAGAAAATTGGAATTCTGCAGGCCAAAAAACTCTAGATCCAGACGATTACATTATAGGAGAGAAGGATCGCTTCCATGCTATTTCACTTTCCAGCAAACTAAAGGAATCCGTTGCATCGCCATGGTTTAACTCGGTTATCATCAAATTGTTTGGCAGGAATATAGGGCATAAAACTATATGACAGAATCAAAGCTTTGTGGAACCCGGAGGGACAATAAATAGTTATTGACCTAGAGAACAATTATTTTCTTGTCCGATTTGCAAAACGAAGCAAGTTCTTTCATGCTCTCCTTGATGGACCCTGAATGATCATGGGGCATTATAGAACAGTTCAAGCATAGGAACCTAATTTTTTGCCTTTGAAAGCAGCAATCAACACGGTAACAATTTGGATTCGCTTCCCCGGTATACTAATTCAATTCTATAATAGAACCTTGCTAGAATCACTCGGGAACCTAGTGGGATGAACTATAAAAATTGATGTTAATACCAACAGTGTGCAAAAGAGGAAAATTTGCTAGAGTAGCAGTACAACTCGAGTTAGTAAAACCTTTGATTCCAAAGATTTGGCTGGATGGGTATGGCAGAGGATTGAATACGAAGGACTTCCTCAAATCTGCTTTGCTTGTGGTCAAGTTGTACGTAGCAATATGACTTGTCCTACAAGCCAAGATGCCACTCCTAGTACAGATTGTAACAGTGAAGAATCACAACAGCCTCAAACTAGGTAGCACCCTAGGAACAATATGAATGTAGGACTAAAAAGGTATCAGAATTTGGCCCATGAATCATCACTCAAAGCCAGAACCAACGTCCCTAGAAAAAAATCAACAGTATCAATGAACTAACCCATGAAAATTCCAATAATCAAGGCACAGGATTTGTTGCACTAACTATAATTGAGGAATCTTTTGCTAATGAGGAGTATCTTACTAGTTTGGGAAACAATACCAATCAATGCCCTTTATCTCCTACCCTAAAAGATCCCGTGAACAAAAATAGTAAGCTCTCCAGGCCTTCCCAAAATTTAAAAAAAAAATCCCACTCATCCAAACTAATAATTTTAGTAGGCCCATTATACCCCTCATCCAAAACCAGTCACCTAATCAAGACTCCCAATACTACCGGCTCTACCCTCCCACAGTCAAACTCCCATGAATTAACCATGCAACCATACATACCTCCAATCCCTAAACACGATGCACCTATCTACCAAGCCTCAAATAGTACCTTACTCTTACCTGGACCAAATGTGTCACCATCCTTAAAAACAGCAGTATGGAAGAAAATAAACCCCAAATCCTAGGGAAGCGAAAGGAGATTGAAACTAAAAGTACAATCGCTAAAGGGGGCCTTATGGAGATAGGACAGACAACAACAACGAGTTCTATGGAGGTCACCTTCATACTCACCTGACTAACTAAAGCGACTGCCTTCAAATAAGACAATATAAAATCAATTATTTTTAATAATGTTGCCAAATCATATTTTGTACTGGAATTGCCAAGGGGCTAGAAGTAAGTTATTTTTAAGAACAATCCGTGAGATTCTCATAAGCTATAAACCTGTGGTGCTAATTGATTGAACCCAAGTTTTCATTACTAATTGGCTGCATTTTCATAACTTTTGATGAACTTTTTGACTCCTAATTGCGAGTTTTGTGCTAAAATTAGTTCCTCACGTTGAGTTCACATTATTTACAATTTTTTAGTAAAATTGTTATGAATTGATCTTAATTGCATTATAATTTTTCCAAGGACAATTGATGCTGTAAATTGTGATTTAATTGTAGGAACACAAAAGAGTCAACCAAGAAGTCAACAGCTCGTGAGTTTACACATACGTTGCGACGAGTCCAGCAGAACAGAGTTACACGTCACGACGAATAATTAATTTAGACATCGCAACTTACATCATTCAAACGTCTCGACGAGCAAGCCAACTCAGACGTCGCGACGAATAATTAATTTAAGCGTCGCGACATATGTCGGATATCCGGACCAAAAATGGAAAATTCTCTACTATTTCGACCCGGCCCGCTTTGTTCTCCTTAAATACTTACTAAATTAGGTCATTTGGAAGAACAACCATCCATCATCCACACAGTCACACCATCGTCCACTAAACCCTACACTGCAAGCCATCATCTTCTTCATCTCCTTCCTACCACGATCACCGAAAACACACAACCACCTTCACACAAACATCATTCGGGTACCGCAGTGATGATTTCATATTCATATTCTTCGTCGATCGTCATCAACATTGCACCATCCTTCACCACCGTCACTGGAGCTATGTCTGACGTCGGAGTTACACCAGCAATGATGGATATCGCCAGAGTCATGCGTGGCTAGGTTTTTCGTACCTCTTGGAGATGTAGCAGAGGCTTGAGTTCGCAGTGAGCTTCAAAGGGGAGTTTTTCAATTATTTTCTGAAAGTTTAATTTTATTATTGTAAAACTGTGGTTGCAGATTACCGTAATAAGATTAGATTAGCATGATTAGGGTTTAATCATTTGTAGAACAATATTTTGTGATTTGGATATGAATTGTGTAGAACTTTTGTGCTTAAATATATGAGGTCTCATATATGTCATTAGTGATTGCTTAGATCAATTTTTATCT
>JANZLX010000212.1:22168625-22184010 GCA_025531955.1 Erythroxylum orinocense
AATTCATGAATTCTTCTTCCTTTATACATGAATAATCATGAACAACTTCTCATTTAATAGTCCTAACTTCCAAGAAAAGTTCGAGGTCCAACAATAAATCAAGGAGCAAAGCTCTACGTGTAGAATTCTAAGCTTAAAGCTCTTTCAAACTAGCTACTTTGATCACAATGCCTTTATCTGAACGTACATTTTATGAATTGCATCAAATAACAGAATAGGCCATCAAAACATTTACTTATGATGCATAGACAGAATCTCATATTCATCGGACCTCAGTTCGGCATTCAACTTTCGTTGAGTATTCAAAAATCAGTCAAAACTCAAATACAAACAAACACTTCCAATACATTCCCAAATATCAAACTCTTCAGACTATTAATGTTTGGAATCATCATAATCAAGTCATTATCAATTCAATAAATGGGAATTAAACAGAAACAAAATCAATCCTAAGGAAATAATCGAGGTTGACTCATAATACGCTCCAATTTATGCTATTGCCAGGATGGTCCGGCAATGTCTGAATGGCATCCGACTTGAGCGTCTAAAATCATACAATTCATACATAATTCACATTACAAAGTCTATCAATCAAATATTTATTCATTTGTGCACATATATTCATATGTCATCTTCAATGCTCGCGCAATGACTATCCCGGATATGTTTCCTTAATCATAATTCATAATCATTCACATATTGTCACTTGGATATGTCTTGTTTTCATTTAGATTAATACCTTAAGTAGACTTGATCATGCTCCATTCATTAACCATACATTTACTAACTCTTTTCTAGTATTACAAATATTTCACATAATTCACAAATCTCATTCATTCATTCTTAATGCATTATTAATATCCTTTGGAATACATTTGCATTCATATGAATATCTTCATTCCTTTAACACTCCTTCATTCTAAACTTAGATGCATTATTATCCAACATTTTTTTCCTTGAAGTATAACATCAATTATCAATCAAAACTTATCACACATTTAACCAATTTTCCAACATAAAAGTATGTTCTTTTTAAACCTTAATCAAGTCCAAATGCATCATAGTTAAATACCTTATCCTCCATTGCAAAAGAACATTTTCTTTACTTCCATGCAATTTCCACAATCGTATATGGCTTCCCACAATCGTGGGATGGGTTATCTAAAAGTTCCCATCCAATTCCTTCATTAGTTTTCTAGATTTTCTCAGGACAGGTTTTGGGTCAGTTTTGTATGGCCATTATAACATAGAAATTGAGGTTTCTAGATAATATGTCCTTCTAAACAAATGTTCCTCTATGTCTTAAGTTTCTTATGAACTAAAGTTCATACAATTTGGTTCATTATTCCTAGATTTATGCCCAAAATACGATAGACTATTCTCAAACAATGACATAATCCAAAAACTTAACTTCAAGCCAAAATTTGAAACTCTTAGAGACAGAATTAAAATTTGATTCCTTCATGAAAAATATAGCCATATGTCTCTAGTTTAATCTAAACTTGAAATAATCCATTTGGATTTCTACAGATCAAGTTATGGCCAAACTACCGATGTATATTTAGTGAAAACACTACAGCTAACATATTCCAGCAATTCTTTTTCATTTTTCTAGATTTTTTAACACTTTATACCAAAATTAAAACAACATCTTTATAGTTCATCAGTTATATCTCTATTAGGTCTGAATCATACTCCAATTTCTCATCAATAACCTCTTCTATTCCAGTTCAAAACTATTCAATTAACAGCTAACAAATCCTAGTCTTTCATGCATCAAAAATCAATCCAGAAACTTTTACATTATTATGCTTATAGTCCTAGTTCCTTCCCAATTCAAGAACATCAAATTAACTTCTTTCTTTAACATAAATCCACCTTATTTATACATTAAATTCCAATCCAATTCATCCTCATAATGCTCTATACTCCACGATTTTCCATACACCAAAACAAAACAAAAAACTTCTAAGTTTATGCAAAAATTTCCATCACAATCAATCATTAACATCATATGTAATTCATCCTAATTCATCGTCATCAATTCTCTGTCACAACATGCTATAAACACTAATTATTTACTTACATTTTTAACTCCAATTCCAGCTCAAAAGATCAAGCCAATTCAGTATTCCAAGCAAGCAAAAACATCACACATTTAAGGTAGAACTTGGTTTCCTTTCGGCTAGAACATGTGGACAACTTCCTTAATTTTGTGAAGGTAAAACATTGATTTTTTGTATAGAAATTGGAAATAAGCATGAATGTACATAGGGAGATGAAAGAAGTGAGGGTTCCGATGGTGGGTGAGAAGAAAGAAGAAGAGAAATGAGCTGAACGTCCTGCGGAAACTCACTAACTAAGGTGTTAGGTGCCATGTAATTGAATAGCCATATGTCTTATGGCATGTTCAACACTTATGAAGCATAGGTGCTGCCAAATGTCTCCAACTAACTAGGTCACTTGTCCATTAATCAACTATGCCATTTGTCATCAACTTACTAGCCTATTTGTCACACAATGATTGATCAATTTTTTAATTAATTACTTGTCCATTTTTCACTCATTTAACTATGCCAAATGTCACTCAATTATAGGCTAAGTCATCCAAAATTTTCATGTATCAATTTATCTAGCCACTTGGTATTTTTCCTAGTCCAAATGTACATTTAATCCATTAATCTCCCAATTAATAACATTTAATCCCAATTTACTAATTGAAATCTGAACATGCCAAAATTCAAGAAATACCAAATCACAATTCACATCATGTTCCCTTAACTTCTTTCATACCCTGGAATAAGTCAATTAAGTGCATATGCTATCTTTATAATGTGTACAAATATCAATTCGTGTATGAATATTAATGTTATGCATGTATATGTAATGCTTAATCTAGGGTTGAACCCTAAGCATATACTAGAAAACAAGATATTATAATTCTTCCCCCCTTAAGAAATTTCGTCATCTAAATTCTTACCTAAATAATCTAATAAATAAGGGTAGTGTATTTTCACGTTCTCTTTCATTTCCCATGTGGCTTCTTCACTTGAATGTTTTCTCCAAAGTACTTTCACTAATAGGATCACTCAATTTCTCAACGATTTATTCTAATAGCCAATTATCATAACTGCTTTTTCAACATAACTCAGATTACTAGAAATTTCAATCTCCTGAGTCGGTATCACATGAGTTGGATTCGATCGATATTTCCTAAGCATACTCACACGAAACACATTATGTATCTGTGCCATTTCAGAAGGTAAGGCTAACTTATAAGCCAATGGACCAATTCTTTCGATTATCTTAGATAGACAAACGTACCTTGGGCTTAACTTACCCTTCTTACCAAACCTCAGCACACCTCGTCAAGGTGATACTCTCAGAAATACTCTATCTCCTACCTGATACTCCATATCTCTTCTATGCTGATCCACATAATTCTTCTGTCTATCTTGTATTGCTTTAATTCTAATATGGATCAATTTCACCTTCTCAATAATATCTTGAATCAATTATGGGCCTTTGATAATTCTTAGACCCTCTTCATCCCAATATAAAGGCGAACAACAGTTTTTGCCGTACAACTCTCACATGGAGCCATACCGATACTACTGTGATACTGATTATTATAGGAAAATTCAATCAAAGCCACATACTGATCTCATGCTCCTTGAAACTCCAGAACACAAGCTCTGAGCATATCCTCAACAATCTTAATTGTCCTCTCACTTTGACAATCTGTCTGAGGATGAAATGCAGTACTGAAATTCAGTTTTGTACCTAAATTTGTCTATAAGCTACCGCAAAATCTCAAGGTAAATCTAGGATCCTTGTCCGATATAATAGACATTGGAACCCCATGTAATCTCACTACTTCATTCACATATCGCCGAGCTAACTAATCTAGGGAGTTATTCTCTCTTACTGGTAAGAAATGAGTCGACTTCATCAATCTATAAACAATGACCCAAATGGCATCATGTTGCCTCATAATCCTCGACAAACCCATAATAAAATCCATCGTGATTCTCTCTCATTTCCACTCTGGAATAGACAAGGACTGTAACTTGCCAACCGGAGCCTGATGCTTAGCTTTTATCTGTTGGCAAGTCAAACACTTAGCCACATATTCAGCCACTTGCTTTTTCATCCTAGGCCACTAAAAATGTTACTTCAGCATATTATACATCTTAGTAGTACTAGGATGTATAGGATAAGCTGCTACATGTGCTTCCTCCATAATCTCTTTCCACAAATCTTCAACACCGAGTACACATAACCTCTATTTCAACCACAATGTATCATCTCTTAATTCAAATTCATAATCCAGATTCACTTTTAACTTTTCAGTTAACTTCACTAATTATGGATCTCTATTCTGAGCCTCTTTAATTCATTCATGCAATACAGGTCTCAACTTTAATGTAACTATCAATGCTTCATTCTGCCCTAAATTCAATTCAACATTTAGTGCTCTTAAATGAACTAGGCTCGGTAACCTCGATAACTGTATTTGAGCCACACTATTATTGGACTTCCTACTTAATGCATCAGCAACAATATTAGCTTTGCTAGTATGATACTTAATTGTACAATCATAATCTTTCAACAATTCTATCTATCTCCTCTGTCTCATATTCAACTCCTTATAACTCAACAAAATAGTTTAAACTTTTATAATTAGCAAATACCTAAAAGGTTTCACCATATAGGTAGTGTCTCTAAATTTTCAAAGCAAATGTTAAAGCAGCAAGTTCTAAATCATGTACTGGATAATTAAACTCATGAGACCTCAACTGTCTCGATATATATGCTATCACTGTGTCATGCTGCATCAACACACATCCTAATCCCTGATGTGAAGCATCACTGTACACTACATACCCTCCTGTTCCAGATGGAATAGCTAACATCGGTGCTGTAGTTAACCGATGCTTAAGCTCTTCAAAACTTCTTTGATAACTATCATTCCATCTAAAAGGCACATTCTTCCTCAGAAGTTTTTTCAAAGGGGTTAAGATAAATGAAAACCTCTCGATAAAGCTCTTGTAATATCAGGCTAATCCAAGAAAACTCTAAATCTCAGACACATTCCTCGAAGCCTCCCACTTCATCACTATTTTTACTTTCTTTGGGTCTACTTGAATGCCCTTTCTAGACACTAAGTGACCCAAGAATATTACTTGATCAAGCCAGAATTCACATTTACTGAACTTGACATATAAATATTTTCTCTCATTATTTGTAGAACCAATCTCAAATTCTCTGAATGTTCTTCTCTACACCAAGATGCCATCAATAAACACAATCACAAAGCAATCTAAATAATGTTGAAATACCTTATTCATCAAGGCCATAAAAGCTGCTGGGGCATTATTCAATCCAAACGGCTTCACTAAAAACTCAAAATGCCCATATGTTATTCTAAATACACTTTTTGGTATATCAGCCTCAGCTATTTTCAACTGATAATATCCCGATCTCAAGTTTAACTTTGTGAACACTTGAGATCCCTGTAACTTACCAAGCAAATCATCAATCCTTAGCAATGGGTATTTATTCTTAACTGACACTTGATTCAACTACCAATAATCAATACACAATCTCAAAGTTCCATCCTTCTTCTTTACAAACAATACTAGAGCTCTCCAAGGTGACACGCTGGGCTTGATGAAACCCTTATCTAATAACTCTTGTAACTGGGTCTTCAATTCTTTAAGTTCTAAAAGTGCCATCCTATAAGGAGGAATTGATATAGGAGTCATACCTGGAATGAGTTCTATGGTAAACTCCGTCTCCCTTTTTAGGGGGTAAACCTGGTAGTTCTGCAGGAAACACATCTGGGAAATCCCTAACAACTGGAATATCTTGAATAGTTTGTTCATTCTGGGTATAAACTATGTGGGCCAAATAAGCCTCACATCAACTTCGGATCAGTTTCAAAACACTCATGAATGAAATTATTCGGGCTGACATTGCCTGATTAACTCCTTGAAACACCACTTTCGGCTGATTAGGGGAATCAAGAACTACTTCCTTAGTATAACAGTTTATCACAGCCCGATGAGTAGTGAGCCAATCTATGCCTAGAATAATATCTATTTCCTTTAATTGCAATACAATTAAATTAGCTTCCAACTATGCCTGATCAATCTGAACTATGCACCCTTTGCATACTTCACCAATCACTGTTGTGCTACCCACTGGGGTACTCACCTCTATTCCACATTTTAATGTCTCTCTCTCACATTGTAATTTAGATGCTAGATGCGGTGTGATGAATGAAAATGTAGATCCTGGATCTACCATTGCAAATGCTTCAAAATGAAAAACATTCAACACACCTGCTACCACGTCTGGGGAGTTCTGCGCCTCTTGTCTGGTGATGACATAGACCCTGACCTGAGACTACGACCGCGACTGGTTACTCCACACCTCAGTCCTGACAGTAGGCCTTGCTGACTGAGTTCTACCTCTATCTCTACCTCTCTGTACAGATCCGATAACTTGACTCTACTGAACTGTTTTTTGAGTCATTGTTCCTCCTCTAACTCTAGACTGTGGTCTGAAAGTCTCAGGACATTCTCTGATCTGATGCTCTATAGAGCCATAATGAAAACAAGCTCCTGATAACCTCTAACTCTCACCACCATGTTTCTTACCACAATACTCACAATTAAGCATCTGTTGTGACCGCCTAGAGGGCACTTGTCCTCTAATTCTACTAGTCTGAACAAATCCACCTCTTGGTCGAAACTTAGTTTGTCTCGATCTAGCCTGAAATCAAGACGATCTGTTCTGCCGTTTACTGAAGCTTCTACTAGAATCAGCCTGATATTCACTCTCGTTCTTCACTCTAGACTCCTGTCTATACTCTCCCTGACCATCCTTCAACAAATATTAAATTTTGATCGAGGCTGCTCAGAGCTTTGTAAAACTATCTAAATTAGAAATAACTAGCCTCGTTCTGATCTCCATATTTAATCCATCTTCAAACCTCCAACACTTGTCCTCCTCAATTAGGATTAATGCAGTTGCATACCACATTAATTCATTAAATTTTATCTTATACTCTGCTACTAAGAGAATTCCTTGTTTCAGATTGAAAAATTCTTTTATCTTGCTGTCTAGATAAATCTTCGGCATATAATTCTCTTTAAACACCTTTAGAAAATCTTCCTAGGCCAAACTACAAGGTCTAGCCATACTTTTTGGAATAGTCTTCCACCACTGATATGCTAGACCTTGCAGAAATGAGACTGCATAATCAAATCTCTCATTTGACTCACAATCCATCTGATCAAACACTCTTTCAGTTCTCTCAGCCAACTTTCTACTACAGCAGGGTCTGTACTTTCGTAGAAGTCTACAGCCCCCTGCTTCTGAAGCTTATCATATCTCCTTTCCCTCCTCTCTAGGATTCTCAAAGGTATTTGAGCAAAATCAGGTATAGGAGACTCTTTATTAGCTCCTACAGACTCCATGTCAACTGACTCTCCAACTTGATCCCCTACAGTAGGTGACCTATAACAAAAATAGTTGTGATCACTAACTGAGTCTCTCACTATTTATCATGTCTCAATGCTCTTATATGTCCTTATGGATGCCAAACCATGCTCTGATACCAAAATTGTAATATCCCATTACTATAGAATATATACCCAAACATCCATAGGGCATTCAAGAACATATCCTATGACAATAATATGTTAGAGCAAATATAATCTTTTAAATGGCATCATAAAGAATACACAATACTTTAAACCTCAAAACTTCATTTCATTCAATCACAAAAGTTTACATTATAGTCATTAAAACAAATATTTACATTACCAAATATGAGAAAGTTTACAATCCTTTATAAAAAATGTTTTATAAGTCAAAGAAACTACAAAATACAATCTATAACTCCTCTGATGTCAGCTGACAGACCTTTGAGTCATATCTTAATCCAAACTGTTCCTCTAGAAAATCTTAGGAACTAGGTCTCTTGACTTGTACCTAAAAAGCCACGTTGGAATTTTTAATGAGTTTTGCGAACTTAATGAGTGAACCATCACTGATGATCTCACTTAAGTCAAATACACAAATATCACAAAACCAACCAATTTTATAAACATTTTCCACCTCAATAAGACATAATGAATGTCACACATCTCACTTACATTCTTTCAGAACATGTATAACCCAATCAATCACATTATCATGGCATATCACTTTATCATCACAATTTCAGAAAAGGTTTCTTTATCATAAATATACAAATGTAGATGCATATGTGTAGCACTCTACTCTTGCAAGACATGTACCTGACATTCAGAGTGATGTCCGCTTATGTACCCCGCGAGGGTGGCACACTAGAACAGTTAATCAATCAAGCTCATTACAATTTTTTTTCAAAATAATGCATGCATATGCAGAAAATCAATAAACAAATTGGGCCCATTTTTATTCATAAACAATTTCATTCATGAGTGTTACTATACTCATTGATCAATCTTATTTACAAACATTTCCAATTTGGAAAGTTATTACAAACAAAATTATTCAATTACACATGATACAATAATTGTAGAATACACAATTTGATACCAAAAAAGAAGAAGATACATATGCAGACGCGAACTAATCCCGACCTCTATCTCTTACTCGAATGCAGTGGCTAGACTCTCGTTTGTCTACGTCTGAGCCTTAAAAAATTGCAATTTTGAGGTGAGTTTTGCGAATTTAGTAAGTGGACCATCCTTGATGGCTCACTCATATCACATAAGACACATTGTTTATGAAATCATGTAATTCACATCGATTCCCTAATAATCAAATAGCATCACGTATCAATTTGATCACTTATTTCATGTCCCAAATTCAGAGCAGTTATACAGTTCATTTTAGTCATTCAAAACATACATATCAATTTTATATGCAATGCTTATGAGACTCACTTCCAATTGTTATTGTTGTGACCGAGTGATTTTTTACTAGCCTATATCCCTTATAGATAACAAGCTGTATCAGATAATGTCCTATATCCCTTAGTAGTTACCGGGTATATTCACAACTGAGCTAGATGCTCTTATCAGATTTTAAGCTTTAAGCTCTTTATACTGGCAACTCCAGTCACAACTGTCTTTATCTTTTATGCATTCATGTAATGAAATGCATCACATTTATTTGGTAAATCAAAAGTGCTCAATATCACACAATCATATTCACTATCACATTCTCCTTCACATTTGTCATCAAACCTTGGTTCGACATTCAACATATACGTTGAGAATCACTTATTTCATTCATATGTACATTCACCTTTTTCTTCGAAACTTTGTATGGCATTCAACAGTCAAGTTGAGTATCACAAATTTCCTCAAATTCATATACAAGGAGCACTTCCAATGACTTTTACATGCATCAAACGCCTCGAACATTCAATGTCCGGAATCAGTACAATCATGTTCACATTGCATATCAATCATATCAGTATTCATTCAATGCAGAAATTTAAAACAGAACAACATGAAATGAGACCATCTTGGTTGACTTACAGTACGCTCCAGATTAGCATTAGCTTCCATGATCTAGAAACGTCTGGATGAGGATGTTTATCCCGCACATCAACATTATGCAATACACATATTGCACATACACTAATGATTGCACAATCTTATGAGTACTCAATCACATAAATATGTATATGTGTTTTGTATGATGCATGCTCAATGACAATCCCAGGTATATTATCTAAACTTACATCTTATGCTTATTCTCATTTCATAATTCATATATGTCTAATTGAACTTAGGTTTACACTTCATTTGTACATGATCATTCTAAGTTCACCATTCAGTCCTTTTCCTTTATGTGTCTAGTAAATTCTTAGGCTTATACCTCAAGAACACTTAGTTATTCTAATATCATAACTTAATTTCTCGTCATTCCTTTTTTAACATTATATGCTCTCATATACACAATTCTTATTCACATTTAAGCACTTCATACATATTAATCAACTCCTTTGAATCATAACTATAATCATATGAGCATCTTTATTCCCATTATCCTCATGCCTTTGGTACTTTGATATCATCAATTCATTCACTAAGTTATAACCCCAATTATCACTTCAAACATATCACACATTAGTCACTTAATTCAACCATCATTCTAGGTTCAGTTCAAGCTCCATTTAAGCCTTAATTAAGACCAAATGATCAGTGAATGTCCGTTAGGCAGACAACCATGTCCGCTGAGCGGACCTTTATGGGAATCTTATAGAAATTTGAATTTTTGACCCTCTAGACCTCAAAATCTCTTTTCGGGTCTTCTTAAAAGTTGTAGATCTCAAAGTCCTCTTTGAAAGCATACTTAAATGACCTCAATCCAAGTTCTACAGAAAGTGTTATGCCTCTTGCCTTAACATATATCCAATTGCATTCTTATTTCCAAATTTCTAACTCTTTACTTACTACATTCAACACCTTATGCTTGGTCTATCATTTCTAGCTCAATTACTCATCATTTCCTCATAATTCTAAACTCCATTTCATCTCAATATCACCTCTAAACAATTTATAGTCCATGATTGATCATGAAGACTAAAAACAGAACATATACATATATATACATTTATCATCAACTTTCTGCACACATTACTCATCTTCTAGTCAATATTTGAAACTCTTAAAGACATAATTTGAATTCGATGTCTTCAGGAAAAATGTAGCCTTATGTCTCTAATTTAATTTAAATAAAAAATCATCTCATTTAGATATCTATAGAACAAGTTATGGCTAAATTATAGATGCATAATCAGTGGAAAATGTCATAGCTAACATGTTTCTAGCACACTTTAAACACCATTTACTCTCTTAATCCAACATTATATCATTCCATAATCTATTACACATCAAAACACCACAGCAAAACATGAATCTGGCCTACATTTTTCATTCAAGTTTTAGCATGTGCCCATCCTCATTTATGAACATTTAACCTCTAATTATCATTAAAACAAGTTTCATTCATCAAAGCCATGAAGATTAATAGGTTACTTGATTAACCCAAAGCTTCTTTAATTACCATGAAACCCTAGCTTCTCTAACATACACAATCTTCATCTTTCCAAAGGTGGTAGGGATAGGTCTTTAGTGACAAATATGAAGAAGATAGCAAAAATGATAGTAACAAACGGAGGCGAGAGAAAGCTTCATCGTTGATAGTGTGAGAGTGAATGTCGTAGATGAAGAAGATTGAAGATGATGAGAGAGAAAATTACAAGAGGTGAGAGCAATTGAATAAAGTGAAAGACAATTAAGAATGAGATGGTCTTTCACTTTAAACAATTTCGTGGGTTATGGCATGAGGTGTGGCAAGTGACACTTGTCACTTTCTTATGGTCTCTTCTTGATCTTTTATTTAACTAGTCCATTTGTCTCCAATTTCTACTCCAATTGTCTCCCAATTATCAATGAAACTTGTCATTAAATCTTAATGTCACTTATGAAAATTTTTACTATCATGTGACTCTTATTTCTATTACTATTCATCAATTGTTCTGCGACTTGACATTTTTCCTAGTCCTAAAATACCCTTAAATTTAATAATTTTCCTAAATATTTACTAAAAATTTTGAGTTAATAAATATACTCTCCAAATCAATTCTTAACACATACAATTCACAATTCCAAATATAATCACATTTATAGATCAATTATACCTGGAAAATGTCAAATAAGTGGATGAACAATTCATTATAATGTGTGCAATAATCAAATTCATGTATATGTATGCTAACATTATACATGAGCATGAAATGCATTATTATAAACTCTGATTGTTGTTTTCTCAATTACAAAAATCTAGGGTTCTTACCCTTAGTATGGAAACAGGATGTTACACAGAGCCACAGACTCAATGATTAATGAGCTCGGTATCTAAAATAGTTACGGGATAGTATTTAAAATGAGCCCGGTATCTACAACAGATACGAGACAGTTAAATAGGCCAGTCACAACAAAATAAAAATGAAAGTGGAGTCTCATGTGTATTGCATGTATATCTTTATATGTATCATGTGACCCACTATAAAGATTGATTAAATTGAGTTGATATAATGTTATACTATGTTTTTGTACATATAAATGATTGAGGTGAAGGATTAGATTGTTCTGAAAAGATTATATGACATGTTTGTATTATAATGTGCTCATTAAGATATAATGTATAGTGTGATTTGGTATACAAAACTGTATAAGAATTAATTCAAGTTAATATGATATACTTGTGAATTTGGTTGTCTGCTTATGATGTTGTATTAACTCGAGTGAACGCTTCGATGATAGTTCACTCTCTAAGTTCCCAAAGCTCATCAAAATTGCAAATGTTGATTTTCAGGTACTGAGGAGACTTAGCTTCTAAATCAATCTAGTAGTAGTCTAGTATTGTCAATTTTGGAAACAAAAAAATGACTCAAAGGTCTAGTCAATTAATGTCTAAAGAGTTTAGTTAGAATGTTTTGTTAGCATCTCATTTCATGTTAGACATTTTGTATACAAAAGTAAACTGTAAGTTGTTTTTGTAATGTAAATAAATGGATTATGAAATGTAATGACCATGTAAGCTTATGTTTGAGAATGAAATAAGGAAAATTTGATCTTATGATTACTTATGTTATATGTTATGCAAATAAAAAGTGGTTGTGATTGCTTTAACATGCCATTCCCAGAGGCTATGTTCTTAAATGTCCTTTGGATGTCTAGGTATATGCTCTATGATAGTGGGTGTTATATGATTCATTATCTAGCATACATTCTGAAGAGATAATTGCAGTGGTGATCACAAACTTCACCATACTCCTAATAAAGGCAATCCTTAGTAGTTGTGAAAGAGACCCTTATATGAAGAGCATTATGGAAGCTAAATAGAGAGATGACTTGACATATCTAAAATAGTTAATGGATCAACAAGGTTTAAAATGTAAGGGAAAGTTGGTGGTGGGTTATGATGAGGATTTGTGCAAAAAGACTATAAACCTGATGCACACAGGAGCCATGAGGCACACTCAGGGGCCACTTTACTGCTAAGAAGATTGCATAGTTTTGTTATTGGAAGGGGCTCACTAAGGATGTGAAGAAATTTGTAAGCGAATGTGATGTGTGTCAGAAATGCAAATATGATAGAGCCGCTTACCCTGGTCTCATGCAGCCTCTACCTATTCTCAGTACGATATGGTACAACATATTAATGGACTTTGTGAAAGCTTTATCGAAGAAAGGAGGTAAAGAGTTGATATTGGTGGTCGTCGATCAATTGAGCAAATATGCTCATTTTGTGGCCCTCTCACATCCTTATACCTCTACCACTGTGACAGTAGCGTTTATGGACCACATTCACAAATTGCATCGCATGCCACAAGAAATAGTAAGTGACTATGATTCCACCTTCTTGAGCCACTTTTGGAAGGAACTGATGAGATTGCAGGGAGTAAGCCTTAAGATGTCCACCAAACTAAAGTGGTGAATCGATACTTAGAGAATTACTTGCGTTGTATTGGTAAATGAAAATGGCAAGGACTGGGTTAAGTAACTACCTTTGGTTGAATGGTGATACAATACTAATCCTTATTTAATCACTGGTATATATCTTTATGAGATATTGTATGGGCAACCTCTCCCCATATACATTCCCTATATTCAAGGTGAAACCAAAGTAGAAACAGTAGATCGAAGCCTCACTTCTAGAGAATTTATGATCAAGGAGCTGAAGGCCAATCTGGTAAAGGCACAACATTGGATGAAGACCAAGGTTGATCAACATCATTTTGAGAGGAAATTTTAGGTGGGGGAGTGGGTATACCTAAAATTGTAAAAATACAGGCAAGGTTCTTTGAGACAGGCTAAAGGGCAGAAATTGGTTGCTCGCTATTATGACTGCTTCCAAATCCTGGAAAAAATTGGGATTGTTACTTACCTCCTAAACCTCCAACCTTATGCCAAAATCCATAATGTGGCGCATGCCTCTCTGCTTAAGAAGAAATAGGGTGACCAGATAATTGTCTCTCAACTGCCAGACAACCTTCTGAGTAGTCCTAAGTATCCCTTGAAGATTTTGGACAGAACAATAGCAAGAAGAGGCAACAAGGCCATTCCTAAGGTGCTAGTTCAATGGGAGAACTCTAGAACTAATGTAGCTATTTGGGAACTTTTGAGTGACTTGCGGCATAAGTATCTAGCCTTTGATTACTCTTGAGGACAAGAGCTGGCTTTATGGGGGTGGAATTGAAGCGCACCGTTTTAATTATTCAGTTGTTAACTTAATATTGCTGACATGGCACCTAGGGATGCATGCCATCATGTTTAGTTACAATTTTATTAGCTTCCACTTTTCTTGCTAATTCATTTTGTTGCTTATTTTCTGAATTCCAATTGTAGGAGAGCTACAAAATTTGAATAAGAAATCCTTCCTCTTTCTCTCTCTCTATTCTTCTTCTCTCCTTCCTCTTTGTCAATTCTCAATTGATTAATATCATCTTTTTCATTAAAAGAAAATGTATGGGCTAAAATGTTATAGTTCTATAAGTATGATAAAGTTAAAATGTCATGTATAGATAGCAATGTTATAAATTAATTTCAAGTATAGAAAGTCAAAGGGATAACGTATTCAAAAGTGTCAAACCTTTTAAAAAAATTTCAATTCAGTGCCCAAGCTTTAAAATTTTTAATTAAGTGACCAACCTTTTATACCCTTAACAATTCAATTCAAAATGTTAGTTTTGATGATGCAACATATCTACTAAATGCCCTGTGGATGTCTATCTATTAGCCACATCAACAAAAACTAACCTTTTGAACTGAATTATTAAAATTTTAAAGATTAATCACTCAATTGGAAATTTTAAAAGCATAGGCATTTAATTAAAAAAAATCTCAAAATGCTGAGTATTTTAGGATTAGTTATCCTAAAGTTAAATGAGGGTTACATAGAGGGGTTTAGGCAAATCTAGTAAGAAGGGAGCATTCTCTATCAAAATAAGGGGGGTGTTTAGTTGATGATGGGTTTGAGAAGGAGTTGATGGGTAAACAATAAAAAGTGAGTGGTTAATTGGTGATTATCATTATAAGGGCAATAGTTTGATATCTCACTTTTGGGGAATCCTCCATACCTTTCATTTAGTAGAAGAATGAAATTCATTCCTTAGCAGTGGCTTTTTTTAAATTTTTTAAATATTAATTAATTAAATACAAAATTAAAATATAATTAATTAATTAATTGCAATATAATTAATTAAAAGATTATTATTATTAATTAAAATATAATTAATTAATTAGTTACAAATAATTAATTAAAATATAATTCATTCATTAATTAATATATTGTAATTAATTAA
>JANZLX010000212.1:22199395-22211366 GCA_025531955.1 Erythroxylum orinocense
AAAGTTACAGTATTAAAACATAAGAAATACCATTTTTACCGCCCCCCCCCCCCAAACAACCTTAAAGGTCACCTGGTGAGGGCTTAACCGGCAAAATTCAATAACGGCCGCTATAATCCGCTATCTGCCCAAATCGCGGCCGCTTTAGCGCCGCGACACCAAACCGCTCCGCTACAAGGGTCACTGTAGCGGCTCGGCACCGCTCCGGCACTATAGCGCCGCGATCGCCCGCTATTAACTACTATGGCCGCAAGCAAGTCTCTTTGATGAAATTCGACTTGAGCAACAAAATTCTCTTGCAATTCAAAATTTAATTAAAGGAGTCCATGAAGATTTTGTGGGAGGGCAATGGTCCATAAAGAATGGGTTGTTAATGTATAAAAATTCGGTTTTTGTACCGAACATTCTACTTCTATTTCTTCTATTCTTTTGGGAATACACAGTTAAGGGTGTGAAGGGTACCAAAAAACACTTTTCAGGATTGCGAAAGATTTTTGTTGGAGAGGTATGAAAAAAGATGTCCAAGACTTTACCCAATCTTGTGGTGTTTGCCAGCGGCACAAGATAGAAACTCTTCACCTAGCTGGGCTATTACAGTCGCTGCTCGTGCCATCTCAAATTTTGGTTGACGTTTCATTGAATTTTATTGATGGCCTGCCTATTTCACTTGGTAAAAATTTAATCCTTGTAGTGGTTGATAAACTCTCAAAATATTGTCATTTAATAGCTATTTCACATCCTTATTCTGTTGTTAGTGTGGCCTAAGTTTTCTTTGATAATGTGGTTAAGTTGCATGGTTCGCCAGAGACCATGGTCAGTGACCGTGATGTGACATTCACTAGTGCCTTCTAGACAGAATTGTTCCGTTTGAGTGGAACCAAGCTTTGTTTCAGTTCAGCGTATCACCCACAATCAAATGGACAAATAGAAGTGTTAAACCGAGTGGTGGAAGTGTATTTGTGTTGTTTCACTAGCATACACCCAACAAAAGTGGGCAACGTGGTTAGCTTGGGTTGAGTATATGTATAATACCAGCTACCATTCGGCCATCAAAACCACTCCTTTTGAAGTGGTGTATGGAAGGCCACCACCAAAATTGTTATCTTATTGCCCTGGATTATCAAAATTGGAGGCGGTGGATCAAGTGTTAAAGGAGAGGGATGACACTTTATTAGTTCTTAAAGAAAATTTGTTGCAGGATCAACTCAGAATGAAGAAGTCTTACAATCAACTCAGAATGAAGAAGTCTTACAATGCTAAGCACCGAGATTTGGAGTTTCAAGTGGGATACATGGTTTTGCTTAAATTAAAGCTATATTGCCAAGTTTCTGTTGCTCAACGGAAGCATCAAAAGATGTTGCCTCGATTTTATGGCCCATTTCGAGTTGTGCAGTGAATTGGCTTGGTTGCTTACAAGTTGGAGTTGCCCCCAAATTCCAAAATTCATCCAACCTTTCACGTTTCCAGCTTGAAACCTTTTCACCTATGTGAACATGAACAAGTTGTACCTCTACCCGATCTACTCCCATTGGTTCCATCACCAACTCCTGCTGCTATCATTGCCCGCCTCATTCGAGATAACAATATAGAGATTTTAGTTCATTGGCAAGGGAAGTCACCAGCTGAAGCTTCATGGGAACTATTGACTGATTTCAAAGCCAAATTTCCAAATTTTGAGCTTGCGGACAAGCTTTCTTTGGAGGGAGAGAATGATATTATGAGGTCAAGACTTTACAAGACATATATGCGGTTCACAATGGGGAAGTTCAGGAACAAGGCTGCAGTTTAGTTTGTTAATTAATTAATTAGTCCCTTAATTTGATATTATCTTGTATTTTCGTTTGTGTAGCCTTTGGGTCAAGTGCAGTTCCTTTTATTACGTAGTAGTGGGTTTGTGAAACAGTTATTGTAGGAAGTAGTTATTTTCCCTCAAGGCTTTATGAAGCCATCATTGTATAGACTGATATTTTTATGGAGTAAAAATTTCTTCTTTGAGTGGAACTCAAAAACAAAGGTCCCGGGTCCCGGGTCCCGGGTCCCTGGTCCCTTTCGAGCCAGAAACATAGGTAGAACAAAGAGGATTCACCTAACATCGAGCAACAAACCCCAGACTCGATCCTGTGCTAACACCATGGGCATCAAGATACGTAGCATGATAGATATTGCATGTTACTTCACATATGTTAATGCTCGAATCTAGTATCTTGACCCAACAATGTGGCCTTCTTCTTGAAGACACAAAGATGCTGCTATATCATTTCTGCGATATCAAGTAAATCATATGATATCAGAGAAGTTCTACAGATATGATAAAATTCCTTGTTTCTTTTCTGATGTATTGTTTTCTTCATCTTTAATATATTCTTCAGTAATTGGAATATATATCTTGATTGACGTAACAGATGTTAAGTGCAACCAATGTTTGCCATTCTCCCAATAATTGTTCTATATATACAATATCAATTCTGGAGCATCCCATTGTTCTTCCTTTCTGATTATTCATTTCTTAAAGCTGCTTTAATTACAATTTCACTATTTGTTGGCTTTCTGATTATTTTCCATTAAGAATGCTAAAGTTTAAAGGATTCTAATTTTGTTATTTCAATTTCTTAAAGATTCCTTGTTCATCCTATATAATACTAGTTTAATTCAGAGGTATAGTTTGTTATACTTTCTTTCATCTTATGCGTTATTTTGCCCATGTTTTCTTGTGAATTCAATTTTGGATTGGTGATTTTGGTATTGCCTGTCTTACCAACCACCTGGGTTGGCTTGCATGTATCTATCTTTGCAGCATGATGCTGCTTGCCGTGTTATTGCAAGGCTTAAGAAGGAGAGGGATGAGGCAAGATCATTACTTGCACAGGCTGAGAGACATATGCCACAGGTGGCAACAGTAGCAATGCCAAATGCTGCCACTCTTAGCAATGGAAGAAGAGGTTTATATGCAATATTCTTCATGGTCTTAGCTTTGATCATATTACTTAGCTTGTGCATTTAAGTTGTGTTAATGACATTACAGCTTCTGAGGACGAAGATATGGGACCACCTGGAAAGAAAATTCGTCCTGGCATTTCTGCTGACATCATTACTGAGCTAACAGACTGTAATGCAGCTTTATCACAACAGCGTAAAAAACGGCAGGTGTCTTCATGTCCATGCAAACTAGTCTATCTGAATCATTTTCCAGAACTGATCATGTTGAACAGCAAGATTACTATGCCTTCATTTATATGTATGCCTGATCAGTGTTAATAGTTATATTTCCCCTGTTAATCCATGTTAGCGTCCACCAACATTGGCAACCAGTGAAGCTCTGGAGAGGTATACACAGCTTTCTAGTCATCCTCTTCACAAAACAAGCAAGCCAGGAATTGTGTCTATTGATATCCATTATTCTAAGGTACGTGTTCTCTTTAATTTGGATCTCATGATGAATTGATGTACCTAGTATGGCAGGGCCATTGTTGTCTTTAGTCTGGAAGATGAGTGTAGGAAGATTGGAATTGTATCAGGCTTTTGCTTTGGGTTTAAGATAGGTGTTCCTTGAAGGACTATTGAAAGATGGGTGCTCCTTGTATTTGATGTTCATGGTAGGGTTGCTGGTGCCAATCATGAACAACAAGAAATAGAAAAAAATAAGATAAAGATACAATATTTAAGTTATCGATAGCTCTTTGAACAGCATCATGTATAATAACTCAACATTCCTGTTGAGAAATCTATGCCATGAGGAATTATTATCATATGCTTTATTTACTTGAATGCTTATTCTCAATTTCATATTTCATGATTTCACCAAAATACTTTTGCAGCCTCTCCTTTGCTGCTGTCATAAGTTTTGTGGGCATGGCTAAAAAAACTGCAACATGATTTATTACACACTGATTTTTCTTATGAATTCAGGCTTAAGGAGTGATTATCACGAGTATGCTATGGCTTTACAAAATCATGTTCAATTTTGTATTCCGTGGTTCCACCAATATACTTTTGTTTGTTGGATAATACTATGAAAGAGTTGGACTTGCTTGAGTCGTGCATAGTGCATCAAGATTTTGAGCAAAATTACTCTCATAACTATTTTCTAATATCTTATATACGTAATTAGGAGTTTTGTTGCCTTGTTCTGTGGCTTACTGGGTTTTGTTGGTCCAATTTAGTTGGTTGCTTGACTGCTGATTTCACAAACTTTATTCTTTGGTTAAAATCATATGTTCCTATGACATTTAGGACATAATTGCCACTGGAGGGATTGATGCAACTGCTGTAGTCTTTGGTCGCTCGTCAGGAGAGATCCTATCTACCCTCAGTGGTCATTCTAAGAAGGTTTTTGCACTAACTTGGTTATTGCTGCAATTTTGTTTAAAAAAATTAATATCTTCACTGATCAGGTCATGTCTCTGGTAGGTTACGAGTGTGAAGTTTGTTGGTGACGGTGATTTTCTTTTAACTGGTTCTGCAGATAAGGTTGGTCAATTTATTTTTTTAAAAAGTGTGGTTCTCCTAAATGAATGCGGACTTTCATCTTGTACTCATTAGTTGTATGATATGGTTTTGCAAAAACACAGTATTCATTTGTTTTTATTCAATGACACAGATGGTTCGAGTTTGGCAAGGTTCTAGTGGTGGGGCGTATAATTGCAGACACATCTTGAAGGACCATACTGCTGAGGTATATTTGTTTTTAATTGCTGATGTCAAGATTGATATATCAATCCATGCTTGAGCTGATTGCAAGGTTGTCCAATCTTGTGACAGTTGTAACCATTTGGATTAATACACCTATTATCCTGTCAGGTGCAAGCTGTCACTGTTCATGCCACAAATAATTACTTTGTAACTGCTTCTCTTGATAATACATGGTGCTTCTACGATCTCTCTTCTGGTGAATGCTTAGCGCAGGTTCCAACAGCGCCCTTTCTCTGTGACAGTTATTAATGTTAGAAAGTTGGATTTTTTTTTTTAATTTCTTTCCTTCCAGTGTTAAGATGCATGTGATGATTAGGTCGAAAAAGTATTATTTACTTGTGTAATGTTTAATTGTTGCTACGATGATAATATTTATATTTCATTTACATCGAGATGGCCATGGATACCTAAAACTCGAATCTAGTGAATTCTTATTTTATTGAGCTGTGAATGTCATGTCCAAGGATTTTATATATGATTCTAGTTATGTCTTGTAAGTCTACTTTTCTTTTCTAATTTTATATCATAAATTTTGCAGGCTGAAAATCTCATATGTTTATTGAGTTAATATATATTTCTGAATTTTCTCGTAGGGAAATTAAGGATGTATGTTGTACACTTGTCATGATTCTACAGGTCTCTGACACTTCAAAATCTGATACTTCAAAACCAGAGGGTTATACGTCTGCATCTTTCCATCCTGATGGTCTTATTCTTGGAACAGGAACATCTGAAGCTGTTGTTAAAATTTGGGATGTTAAAAGCCAGGTAATTCTATCAAGCATATAACAAGACGGATGGTTATGTTTTCAGATTTCATTTCACACCTGGCAAGACATTCAGGTCTATCTCCGTGGAGTGTTATGAATGCTGATTTTGATCATTCTTTAAAATTTCTACTTGTGTACTTGATTGATTTACAGGCAAATGTTGCTAGATTTGATGGGCATGAAGGAGCAGTAACTGCAATATCATTTTCAGAAAATGGTTACTTCCTGGCAGTGAGTATCTTGGATCCAGAATGAATGATTGACCATATAACCTCTGACTGATTTTATAAGTTTTGATTGGACAGACTGCAGCTCATGATAGTGTTAAATTGTGGGATCTTCGAAAATTGAGGAATTTCCGTACCTGGAGTCTATATGATTCAAATACATCAACAAACTCTGGTAAGTATGGCTGTGATGCTAGGCCCCATGATTCCATATAGATGGTCCAGAATGTAATCATGTCATTCACTTGTTTGTATTAAGATAAAGATTAGAGCAGGTGTGCTTGATGATTTTTAAATATTCATCTCTTCTGCAATATCTGTTTTGGCCTATGGAAAGATATCAATATAATTTCCTCGTAATAAAGTGACAATTATAGTCAACTGTTTCCAAGTAATATATCACTGGATTCTTGTGCTTCTTATTGCAGTGGAATTCGACCACAGTGGACATTACATTGGAGTTGCAGGGTCAGATATAAGGTATGGTTTCTATTTGGATTTGAAACGTGCCCAGTTCCATGTTTTGTTTTTAGAAAGCATTCCTTGATTCTTTTATCTTTTCTCTTTGCTGGACTATAGTGGCATGGGATGAGTATACATTATTTTGATCTTCCTGGAGTTAGTTGGTGTCAAACCTTGTAGAGGCTTTTTTTTCCCCCTTCTCCTTTTCACAATTCATTTTCTTATCTGGAAGAAACATCTTATTAACAAGATTGTAAACAAGTCATGCAATTCTTTTGACTGCTTCCAAAGTTTCTTAACTTTGTATAGCATTTTTTTCTGGCTTATCTGTGCCTCTGGTTTTGTAGGGTATATGAGGTTGGCAATGTCAAAACAGAATGGAATTGCATAAAAACTTTTCCTGATCTATCTGGCACAGGTTTCCCTTGTTAGCTTTTCCAGTGTAATTGCTGTATTTCCTTTTTAAGTGTTGGGAGTGATGAACTCATGGTGTTAATTTTGCTCTTGTTGCAGGTAGAGCAACATGTATAAAATTTGGTACAGATGCAAAATACATAGCTGTAGGATCAATGGACCGGAACCTCCGGATATTTGGCCTGCCTGAAGATGCACAGTTGGAGTCGTGAAAATCCTTTCCTGAGTTTTCTAAATTGTGCAGGGATTACCTTGCAGTGGATGTTAGTACCTCATTTGAACTAACAACCTTTGTGGCAGCTGAAGTGATTGGTGACATTTGAGGTCTTGGTTGGTCTTTGGTCTTGGCGCTTTGCGTGATTTAACCAACCAGTGTGCCTAAACTGGAGCCTTCTAAACTTAGAACGCAGATAATTTATAACAGATGGGCTATTTTGTTTTAAAATATCCGAAGTATGATTTAAATCATCTAGGAGACTGGTTACTGTTTCTGTTGTACTGTATTTGCTGGAAACTGTAGTTCTGTTTTTAGACCAAAATTTTTACACTGGGCTGTTTTAACTAGTAAGGCCTAGTTTCTATCTGCCAGAACGTGGAAGCTTTCAATATGTAGTTAAATGAATTTGTTGTTAAAATTGCCCTCATGTATGCATGGAGCCATTTAAAATTTGGGTAAGAATTTTGCTTTTTGGAAAGGATATACTTGACTCGAGCGGAAATTAATTTGAGTCTAGATGATTTAAAGATGTCTTTTTATAGTTAGAACTCTTGGGTCAGAATTTTGCTTTTTGGAAAGGATATACTTGACTCGAGCGGAAATTAATTTGAGTCTGGATAATTTAAAGATGCTTTTTATAGTTAAAACTCTTTTAGAACATGTGGAAAAGGTTTTTTTTTAAAAAAAGGATGAACTTGTTAAAAGTGAATAAACGAACATGGAACCGTTCGAAGTGAACTACTGTAAGGATGAAAATAGTTTCAACGGTGTTACATTTCTATTCTGAATATGAATTTTAAATCAGATGCAGCTAAACGTGGCATAATTGACAACACAACATTTAACTGATAAGATAAATATACGACAGACCTAAACCATTACACCTTTTGGATTTTCATTCTAAATATTGTTTATTCTTAATATATCACAAAATAGTTTAATGTTACTGCCTTTAACTCCTTTCCGATGCAATGGAGAAAGCACTTTCAATAATCTTTCAAACTTTTCAGACTACAAATATTGATTTTCAGGTAATATTTTATCCACATACAACGCATCCTTAGGAATGGTAGGGGAAAAACTCTCTATCCTACATGTCTCACATGCATAAATTAAACGAGCTCAATCACCAAAACTTTACAGTACCTGCTTGGTGCCTACTTGCAGTACAATGAAAGTATAACTGCAGATTGTCCTTCGTCGACTCTAACGTCCACATGCTAGACCCTAATTTCACCAATTTTCAGACTGACATGTCAACCATCAGAATATCAATCAATTTGCATGGACCAAAGAGCTAATGGTGGCTAGATCAAGTTTGAAAGAATGAAAAAATCATCATCAGAAAAAACCAAAGAGGGTACATGCGAAAATTCACAGCCTTCATCAGGTGAGATATTTTGAACTATGCGTAAACCCCCAAAGCTGCATAATAAATAACAAAATCTAATCAACATATAAACACCGCAACTTCATTTACTTAGATGTGCACCTATCAGTAAAGAAGCAGTAAAGAAGAGTAAGAATGGCTAACAGATAGTCCTAAAATATTTTATCAATCGAAGGTTCAACCTCATCTATTCTTGCATATATCCACCTCTGGGAAGAAAAAAGCAGTTTCAGCAAACTGTTATACCACAAAAATTCTTCTAGTCCAGGATTTAAGAGAGATTCCAGTAACCCTGAAGAATAACTTCGAATATTGGCAAATTCTAAGGAGCCTAGGTTTGCATTATTAGTTAATTCAGACTGGAAAAGGTATAGTATGGTCCACCATCCTTTCTTAGCTGAAGTGCCAGAAAAATAACAGAAACAAAAGTAAAAAATTACCTCAACATTTTTCAACTCAAATTCTTCGTTAAGGGCGAGGCACAAGTTCCCAAATGTTTCACAGGGTCCACTACTTCCAGTTAACCTTGTCAAATGGAAAATGAGTAACATCATTAAATGGGCAGATAATTTTACAAATTCACTCATGTCAGAAAAGAAACTAAGTTAGCAATACACTAGAAAAATTGGCTTACAGATCTCCATCCAAGTGTAAAGCGAAGTTGCCACCACCTCCAAATGCTAGTAAGTCATTCATACACATGTAGTAATATCGGTTGGCACCTAATCAAGCAGTATGAACTCTCAAGTTTAGTTTGCACAGAAGGATTTTATTGCTTCTCAAGCACTAATTAGAAGTTCCAACTTCCTCTGTATTAAATGGTTTTCAACTCACATCTACATGGAGAATATTTTTATCCAAGAACATGATATTTATTCATGAGATGAAGCAACATTGCAACAATGTGAGTTTTCTTCCCATTTTATACAATAATTACAAAAGCTATTCAATTCATATCAAGCCAACAAGGTTATAGAAATTTCCATTATTGCAAAAGGGGTTGATGTTCATATTATTTAACCATTACGAGAACCCGGAAAATAAATTCAAGTTGTTTCTCACATTTTTGAGAGAAGATGTTACAGGATGATGATGCTTACCAGTTGGTCTAAATAATCTTGGCTCGCCATATATGGTTGTAAAAACAAACGATTGGTTTGTCCCCTATAATGAAAAAAAATAGATAGATAAAACAATCATCTAAAATTTAAGTAGGTAAAGGAAAGGAAACTAATCAAACACTTTAAAGGACTTCAAAATTGTAAATTCAAATTTACCTGATATTTTCTCTTAGCAGTGGGTATTAGAGGACATTCTAGCAGGCCACCAAAAACAGAACCTTGTCTATCTCCAACAATCTACAAGTTGCATGACATTCATAGTTTTATCTAATTAAGATGTTGACACTTCTTGTTGGAAAGAATTATAGAATTCTTGGCATAAAGTCATAGAGATACCAGCAAACAAGGGCCAGAGAGGACAGAACTGTTGCGAATAAGTGTGCGGAGTGATATGCCATGCTTCAAAGTACTGCCCTTCATTTGAAAATTTTGCAAATGATTCAAAGATGTAAAGATGGTAGCAGAAAACCATCAACATCAAGCAAAAAAATACCTATACAATAAAGTCCATTTGCAGCCTTTCACGATGTTAGGAAGAGATAACTTTAAAAAGACATACAACTCTTGAGAAATAAAAGCTGATTCATCGGCAACATCAGACAACATGTCCCCTGATGTTTGTTGACTATGTGCTTCATTACGCACGGAACTATCAATAATCTTTATGGGGGGACCATCCTCATTCGTTTCATCTGTACTAATTATTTGCTTATTCTTGACAACTAACCCATATTTGTTAGAATCTTCAGAACACTTCCTGAACTCTTCTTCAAATACAGTATCAAATGTGGGATACTTCACCGAGTATTCCTCTCGTTCCTCGAATTGGTTACAGCCCCATCCAGCAGGAAGCGACTGTGTTGATCTTAAATCATCTTGTTGCTTGTTTGGTTCGGACTCAAGAGAGCTTAACCAAGGGGAAACAAAGGGAATAAATGAAGAAAATATTTTGCCTCCTTTAGAGAAATGCCTGGCCTACACAATCAATAAGCTCACGTCATAAAACTGACGCTAAAGGTACAAGTAAAACCAAAAACGAAATCAATCATCTTCCCTATTGAACGTATAAAAAGAATAATTTTAACGGTCGGATAACTTAGCACATTTTTTGTATATAACCTCTGTTTCATAGCAAAACAATAGAAACATTAACCACCTCTGTTTCATATATCCTCAGCTATCAAATAGAACCTCGAGGTTTACTTCTGTTTCCATAATTTTTCTCAGCTACGAAAGACAACTCAGATAATAAATAACAGTGGAACCAAGAGGCAACACATTCAACTCATCCACAAAGAAAACAGACGCTACGCATCAACCCAACATCATGATCATTACAAGAATCTAAAACGAGAAGAACTTCCCCAACATCAAGAAATCATAGTTCTCTATTCCTCAAAGAAGTGATTCCAAGAAAAAGAAAAGGAAAGTAGCCCATAAAGAGTTATCGATCTGACGCAACTTTGAACCTTTTAAGGACGTGAATTATCCATCGAAAACACATAAATTAATACAATAGCTTAAAGAACAGAACTACATTGTACGAATTGAAGCAGATCAATTCCCAGAAAGGACAATACCTGAAATTTCTCATGGAGCGAGGAGGAGGGCGCAGAAGAACTCGGCGAATCAGCGAAGAGACGAGACAGCTGATTGGAAACCTTCTCTTTAAAAGTATACATTATTTTCTATCAGAATTTATTAATAACTATTATATGATGATATGAATTAGCAAGCGAGAGAGAGACCTGAGGAGGAAAAGGAGAGAAAAAGCTCTTGGCTTTATGATTGGATGGAAACGGAGAAGTGTCGGTTTCGTCCTGCCAAAAGAGGGAGAGCTGTAACTCCGAATAACGAATAATTAATAATTGATAATAAAGTGTGAGTAAGGGAAATTTTGGCTTTTGTATTTGTTTCCACGTTTTGGACAAGTGATATTTTTGCTGTCGGTCAAACCAAGGCTTTACATGTTTTGATTGGTTGTTGTTCGGATTGAGGATTTGATCTCTTTTATCTATGGATCCAAGTATGTTTTTTAATAATTAAAGATGAAAACTTGAGTGCTGAAAATGTACACATTATGAATTTTAAAAATAAAGGAATATTATTTTTTAAAAATTAATATTATTTTTACTTTTTAATGTTAACAAAATAATGCAATTGATATCATGATTCCATCTTGTGTTATATAATTCTTACATTAAGGGAGAATATAATTTATATAGTTTAATTGAAGTGTAACCTTTATAAAAAGCTCTTAAAACATTTAATTAATTTGCATAATTTTTAGGGAAGATTTCCTTTCATAACCTTCAGATTCATTACAAGTAAATGTTTAACTAGAACTTTAACACTTAGCTTGTATCATAGGTATGAACTATTTATATTAGGATATCTTATGCAAAAGAGCTTAAAGTCTATAGAAGATATAAAAGAGGGGGAAAATAGTTAATTACAAGTATTCAAGATTGAGAATTGAGTTGACAATAAAGACAAAAGTTGAAATTTAGATAAAGTTAGAATTTCCTATAAGATAAAAAGTATATGTTATTCTATTTTATATATGTTATCTTAGTTGTTTAAAACTTGAACTTATAGAATTTTACTTAGAATATAATTTAAAATTTTTATGAACCTTTTCTTACTAGAATAAGGGTTTCAATAGCTTCTCTCTCTCTCTC
>JANZLX010000212.1:22418480-22430545 GCA_025531955.1 Erythroxylum orinocense
TGTGTTAGCCACCAAAACTTGGTCGCAAAAATAATTTGGATGGTTCCTAATGTATACCTGCCAGTAACCAAAATTGACTGCAAAAATAATTCAAATTGGTCGCTAAAATTTATGCAATAGAAACCAAATAAATACGTGGAATTATTTCAGGAAAAACATATTCAGTGACATGAAATTTAGCAGAATAAGAAATAAGGAACAAGAGTCGGCCAGCTAGAACCAACAAACACAAGACTGAAGGAGCTTACTCTAAGGTAAGTCACTCTTTGCACCAACACTAAATTGCATTTTCAAGCATGTTAGTCTCATCAAGGGCCTTGTTATCATAGCATTCAATGTCATCTTTCTCCAGCGAATCCAATAAGGTTTTGCACTGCTTGTCATCAACTATCATATCGCTGTTAAGCTTAACTGACTGAGATGGATAACCCTCCATATATGAACTCGTAATTTTATCATCACAGAAGCAGCTATCTTCCATAGTAACCTCTTTGACTGCATCTGTTTTGGCATTTGTTTCATCCAACTCAAACCTTTGTTGATTTTCACAAGCGTTTTGTGTTTCTGGATTCAATATAGGACTCTCAGCATACTTGACAAAATTAATGGATTTAACAGCACCAAACCTGCAGATAGGGATGTCAAATGTCTACATTAATGACAATTAGCGTATCAAGATAAATGAACTGTTATTTCCTCACACCTGGTACATTCTAGCCGTATATCTTCTAATACTTCTGCAATCTGTGTATCAGACAGCAACAACAGCATTTCTGGATCGAACTGGTTAATGTCAAAAATGGAAACAACAGATATGTGATTAAATCGTGTTTAATGCAAGAAAGGTCGACATAACAAAGCATTAAACAATTGCCTGAAATACATATACATAGTAACAAGGCATACCACATTTATGAGCTTTAAGACTTCTTTAGGTTTTTGAAGAAGTGACTTTGCACTGTCAGGTATCCAGATCTCATTTCGAATACTTTCCTGGCACATGTTTTTCATTGTCAGTACAAAGTAACTCAAACAATTCGTGCCATGCAAAAACATAGGCAAAAAAATTGGTAAGGTATGTACCAAGAATGATACATCTGGTATGGCTTGAACTGCAGTTAATACTCGTCCTCCAAACTTCAGGCCATTAAGACCCGCACAAGCTTTTGGAGTCGCTGCTTGATCTGCATACTGATAACGAGAGTATAAACAACTTTCTCTGAGTAACCAAATGGTAGGCATAAAGCATGTATGACTTTTCTTCAATAGTCAGTCTCAAAAGAAAATAAGTATTGATTACAAAGACAAAACATGTTGATTAAAGTAAAGGATAAACATTTAACAAATACGCTTGGGAAGGCTTTACGAGAATCACAGCACCAAAGGTAAGTCTGCCTCAAGTAATTGTAAAGTAACACGTAGTAGAGCTCTATTACCTCAAGAAAAGCGCAAGACTCATTAGGATCTTTATTGTATTCAAACTGGTATGCTTTCAAAGGTCCAAATGCAGTAGCAATCTCCATGAACTACAACGGAAGTATACATATCTGTTCACTAAAAAATAAGTACAGTAACAATAAAAAATGATAGATAGGCATAGCATACATATATATAAAGGGTTAATGATTCATTCAAGGCCAAACCTTTTTCATGTGAAAAAATTTTAAAATTTTTCAATCAAGTTGCAGACCCTTTTAAAGTGTAACTTAGCACTGCAAAACAATTTTTTTTTTTTTTTGTTAACAAGAAGATTATGTGTAAATCAAAGAAGAGAACCGTAAGTCTAAGGTCTCTTGTTTTTTCCATCCGTCAAGTCATCTTTCTAAGAAAAGAAACATTTGAACTGCTGTTTTACACTTTCAAAAAGTTTGGAACTTTATTGAAGAGATCGAAAGTTTTGGCACTGATGTGAAAAAAAATTTAAAGGCCATAGAACTGAATGAATCGTTGATGCATATACATGTACATATATGGGTGTGAGACGGAGAGAGTGATATAGAGAGAAGACGGGATATATAGGGGTGATGAGAATAAAACAACTTTTGAGGCGTCTGAGAAGAACGTAAAAAGAAAAAGATCACAACTTAATAGTTTTTTACCATTTTGGAAGAAAGCAACTTTGAAATCCCACCAATGAAAATCTGCATCAACTCAAAAAGAAAAGAAGATAAGCACATGAACCTAACAGAAATTAGGTTCAGAGAAAAACAGTTTGGGAAAAGACAAAAGCACAAGTATTGCAGTTTCCATCATTTCCTCTTTCTACACTTGCCATCCTGTCCACAACTTTTCCCAAAGTTGTACACAAAGTCCTAAATCAGTTGGCAATTGCAATACTATTAACTAAAACATGCACTAATTCCCAAACAGAAAAAGATCCCAATTCCTAAAACATTCATTGTATCAATATCACTACCCTAATAACAACCTAACAGTGAATATGGAATGATCTGACAATACCCAAATCAAACTGTCTTCATCAAAACCAGTGCCTCAAAAACCGAATTGAGAATGCTAAAGATCATGTTAAATACCATAAAATTTTGCAATAATATTACTATTCAAGTAAAAATGGAATATTTCAGTTGAAAATAGACCTAATTCACGCGCAATTAAAAGGCCAAAAAATATATAGAAGTTCGCTGTATGTTGCTAAATGTCCTCTAGATGATGATAATCTGGGTAAAATGATTTAACTGATGCAAATCTTGATAAAGATAGTGAGATATGCATGTTCAGATCTCAACAACAAAAATATTAAAAGTGTGCTTATTTCAAGAAGCAATGTTTGAGGAAAACTGAAATATGATGGAGAAAAGGATGGAATAGACAAATAACTAAAAAACGGGGGAACTTAATACTTCTATCAATAACCCAAATAATAAATAAGAAGAATAATTCTAGTTACATTAACCATTCAAAAAAATTCTTAAAATGAGGCCCCTAAAAAGATCAGCAAATCCTAAATAATAAAATGAAAGACCATGTCTAGAAGAAGAATTACATAGAAAGTCACACCTGTTCATTCACAACATTCTAACAGACTTCTTATGCAACATTCTCAGGGCACATGCTACAGTCTTTCCAAAAGTTTCATCTATTTTTATAGTGGCATTTCAAATAGGGTGAACTTTTATCAAACACATCTTATGAGATCTGAAATTTATGCTTCTTATGGAGCTCAACCTCGCATTATCCATGTCTGTGTACATTATATGGCCCTTTAACCAATATCCATTGGAATCTAGGATAAGTGAGCTATATCTGAGAAGAAATTATTGACTGAAATTCCAGTTAATGGAAATATCAGAAAAGGATGATAATGAAAGACATTAGAAAATTCTGAATCAAGCTTAAGCTATATCCAGTCAGAATATTGAAAACTATTTTTAAAAAATAAGACAGGAAAGGGGATAAAATTTGTAATCAAGATTCACAAGAATTCTAATGATAAAGCGTTTTGTTATGTCACAACCTAAGGCAGCAGACTATCAGAAAAGAAGAGATAACTGATACCTTATGATGTGAATTGTCAACAACATCGCTTATTAAATCTGTTGCTATACCAGACTTTTCAGGTTCACCAGTCTGCATGAAAATAGCAACTGTCTGAAAACCTGCTACATTTATAGTAACCACACTGTACCTCAGAAAATAGAAAAATAACAATTTTACTAGAAAAGAAAAAAGAAGTAGCTTATCTTCAGAAAGAGACAAATATGACGAAAGAAAACCATAAATCAACCTGATTTTATTAAAATAGAATGAAACGAAAAAAGTAAAAGAGTAACTAGTTAAAAATAAGCAGATGTTTGAACGTAATAATAATTCAAAAAGAAGCAAAATATCATGATATCCCACAACATCAAACATGAGAAATTTCCTAATAAAGGTTGTGATTCCAACACATCAAGGAAGGACATTTAACCTGAAAATATGAAATATTTCAGTGAAGCACAACACACACCACAGATGTGAAATGATATTACTTAAAAACAATCTAAATGTAAAACAATTGATTACTTCAATGAATCACAACAGTCAAACTAGCATATGAGGATGATGACTAGTATTAACCTGCCGTACCATTACCAACTTTGTACAGAATCATACAAAGGCAATCACAAAGTGCTTAGAGAATTAGATGACCCAGCAGCACTTAGGATAAAAGCATGTCAATAACTATGCCAAAGTACAAATATCATGTCCACACCCCTAAACAGTATCCTACTCAAGTTAAATGTGCCATAGATGTTGAAGGACTATCTAATATCTCCTGAAATGAACAGAAAAGGAATATCTTACTTACAACGCTATATTCAAGATCAACATATCTAGATATTAAGGCCCAGTGTAAGTGAAAAGGATAAGGCTTCAGTCAATTAATTAAAGAAAATCAATCTCACATAGATATAAAAAGAGAAAGGGATTGTCATCCGGTGGAACTCCGAAGCTTAAATAGCTTCTGCCACAATCTTTTCACAAGTGAACTCTTTACTTTATTTTTCTTGTTCAATTTCAAGTGAAAATTGCATGTTAAAGTGGACGATAGCAATACACTATAGGATAATGTATAGCACATACAAGTGTAATGCGGTTGAACTGAAAAGAAAAAAATATTTAAGAGAAGAAAAGGATTTTCATATTAGCAAAAAGAGGAAAGGATTGGATACCATCTGTACACTTTTGAGGAACTGGTCAAAATGCTATTTGGACCCAAAAAAATATTAACGTAGATTTCAGCATAGCCACGCCAAAGATCAGACAGCATATCTTAGAAAATTATACCAAATTTTCTCAGAAATATATGAAAAAAAAACATTTGAAAGTTAACGTAACTGAATAAAGAAATCAATGTTCTACATTTCATTAGCCAAAATGTTACTGTTTGAGCAGCCTAGATCACAGGGCCCAAAACCAATGCCAGAAAAAGGAGCTCCATGCACATCAAACTTGTCAATGAATCTGGATTTCTTCTTATTTAGGAGACAGCTTCATCACCATCCAGTAAAGGAGACTTAAGAAACATCCAATATTAACACCCTATTTAAAAGATTCCAGCATGACAGTCAGAACAAATCTCAAATAACCAGAAAAGAGCATTCCATGTGCAGTATAAATTTAGGAATTTACAGGAACAGTACCTATTGCCAAGTTTTGAAAATTATAACTATCTGAATTTTATTCCTAATGTACAAATAACTTAAGAACCCTACTATAGCCAATAAAGAAATTGTAAAGTAAAGATTTTAAGCTGCTCCTTCAGCTCTTATAGCATAGGAAACTACAAGTTCAACCATGTCATTTACTTTGATGATAAATGTACAGGGGAATTCCAAATGAGAAAACTCACTAGGTAATAGACCTGTCAATAGGGGATTCATTCATTTTGCTGAATCCTCTTCCAGTTATATGCTTACTTGAAATTTATGATCATAAATATAATGCTAATACATTAGATGACTAAACTAATACATTCCTATCCGATTGTCAGTAATGTTTGAACCGGCAAAACAATTACCACTCCAATAAAAAAATAAGGAAGTCACAGTAGCATGCAGTATATTAAAACCCACATATTCTGCATGATATAGTTTCCCTTTAGAAGTCCAAACTTTGTGGTTTTAGACCATCCTACAAATTGAAGGACTCATGAAGATCAAACTAATGATATAAACAAGTTACTGGTAAAAATCAATACTCCTTATGACTTGTGACGCAGATAGTCTACTGCTTACAATTAATTCATCCTATAATTAAATAATCCTAATGAACTTAGCATCATCAATTAATTACATTAGCAAAAGAAGATGACAGCAATAGAATTACACAACTTTACTCGTACATTTCTAATTTATTATTTAATTTCTCAAACAAACAAAAAAAGAACTTTACCCATACATTTCTAATTTATAAAACCCAAGACACCATTCCATCAAAAATATATAAGGGTTAAACCGTCAAAGCAAATCAAGGAAATGGAGATGATCATCATCGAAGAGTATAATCTAGGCAACACTTAACCAAGAATTTCCATAAGTTTTGTTCCATTGTCTACTTTATAAAGCAGAAAGTGGGTTATCTATAAGAAAAAAATTATTTCTAAGAAAATTGCTTTTTCCACTGTGCACATGAGAGGAATACACACAATTTAATCATTTTCAATCACCTTTCAGAAAAGCATTTTATCATCAGTGACAAAAATTAGCTACTTACCTACAGGAAACCTAATCTTCTAGCCTTAATTTACTCACTCGATATACAAAGGGAAAAAAACACAAATTCAGCATTGATAAAAATTCCAAACCACTCCTACCTATTAACTCCAGAAGCACACCATATATCATCCATAGGGTGTAAAGTACAATTGATAAGAGTTATAGAAATACATTTGGGTTGCTGTTTTGAGTAGTGTGTATGTTAAGCCAGAGGTCATTTTTGGAAAAGGCTTTCATTTATTAGATGGATAATCAATACTAAATAATATTTTATCAAAAAAGTACTAAACTATGTCCAATTGGTTAATATATGTGGCATCCATATTATCCCTGAAAATCATATTCATGTACTCAATAACAAAATCTACTCATAGTCGACTAATTTAAAGAATGTCCAGTTATACTTTGCTATCAATTCCTGTAAAGTACAAAACCAACATAATTGTATATAAGTTCTCATCAACTCAGCCTCAATACCAACAAATTAAAAGATTTCATTAGCAAGAGCCCATGCTCAACAGCACCCCAAAAAGAATGAAAGAAAGGTTCACATCTAGCGATCACTCTACTCTTTATGTAGCCCGTCATTAACTTGCAGCCATTGAAACTAGTAGAATTTCATCCATTTCCAACAACTCCATCAGTTGTAACCATCACCCTCTCAATCATTTAAAAGGTTCTCCAAATTTTATTACAGTGAACACACTTAGGCTTTTGTCTCAGCATTGCATGGCCCTATATTTCAAACTCTCGCCTAATATCCAATCTATTTTCATCGTAACAGCAACCATCTCAATACTTGATATGGCCATCACGAGCATGATTACTTTAAAATCACTAGTAATCTTGGCTTTTGATTCACATTTATGCGTAGTCATTGCCAACATTGTAGAAGTCATGCCAAGAATTACATTAGTTGAGTGGGATACAGAATCATATTGCAAATGCACATTCACTTATCAGATTTCAGGATACCCCAAGTGACAAATTATGAATACTAAAGCATCTATTCTTAACAATATAAGTTCATAAAGGAAGAATGCTCTATGGTAAACTATTCTTACTGCCACATCAACAAAGTCTTTGGGACGTCTAATCCTGACAACGGAACCTGAGAAGTAATTGCCATCAAAGGAAAGGGCAGCTGAAGCATCCTCAGGTGTTAGAAATTCTACAAGAGCTTGTCCCTTTTCCTTGTTTATCTGCAGTTACCATTTTGTACAACATCAAATCGCTGGATGCAAACAATGCAATCAGAAAGAATAACAAATTTTAATAAAAACTCACAATGCAGCTAATACATGGTTGGGTTCCTTGAATGTGATTAACACCAGAGGAAGTCAAAAAATTATTAAGACATCTCATCACAGCTTTCTCAGAGGATGAAGCGGGTAGATTTTCAACATAAAGCCTCCTCATAGGACGTGTAGCTTGCGTGAGTTGAACTGTGTCAAAGGTGATTTTACTGGTTGAAAATGTATTGGGTGAAACCAAGGAAAGAGGCTTCACCGCGGTAGAAGTGACAGGAACAACACTTACTATTTCACCTATACTTGAGGGCACAATCTGGTTTGAGGATAGGAAATTAGAAGGAACTGAAGCAGAAACAGTATTATCATTTGCTTTCGGTGCTATATCCCATTTAGCATTTCTCTTCTCAGGAGATCGTCTAATTGGAGGAGGTGTCTTAGCGGCACCCTCACTTCTTCTCTTCCTTGGTGAATAGCCACCAAGGCCACTTGTGGAGCCAACATACCTCCTATAGTGGCTACTTGACCCATTGTACATCTCTTTGCTCTTGTCTATATCAGAATATTGTCGGCCAGACCTGCCCTTATGAGAATATGAAGACATACCTCCATGTTCTTTAACTTGATAAGATCCACCTTTGTGCAATCTTGGTGAGAGAGAAATATTCCTTCTATTCCTCTCCTCACAGTCATGACTTCTGGACCGTTTTTTTCTGGGCCGCAGTAGCTCATAATGAGATTTGGACAAAATCTTCCTTTCTTTTCTCTCTGAAGCTTCTAGATCATGCCCTTTCCCAATATCAAGTTTCTTTGTAGCATCCCTGTCTCTAATATTCTCATTAAGACCACTATGGTGTTTTGTCCTGTTTACTCTTTCTATTTTTCCTTTATTTCCCTCTAAATGAGTCTCCCTTCCTTTTAAATCCCTTGAATGCTTCATTCTAGCTTCACTTTCAAGATTGAAACCTGGCCACTCATCACCTTTTCTCCTACCATGAAATCTTTCATCAGCTTTACTTTTATCTACTCTGTGCAGACCCCTGTCCTTGCCCCTCAATTTAGTTTCTGAATTTCTAATTTCCCTATCCCTGCCTTTAGCGACATAATCATCGTTCGCAGAAGAATACATTTCTTTCTTTTGGAAAGTTGACTTCAAATTTTCCTCAGATGAGTGCTTTTGGACTGCATGATAAGACACATTACCATGTCCATTATCATATTCAGATTCCCAGTGATCAGACACTAAAACTTCATTAACAGCATCATTTCCTGCGAGTTCTTCAAAACATCCCTCCTTTTCCCGATTAAGCAACATCTTGTTCTTCCTTCTAGACATAATCTCATCAAAGCTGCAAGGTCTAATTCGGGCAGCAGTTCCTTCATCATAGCGATCTTGGCAAACCACACTTTTGAGTTTATACTTGTCCCTATGATGACTAGATCTGCTCATTTGTTTAAAAGTTTCCGACCACAAATGCCAATCCTGTAGGGCAATTAAGCCATGGAGTTTAACATGTACCTCCTAATGAAGAGTAAAATTCTGTATATCACAGCAGAAAAACAATTGTTAGTTTGTATGCATTTTGACAACAAAAATAAAGCCACAAGTCAATTTAATTCATGTTGAATCAAGAAATTCACTAATTATTTTCAAGTAACAAGATACTCCTAGACCTAGCCAAACTCAACTATCATTCCAAAATCTCCCAGAAAGTAGGCCGATTCATATGATTTAGAAAATTGGGAATTACTTGATACAACACGCTACAAACCCTACCTGAACAAATTTACAAGTTTCGTAATCCAACGGAGAACCTGAATTAAGAAAAGAAAAAATAAAAAATCTTCCTATTTTCCCACGCCTTTCCACAAAAACATAGATAAGCCAGTGTTCACTACAACTATGCTTCCAAACACTGAAAGGAGAAGAGAAACGACAAGCGAGATACATGATTATAAGCATACAGTCCAGTGCAAGTATACGGGAGTTTTTACCTCAGAAAAGAAGAATGCAGCGACGCTGGGTTGGGTGGAGAAGAAGAGTTACTACTATTTTGCAGAGAAATCTTTTGGCGATGTGCCCTAATTCATCTTTACGCGCACTAAATTAGAAGCTGGGTCACTTTTGCCGAATAAATTTGACACATGGATATTCTCCCCATTTTAACCGTTTGATAATTTGAAAATCCATCAAAAGTTTCAGGTTTATTGTGTGAATTGATACAAAATTTTGTTACATACAACATGCTAGTTTAAATTATCGTCTACGGTTTAAATACTTATCATTTCTATTGTTATATTAAAAGTTAATATAATAGTCATTCCATAGATTTTTTTTGACAAATAAAATTTTTGTATTTATATATCTCATATAATGATTTAAGATATTTTGTATTAAATTATATTAAAATTCTTAGGTATTAAAACTTTGAAAATTTATTGCATTAGTATGTTTATTGATTTTTGTTAAAAAAATCCATCTTCAATTAATAAATTATTGACAATAACTATAACGAAAGTAGAATAATTATTATAAAGTTGCTTTTGTTAGGCAAATAAAATAAGAATTGAGATAAAGATTGAATGCAAAGACAAAATGAAATGAGAATTCAAATGTTTAAGTAAAATTTCATCATTATAAATGATTTACTACGAAGAAATTCAAGTCTTTATGAAGTCAAGATGAGATTGTTTAAAAAGTTAAAGCAATCAACAAAAAGTAGAGATAATATTTTTTTGCTTGGTTAAAGTTAACATGTCAAGTTTAAACTAAATTTCGAGCCAAGCTTGAATCCAGAAGCTAATTTAAGGCTCTCTTTTTTTTTGAAATTTGAAAGGCATAACCAGCCTAAACTTCCTCCCTTAAAGTGATGTTATTTTGATTTAGTTAGCCAAAAATAACATCATTTTGGTTTAAATTGTTTAACATGATATCATTTTAGTTTAAAAGTTTAAGAAATTCAAGACTAAAATAACGTTATTTTGGTCAGTTACACAAAACAATGTCATTTCAAGGCAGTTTAACTGAACTTTAGCCACTTATTAGGGATTCGATCTGTACAGACCAATTGTCATCCCTAACTAAAAGAAGAAAAAGAACGAAGTCTAAGCTGATCACAAGGTAGCCAATTATTTATGTTGAGAATCAAGCATCAACTCGAATTATGCAAGCTTTTACGTACAGGAGGCATGAAGAGTGGCTTGGATAATTTATAAAAGGTTCAAGTCAAGTTCCAAAAGAAAGGAGCAAGTCTTCAAAAAAGTAGTTATAGAATGTTACAAGTTGTGGATTGAAAAGTAAACTAGCATCATTCTTTTGCTAAGTTTGCATATTGAAAGTTCTAGAAGCGAAATGGCCCCAAGGTTTAACTTGTAAATGGCATCAAGCTCATCTTTGTTTCACATACTGACGAAGATCAAGCATCCTAAGTGGCTTCGGATAAGGCAGAAGGAATGGGATGTCTTGGAGAGCTTGGACACAATGCATGCATGGAATTGTGAAGTTTGGTTTCAGTGTTAAATAGATTAGATAATTGATTTGAGAGTAGGAATTGTTTAAAATGGTGTTGAATGGACTCTAGATTGGAAGATATGTATATACTCTATTCGGGTTTTGAAAAAGTTGAAATGGTACATGCATGCATTGTGTCCGTTGTTTAACTGTAGAAATGAAGTTGATGTTTAAGTGTGAATCTTGGATTTTAAATTGTGTGTGTGTTGATGAGCCAAAAATGAGTTAGAAGAATTGTTTTGAATGTTATCTGAGTTAATTGATGTGAGAATAAACGTGAAGAATGGAGAGAAATGAGAAATTATAGTAGTGTCAGAAAGTAAAATCTGGGTTTAAAAATCTGGAAAGTGGGGAAGACGAGTTTCTGTAAACATACGTCGCAGCCAGCGTTTGCTCGCTGCGACTAATTCTTTTTTGTAAGCTGCGGCACGTGACACACCTTTGATCTCACCACGACGACCATTGCAAAATTTTTTAGAAAAATTGATTTTTGGACTGCTCGTCTCGGCCTCCATTTTTATTCTTGCTGCGTCGAGGTCCCTCCTTTGACAGCTTGAACATACTTTCGTATTTTGACCATAATTTTCTCTATAGTTATCCAAATTGGGTGCTTTTTTATTTGGCGTAAACTAGAGTCATAGGGCTACAATCGTTATGAAGAAATGGAGTTTTAATTCTATCTCTAAGAGTTTCAAATATTTAGTGGAAGTTGAGGTAAGATTTCTACTGAAGCTTATGAACTGTCTAAAATATTTTAAGTATATCTTTTCTTATAATGAACCAAATTAGATGATTTTGGTGTCATTAGAAAGTTAAGAAATGGTAGAACAACTTTATAGAAAAAAGTGTTGTCTAATTTGGTCATTTATCTTATCAAAACCACTTGTGTATTTGTTCAAAAATGTGATATTTGTGAATGTGTTTTGTATATTTTAGAGGAGCACATCGGACGCCAGTCGGACATTGCCAGACCATCCAGGCAATAGCTTATTAGAGCGTACTGTGAGTCAACCTAGATGATTTCCTAGGATTGATTTGATTTGTTTTAGTTAGCTTCCAATATTATCAACTGTTTGCGATTTGTCT
>JANZLX010000212.1:22457951-22468638 GCA_025531955.1 Erythroxylum orinocense
GGTGGAGGGCTAAAGTGTTGAAGAAGTAGCTTGGTTGTCTTGCGTGGATGTGTATGAGAGTTAACAAATGAAGGGTTGCATGAATGTGGGCTAGTGGAGATGTTGCGTTGATGAGGAGGATAGTTGAAGGCTGATGTGTTATGTGCTAATGTCTTGGTCGAGCTAGGTGGTTGACGTTGGTTGATGAGAGAATTGTTGGAGGGATGCCGTGAGTGAGTGGTAGATGGGGGTTGAAAATCAAAGTTGGGGGCTGGTTAATAAAATGGGGCTGAAGCTTGGAAGTTGAAAAGATAAAAGGAGACTTGCATTGGTGGATTTGTAGCTGCTTTGGTGTTTTGTGCGTGGAGGATTTTGCTTGCTTTGGAGTCTAGTTGTTGTGCGTAATTTGTGAAAAATGAAGGTTGCTACTTGTAGTGGGGTGTTGTCTTTACATTGGCGTGATTGGAGGCCTAAAAGGCAATATTGGACTGAAATAAAGGTAGGAACTAAGTGAGGCAGCATTTTCTTGCGTGAGTGGAGGGAGCTGGTTAATAAAGGCTGCTGCATGTCTAGAATAAAATGGAGGCAATCCTTTGTTTTTTCTTGGATGCTAGTTGTGAAATGGATTTTTCAAGGTCAATTTCGACAGTGCATAAAAATTAAATGGTGATGACTTAGGAACTCAAATTTTATCAGTATCTTCGTCTTTGAGTTAGCTTCAATATGAGACTTGAATCACAGAATTCGCCATCTGAGTCAAAAGTTATGGCCGAAACATCGTTGAAAGGTCATTTTGGTGATCCAAAATATGACGTGAATTTTGTTAATTTATTTTTCTTGAATTCTAGCGCAGAAAAATCTACTATTGGTCCCAAAAAATCCGTCAATGAGTTAAGAAATTAAGTATGAAATTTCAGAATTTTTGGATAAACCAATCTTGAGATAAAAATCCCACAATGACTAGAGGTCAAGTCTGCTAAAACCTCAAAAATAGTGCAATTCAAGTCTATTTGTTTCATCTATGTATTTTACGTTAACGGACCTCGAATAATGCTAAAACATGATAAACCAGCTATAGATGAACATAAAATAAATATAAATGACTCTGAATTAAGTCCTAAACATATGTGAAAATATGAGTATCAGATCCACTGCTTGATTACATCAAGAAGTTTGACATGTGCTAGTCTATCTGGATTAATGATGTCCAATCTCATTAATCCTATGACTAGGGATAATTTAAATACTGACATAATTACACATGATAGGAATCTCAGTAGTATGATTACATCATGATTTCCTTCATGCTATGTCATATATCATGAATTTCATTAATTTGCTTATAAATCAATATCAATTCATAAATAATGAACACCAAATTAATGAAATATGCCTTTCTTTATTATTGAAAATAAAGTCTGTACACAACTTTGTACAAAACACACTAAAGGCGATTGCCTTTAGGGCACTACTCTAACACCTCTACCTACTACCTTCCTGTCCAAACCCCTTTGCAACTCCTCTTTTCCATTTTCTCTCAATTCCCTTTGTTTGTTCCCAATGATTGTTTGTTTCTATAAGTACACAATGTAACTGTAGCTAACACAATTAAGTAGAGGAAGATCCCACAAGAACTTTTGGTTAATTGCCCACTATTCACAAACTTAACAAATTAGGCCAATAATTATAGATGATTGAATAAGAAAATAAAAGAAATAATAAATCTAAATACTAAAACAATGATATGATCAAGAATAGATAAATCTATGGATGAACTAGACTTAGGTGAGAAATCTCCTAGGACTTTGCTATATTCAACTTTTCCTTAATTTAATGAATGTATATAGTTTCTTAAGCCACGAAGGGTTTCTAACTTAAATCATATTCTCTCTTGAGACATGAATCAAATATTAAATCTTCCACTTTTACTCCTTCAATTTAATCAATATAAAACATAGATATACTTTCAACAAGTAAAAATAAAAACATAGATATAATCTTAAAAAACTAAAAGTTCATTAGATCAAAGAGGTAATCAAAATATGTAACATCCTAGGTTCATCCTACCTATATCAATATCCCAAATTAGCTTATAATTAAACAAGAAAAATAACCAAAAGTAATAAAGAAAATAAGATAAAGAAATTATTGTTCTTAAATCTTAAATCTCTAAAGAATTATTGTTTAAATGTTTTTCTATCTTTAAAGAATAACTAAATGTTGATCTAAACTAATGTAGAACAACTTCAAAAATGACTTTTTGATGCTTCTTAACAAAATAACTCCTTTCTTTTCTATCCCCTTTCCTTTAAATATGAAACATTAGTTTTTAATAAGCTATGCAAACCCCATATGGGTTTGTATATCTAGATGTGTTTCACGTGAAATGCTCCAAAAAAAATACAACACCTATATAGGACCTACTCAGGTCTATATATGGTGTCATATTCTTCATCTAGAGGGTAATATGGAAGTATGTAAGATAAACAAAAGCAACCACCTTTGAACATGGCCCTTAACACGATAATGTGTAGGTGCCATATCCATAGGTCCATATCCAAACGTTTTAAATATACTTCATGTAACACCCCATGTTAAGGTTTAGAAAATTAAGAAATTCCAATGCATCGTATGCTTTGCATAATTAAGCATTCGCTGATATATGCATATGAATTTTGACATATATAAATAATTGTACATGCATTTGACATTTTTTGGGTATAATTAATTTATAAATGCGATTAAAATGTGAATTATGAGTTAATTGCGTTAAAAATTTATTTGGAGACCATTAGTATTATTTCGTAATTTTGGTGAATTTTAGGAAAGTTATTGAAAATTTGAGGTATTTAAGAATAGGAAAAATATTCAAATAAGAGACAAATTATGTAGTGACAAATGGATCTATTAATGTGTGACATATGGACAAAGAGTTAAGTGACAATTGGTTGCTTTACTTGGAAGACACATGTAACACATGCATTGGAGACATGTGTCAAGCCTTAAAAAAGGACACCTAGGCATTAGGAAAAATGTTTCTACAACTCCTTTCTTTGGTTTCAACGAAAACACCATCTTCCTTCTTACTTTTCCATCACCGAAACCCATTATTTGCTCTCCCCATTGCTGGAATTTCTATTGAAGGAATTGAAGCGTGAATCAAGTAAGTAATGCTTTATGTTTTATGATAGTGTAAATGATTTATGTTGAGGTTTTAATATTTGTAACTGGATGCATACGTAAAAGGTATACATTTTCATGCTTGTGGATTTTTGCATGCGTAAATGGTGTTGATGCATGTGTGGGTGGTGAAAGCAGAAGCAAATTCGGTGATATGATTAACAAGATGAAGGACTATAGTCATTGGAATATGATATATGCGGTATTTTATTAAACATACATCTATATTTAGGGCATAAATTGATCTGTGAGTATCCAAATTGGATGTAGTTTGATTTAGAGTAAACTAGAGACATAGAACTACATTTTTCATGAAAGAATCAAATTCGAAGGATGTCTTTAAGAGTATGGAAATTTGGCTTGAATTTAAAATTAGTATTCTGTCAAGGTATGAAAACAGTCTTTGGAATTTTGATTATACCTTGCAGGATACTGAACTAAAATGGATGATATTGGTGTCATTAGACTTTCAAGACATTGAGGAACATTTGATTAGTAGAAGATGTTGCCTAAATACCCCAATGTCAAGGTCAAAATGGTCATGTAAATCAGACCCGAAACCTGCTTAAGAAAAATTTGGAAAATTGATAGGTTTATGATTGATTTTATGAAGATGAAAAGGTTTAAGAAAATTGATTAAAGTTTGATGGTTTTATTAAAAACAAATTGGTTTGTGAATGAGTATAAACTGGTGATGTGTTTGTGCTAAAGTGATCTAAAACAAACATTGAAATAAATTTGGTGTAAAAATGGAAGTGAGTTTCGGATCAAAGCCGAGAGGTTATTAAAAGGTTATTATTTTTATTGAACATGCTTCGGTATTTTGCTTATATTTTGATCTGTAGATTTTCAAATGAGTTGATTCTTAATTCGGACTGAACTAGAGACATAGTTCTGCAACTTTCTTGAAGAAGTCAAATTTTGATTCTATCTTTCAGACTTTCAAAAATGGCATGGAATTGAGTCTTGTGTTAGGCTGTAGCACTGCAAGGGACAGAAATCATGTCCAATTTTTATTGAATAAACTGTATTGATGTAAGACGAATGAGGCTAAGGTGTCTTCACCAAAGTTGTAGCTTATTCTCTTAGATTTAAATTAGTACAACTTGGAGGCATGATCGTGTATTCGCCAAAATTTCAATTGTACATAGTCTATGGTATTTAGAGCATAACTCATTGAATAATAAGCTAAATTGTATGGTCTTAGTATCATTAGAAACTTAAGACATAAAGGAACAATTGTCTAGAAAAGAGTGTTACAGAAATACATCATTTTCTTGATCTTATTGATTATGCAAAGTTGACTCGAATGAGGTGCTTCTAGCCAAAGCTGGAATAGTAATTGAATGTATGAATTTTGGAACTTTTAAAGTACAATTGATGTTTACATCAGATTAATAAAAATATATACCTAAGAATTTGTCATGAACATGTATCATACATATTCAGTATACATAAATGAATTCTTAATCATACACAATAGTGATTTGTATATGTATTAAATGTTATAAATGAACGCATAGAGCAACCACTTCTAGATATTGCCGGGACTTTGAGGCAATAAACAATAAGGAAGCTTTTGTAAGTAATCTTAGAAGGTCACACCTTACTTTGTTTTGTTTATCAAATTTGATTTATGCTGATTATGTTCTGAATTCGGGACAATGATTGTCCGAGGCATTTGATGTATGTTTATATTATTAAAAGTGCTACTTGCTTGTGAATATGATTGACTACTTGCTTTGCACATGAAATGTCTAAAATGACTTTATTTTGTTTTAAAACTGATGAGTCCTAGTTGTGGGTAAATAGGCATGCCTAGAAAGGTCTGCAGCTGCTCCTGTGACACTTCGATGTTGGGACTTCGATCTCTCCTGGACACTTCGGTGTCGAGACTTCGGTCTCTCCTGTATAAGTCCCATTACCCGCTTTTGTAAATAGATTTACAGTCATCTGATTTTGTAATATGATAAATGTTTGATTCTTACATTAACAAAAATTATATTCTGATTCTAAAGGGTTTATATCCTTTTGTGATATTCAGTTCTGATAATTATAAAAATTTGTTTGTCTGATTTAATGTTAGGCAATCTTATGAGATCCCACATCGGTTAGAGAGAGGAACGAAGTACGCCTTATAAGGGTACGGATAACTCTCCCTTATAGACGCATTTTCCATGACCTAATGCACCAGATCCCATCAAAACTCCGAGGTTAAATGTGCTTCGGTGAGAGTAGTTCTAGGATGGGTGACCTCTTGAGAAGGCCACGGGAAAAGCAAAACTGCGAGGGCTTGGCTAGGCCAAGGCCCAAAGCGGACAATATTTGTAAGCAGGTGATTTGGGTTGCTACAAGTGGTATCAGAACCGATACTTGAATCATTGTGACAGCTAGGCTAGACCCCAAAGAGGGTTGGGCCCTAAGGAGGGTGGAGAGTGTGAGATCCCACATCGGTTGCAGAGGGGAACAAAGTCTGCCTTAAAAGGGTACGAATACCTCTCCCTTACAGACGCGTTTTCCATGGCCTAATGCATTGGATCCCATCGAAACTCCGAGGTTAAATGTGCTTCGGTGAGAGTAGTTCTAGGATGGGTGCCCTCTTGAGAAAGCCTCAGAAAAAACAAAACCGTGAGGGTTTGGCTAGGCTAAGGCCTAAAACGAATAATATCTGTAAACGGGTGATATGGGATGTTACAACTAATGTCCAAGTTGATACCTAACTTTCATGATTGGAGAAATAAAGGCATGATATAAAAGTGCCAAGGTCCAGCTTCCAAAACTTCCTAAGCCCCAACATCTAGAAAGAGTTTGAAGAGGATCATCTCTTCTTCTCTTAGAAGAACTTCAACCAGTCATCAGTTCTTCCAATATTTTAAGGCCCAAGCTTTGGTTAGGGAAAAGCTTAGTCTTCTCATAAGAAAAAAAAAACTAACTAGAGATGAAGACCAGCTTTTAGCTCCTTCTTTGAGGATCTTTAAAGGAGGATAGATAATGGAAATCCCATTAGATTCAGTTAGAGGATAGTATTAAAGCGCTATTATAATAGTCTCTTCAACCTCTTCCAACTGAGATGAGGATTGAGACAAGGGGAAGGGGGAGTAGATGGCCCATAAGGACTAAAGGAGCTATTTGAACCAAAAGGGAAAATAAGGGGAAGGTACAAGTAAAGGAGGTGGAAGGGAAGAATCAAGAACGAGGCTAGTATGTCAGCAGTAGAAAAGAGAGGGAAGTTAGATGTAGGGAAAGTTCCTGGGGAGAGAGAGGAAATGGTGATAGGTGCAAATGATATTGTGTTTTCTAGGAGTTAGACTGTGTTTTTAGTGTTTTCTTAACGGTTAATCATGTGTTTAGGACTTAGATTTATGTTCTTATAGTGCTTTATGTGTTTTTTATTCATTATTCGTTAAGATAAGAATTTGATCCTAATTGTATATTTCAACGATTGTTTGATGTGTTTGCCGACAAGTGGAGATAGGAAAAAGTGAAAAAAAGATGAACAAAAAGCTATAGAATAATGTCCGTCCATGCAAGACTTGTATGAAAAAGCAGCATATTGAAATGTCTCTGACATGATCATACATGCCATACATGATCGTGCCAGAGAGTCAGAGTAATACTATATATAATCGTGGAAGAAGTTTTTCCAGGTCATGAGTTTTTTTATACTTTTGGAAGTTTAGGGACTATTTTTGGAACAAAAACACATGGAAAAAATGTAGATAAAACCTTATAAGACTCAAGAATATATAAGAAAAAGAAAAAGCATCACTTGATGGCTAGAAAAACGTAACAAGATGAGATCAAAAGAGCAAAATCTAAAAAATAAGTATGTAGTTTCCAGGTCAAGGCAAAGAGGAGAAGGCAGCCAAATTCAATTCTCTACTCGTTTCTCATTTCTTGTTGTTATTAGATATTAATGATGATTAAATTTGGATATATAGTTACATATTTGGATTGCTAAATTCCTTTTTATGAATTACTCTTGATTTATTTGATTAACTTTACATTATTGATTTAATGAGATATAATTGTGAAGTTTATTGCTTTATATTCAATTTGAATCAAGAGATTGGATTATATTATTTGTGTTGTGTTGCATAGCAAGATCAAGTACCTTAATAGAGATATAAACAAAAAATTAATAGGCAATTGAAAAGAGATCTTAATCTTTTATTAGTTATCCATAAGATCGCTTCAAATCCAGTTACAAAGTTAGAAAGAGTTTTGATAGATTGAGAGATCACAATTCAATTTCTATCTAGTTTAATTGGGATTACTTGATTAGATCTTGAGAAAGGGTAATCATAATCATTGGATATCTAAGATCAAGTAGGATTAAATTAAGAAGGTAAAGTACAAAGTTAGAAAGAGTTTTGATAGATGAGAGATCACAATTCAATTTCTATCTAGTTTAATGAGGATGACCTGATTAGATCTCGAGAAAGGGTAATCATAATCATTGGATATCTAAGATCAAGTAGGATTAAATTAATAAGGTAAAATGAAAACAAATAAGGATAAAAGCAATTCCTAGTTTTCATCATTGATCAATCAATGAAATTCACTACTGCCTAATTTGTTGTTTAGTTGTTAGTTCTTTATTTTTAGTTTAATTCTTAGTTATTCATCTTTTTCTTTTACCTTTAACAAAGTTGATAAGAATTTTAAGCTGACTACTACAATCCTCATTGGATGATAATTTTTATGTTATAAGTTACAATATGTATACTTAAAGTTAAAAAAGTTTTTCAATTAAAACTTCAATAAGTTTTTGGTGTTGTTATGGGGGATTATTTATATCTTCTATTATAGTTTAAGTTACCTTGCTTTAAGGAATTTTAACACTTTTATTTTGTGATTGCAAGTGCATGAACATAAGATCTAAAAGGAGTTTGAGTAAAGTATAAGACATGCAAGTTCTTGACACAACAAAACAAGAAAGGGAGATTCAAAAAGCAAGACTACAAGAAGCAATAGAGAGGACAATGACAGAGAAATGGAACCAAGGAGAGCAATAGTGAACCCTTATGGATTTCATGAGGTTAGGGTTCAATGCTAACTAACAAGGAATAACGAGAACACCAGTGCATACCAACACTTTTGAAATCAAACCAACACTGTTGAATATGTTGCAGATAATTTTCAATTTTATAAACTAACCAATCAGGATCCTAATGCTCATTTAGCCAATTTCTTGGAGATTTATGACACATTCAGATACATTTTTTATTCATAAGGCTCTTTTTGTTTACACTTAAAAAACAAGCCAAGGCATGGTTAAACTCTCGCAACCCCAAGAACATCACAATAAGTGAGCAACTGGTGCAAGACTTTTTGGCTAAATATTTTTTGTTGATGAAGACCACTAAACTCATAAAGGAGAATATAAATTTCCAAAAAGATAAGAGGAATCATTGTATGAAGCATTGGAGAGATTCAGAGAGTTGCAAAGGAGCTTCCCACATTGTAACTTTCCTGAAGAGTTCATTTTGTAGAAGTTGTACAATGGTGTGAATCCACCCATGCAAGGCACCATTGATGCAACAACTAGTGATTCTTTAATGAGGAAAATAGTTGAAGTTACATATGATTTATTAGAAGAGATGGCAACTAATAGCTATCTATAGACGTTGGGAGGATTAAATAGTAATCAACCTTTAAACATTAGAAGGGAGTGCTTGTTGTGAATTAAGTGATAATGCTATAGATTGACGTAGTGAACTTAGCAAAATAATTAAACAACCTAAAATCCACTTCTTCCAGACTCAATGCAATTCAGCATGAATGCAAATTATATGGACAAGAAAGTCATGTCTTAGATGATTGCGTCCTAGTGGAAAATAAATGCATAGAGCAGCTTAACTTTATAGGAGCACAATATGGTCAGGGTAGTAATAACTCCTATTCCAATACCTTTAATCCTGTGCAGAAAAACCACCAAAATTTTTCTTATTCTAGCACAGCTGTAGGGAATCCAATGAGAACTCAAGGCCTACCAGGATTTGAACAAGATAGGTTCAATTCTTTAGTGTCAAAGATGGAAAAGTTGATGGAATGTTAAATTCCAAATTAGAATGAGAACCAAAAGAGGATGGAAGCCAAGTTCGATCAAATTGTAAATAACCATGCATCTTCTGTCCACAATCTGAAGGTTCAAGTGGGCTAATTAACCAATGCCTACATAAAATGTGTGGGATCTCTTGAGCAATGCATGGTGTAATCCAAGATAGCAACTAAAAGCCATCACACTTAAGAGTGGCAAAGAGTTGGAAAAACCAACTGAAAAGAAAGTTCAATCCCACCAAAGAGAAGACTAAGAGAACTAGGATAGGAGAGAAGAGAAGAAAGAGGAACTCTGTATGTTCCTCCCCCTCCATATGAACCAAAGATTCCATTTCCACATAGACAACTAAAGAATCAATTGGATTTGCAATTTACAAAGTTCATAGAGAAGTTAAAGAAATTGCAAACAACCTATCTTTTACGAAAGTTTTGGAACAAATACCCAAGTATGCGAAGTTCCTCAAGGACATACTTTTAAACAAGCGAACATAGGAAGACAATAAAACGGTCTCCTTGATTGAAAGTTATAGCTATATAATTAACACCCATATGCCTTCAAAATTGAAGAACCCAGGGAATTTCACTTTACCTTATGTTGATGGTAATTCAAAATGTTTTTGTGATCTAGGTGAAAGTATTATTCTTATACTATTGTCAATTTTTATGAAATTTGGGCTAGGAGATGTTAAGTCAACTTCTAGGCTCAACCAATTGACAGATCAATCGATAAAGAAACCGTTTAGTATGGTGGAGGATGTGATAGTCAAGGTGGACAAATTCATTATTCTAGTGGATTTTGTAGTGTTAGATTTTGAAGAGGATGGGAATTGCCCATTAATTCTTGATAGATTATTTGTTAACATAGGAAGAGCATTGGTTGATATCTAGTAAGGGAAACTTATTCTTCGAAATGGTGATGAGCAAGTTGAATTTAACATTAATAAAGTATTAAAGAATTTGAAAAAAAGTTACTCTTACATGAGTATATACACATATATATAGTGGATAAGTAAGTAAAAGAGCAAAAGAAGTGCAATATAAAGGAAGTGAGTGTTGGGGAAGTAGACGATGAAGGAGAACTAGGAAAGGAGGAGTTGGCTGATAAATTGAAGCAAAAGATTTTAGTAAGAACGGAAGTACCCATGCCACCCTCCATTGAGAAACTACCCACTCTTAAGTTAAAGCCCTTACCTACACATCTTAAGTATACCTTTTTAGGCAAAGGTCAGACTTTACCCACCATTATTTTAAACTAGTTAGTTGGGAATTAAAAAAGAGGGTGGTAAAGACCATTAGGAAGAGGATGAGAGCCATAGGATGGAAAAATTTTGACATAAGAAGTAAAATTCGTAATGTGATGATGCATAGGTGTTGGCCCCCGAAATTCGTCTTGAGGAATTAAGCATGATTTAGATGAATTTTGAGGTTTGATGAATAAATGTTGGGAGTTAATTATTATGTTAGT
>JANZLX010000212.1:22486372-22498788 GCA_025531955.1 Erythroxylum orinocense
TTTGTAGTTTTACGATGTCCTCTCGTAAGTCATCATCCTTCTGTTGTTTACGAACTTCACTCAAAAGTGTCTCCGCTGGCTACTTTCTCTTCGGGTGATGTCCCTCTCTCCTTCGACTAGTTATTTCCATATAATTGTTGATTAACCTCATCTTCCTTCACGTTGAAGTTCGTCATCCACCTGGCTTTGCTTATGAGTTTTTCTCCAACGGATGCACACTCAGTAACCTTCTTAATTGATTCCATCGTCACTGTGATACACAGTCCATCTACTGTTGAAACAATAGTATTGTCTACCAACTTCACATTCTTCCAGAGATCATACAATTCATTCTGATATACGATTTCTCCAATTTGAAAGAATTTTCTACGTCCTGCTGCTATACTATCTCTGGTTCAACATCCATATTATCCTTCTTCAAGAATTCAAAATCAACATGTCTTCTGTAAACCATTGCTTGCTCCATTTGCTTCGAAGATCGGTAAAAAACTGAATGCACAAGTTTCTTCTTTCAAAAAGGTAAATTCGATTACACAAATTGAAACAGCTTTACAAATCTATTGCTAACACCGTTAACTGGATTGAGAAGTATCAGATGGTTGCACACTTATCATAACCATGTCACTTCTGTTTCACTATATCACATTCGAATGCTGCCTATGATTTGATCATACAACCTCAACCAACATTTTGTATTCAACGAATGGCACTGTTTTGTTGTCTTGTCCTAATTATTTAATTTCAAAAATCATTCATTGACTCCCTATCTATTTTACTGTTTACATTAACTTCTCTAACTGACGCTCAGATGATATAAAAGTAACCTAAACAAATTGTTCATATATATATATATATAATGTTCAGTAAATCGCACTGTTTTGTCGTCTTGTCCTAATTATGTTGTTTCAGAAATTATTAATTTTCTGCCTATCTGTTTTACTGTTTACATTAACTTCTCTAACTTAACACTGAGATGATATAAAAGATAAATAATCAAACAACTTCTTCATCTCAGTTTAACTTCTTTCATCTATTCTTGAGCATACATAGGAACTAAGAGAAGAGTGTTTTCTCTTAGGTCCTTTTTTCAGTGCAACACAGGAAAGCGCCCTCTTTTTGTCATCCCTACCCAGGCAACATTTGCTACTTCTGAAACTCAAAAACACGTCGTCGATATCAGTAACTTATTCTTTCACTCCGCTTTTATTACAGTTTTTAAATATCTGTCATTTTTATATCGATATAGGCTATTTTACTTCTTATTCTAATGTTCATGTCATAAAATCACAACTTTTAAATTCTTGTTATTCTATTGGCTACACTGAATATGCCACCTTTTTGTATTATGTTATCTTCATTTTTTCCTTATTATAATCCTGCACTTTATGCAACCAATCAAATTTTATCTTTTCACGTTCATAACACATATTACGCTGTGCATTTCCCTAATGTTAAAATTTTCCATCCCAAGCATGCCGGTAGGTTCGCTATATATTTCAGAAAAAACTTCATTATCCTGTATACTGTTTTGATTCCTGAAAAAAATTCCAACAAAATGCCTATTATTAAGCGAACGCCTAAACTTATACGATGTGAAGCACAGAAAGAACACATTAGCGACATGCGTATAAGGTTGGCTAACATGTGCTTAATGCCTGGGGAAGACGTAACAAAGCATGTTATTTCGATCAATAATATCATGCAGGAATTATATTTTGAAGGTTGCTTAGCTTACGCAAATGTTAAAACGAAGTTCACGAATTTACTTGCAACATTGCGTCAGGCTGAAGGAGAACTTTTACAAATGGTCTGGAATAGTATACCTAACAACAAGACTTATACGTTGTTAGTCAAGACATTTATTTAAGAAATTCGTAAAACCGAGTTAACAACAACTTTACATAATCTCTAAACACTGGACATAGCTCACCATTTGTACTTAACCAGAATAAATCTGCTGCATCTACATTCTCTCAACCCTCAACTCTCTTACTTTGTGTGCGAAAATTTTCGATAGGGGATTAACAAAATGAATGCACAACTCAACCCCCTCTTCTTGTAAATTTGTATATAGTTTATTGTCATTCACTTCAAACATGTTGATCGCTATATCAACGTCTTGCAAACTATAAATCTGCTACACCTATATTCTCTCAATCCTCAACTCTCTTACTTTAAATGCAAAAATTTCCAATAAGGAATTAATGAAATGAATACACAACTGAACCCCCGCTTCTTGTACATTTGTATATCATTTACTGTCATTCACTTCACACATGCTCATCGCTATATCCAAATCAGCTGCATCTACATCCTCTCAACCCTCAACTCTCTTAGTTTGAGTGCGACAATTTTCGATAAGAAATACACAAGTCAACCCCCATTTCTTGTACATTTGTACATCGTTTATTGTCATTCACTTCACATATGCTCATCCCTATATCGACATCTTGCAAACTGTTAAAAAAACATGCTACCATCCAGATGAGAAAATTGTATCAGAAACAAATAAAAAACTTTATAGATTAACCTATCTTTAAAATGTTTTTTACCCATTTCAGTTTTAATTAAATATACTGGGCATTTTTACTGCGCATTTGCGCAGAATTAACCTGCTAGTACTTTAAATTTGCGAGTTTATCGACACGTTGTTTGTTTAGTAGCTAATAATCTCCATACTAACATGTTCAAGTCTTAGATGTCATACTATCATTTTGCAATCCCAAATCTTGATTAAGTAAATCAATTAGATAAATATTTTATATATCTTAAATCATTATATATATGATATCATATCCATTAGAAACCACATGATATAGCATATTACTTGCTCGACAACCTAGTATTTCCTTATCTTTCAATCCCTTGTCTCAATAGATCTAACAGATCATTTGTACGAACAAAGATGAACAAAACTCAAAACTGGTGTTAGAAGAAAAGCCCATGTAAGTGGCACTTGGCCTTACAAATCTTAAAATTAGACGGGGATACCCTTTTATTAAAAGAAATTAAATATTGAGCTGGACATAAAATCGTAAAATTAGACAAAGCGTACCATTTCTAAACTTATGTATCGCATTCAAATCCACTAGTGTACTAATAGAATGTAAAACAGTCATAATTTCAAATTTCAACTTCATCTTAAAATTCACCAATTTAAACACATAATGGCAATGAAATGTTCAGGTCAGATGTTTGAGTATAAACGCCAACAGAAGAATCTTTTCGTTTGAATGGTAAAGTTCCCATTGACAAGAGTTGCCTTTTCGATTTCCAAAAAACATTGACAACCAGCAGTTTTGAATTAAATTAGAATGAAAATGATCATTGAAGACAAGCCGTCAAAACTACTAGCCTAATTGCGTGTTTGATTAACTGAAATCACCACTCTATTTCTGATCTATTTTTGATTATAGGTTATTCTCTTGTTTAGTTAAAAAAAATACAAAATATATAATTAAAAAGTTTACTCATCATCCCTATACTGATCTACTGTACGTAGGTTGAGAAAAAAAAAGAGAATTTGTTAGATAAAAATATCTTTAAAGAATCTAAATAATTACTTACCCGTAATAATAATAAGAAGAAGTAATAATAATAATAATAATAATAATAATAATAATAAGTGAGAACTAATGAATATTTTAAAATATTTTAATCTTTTTGTCATTCCAAATTTATGTTACCAAGTAAAACATTGACATTATATCACCAATAAAAATTCTTAGGAATAAACTAAATTAAATAATACATATTTTATCCTATTTTTTATTTATTTTATCCTAATAGAATAACCATTTCATTCTTTATTTATTCTTAAACGTCCTGTAAGTTTTTCTCACTGCACCGAAACCTTGTATGCATAATACATTCCCAACGGTCAATTTTCAGAATTTGTTAGAAATTTGATGTACTGAATATTCACTTAAAAGGATTGGTGGGCCTCTCCAGATAATCTCTTGCACAACCAAAGTATGATTTACAAAATAATCAATAAAAAATCAACAAAGGGCATCTTGCTACTGATACAGCAAACTCAGATAGGTACATGAGAAAGAACACATTCTGTTCTTTGTATATTCAGACATGAGAAGAATGTCGATTACAACTGCAAAGGCAACTTACTAAATGCCAGTTCATGACAAAAATGGAAAGGAAACGTAAAACGTCGTATTAAGCCTTGTCCAAAGTACAAAGAGCAGACAAACTATACATATTCGGTGAAGCCCCTAGAAGAAAATGATGCATTGCGACATGAACAAGGACAACAATTTCCAGAATCTGAATCAGTATCAGGATTCATCAAATCTTATTGTTGCCTTGGCCTTGAAACCATATACTCTGTCTTCTGCAATTTGAAATTAGAGAATTGAGAAAAGAGATTTAATTATGCACACAAAAGCTTTGAATAACCTTCTCTACCATTGTGCCATAAGGCATGATGTTAACATTGATATGATATATTCAAATGATCTACGAAACATCTTGCATAAATACAAAAAACTTCCACATTGGTTACAGCCTGCTGCAAATCGGTTCTATAATTAGCGTAGAAGAAAGCCCTCATGACAGAACTGTCTAGTTATCATATTTACACCTTCAAAGAATGTACTTAACTATATCAAAAATCGAACCTTCGAAAAATGAAAATTGTCAAACTACTCTATGCAACATCATGACGACTTCCCGTGATCTATTTGAAATCACCTAGTCCACAAGTCCATCATTTAATACAAATCTTGACAGAAGGCAACTACAGTTCATATAATTCTATGGAACACAAGATGTGGAATACTAGTTGTTTAAATGTAGAAAGTTATCTCGACCATGTGAGATCGTGAGCTAATAATTACTACAAAATGTGAGCCATAACCCTCATCTCGTCTCGCCTATGCTTATTACAGAAACCTAAGATGTAAGCAAACTTGGCACCTTTTCAACGTGCAACAGAAGAAACAAACTTGGTAAAATAATTTTGTGAGTGTTATATATCCAGTATCCAAAGATAGGTTAACCTGTGTCTAACTCAGTGCCTTAATGTTTTTTCTTTTGGTACCAGTCTATTTTTACCTCTTCTTCCCTTGTATACCCCCACCCATCAGCCCCGAACCGCAAACAGCAAACCGTGAACTCCCTTCTGATAGTAACCACGTCAGATGGCAGGAAATTCCGTTAGAAATAACAGATACCAGATTAGCAGTTAATTCGTTGATTCTTTCATTGTTGCTTTCTTGTATAAATAATAACAGATTGCTTGTAACAAGAAATAATAATGGTGAATGAAATATGAGAAATCCAAAGAATTCACGGTGAGTTCTTGGTTATTCATAAATTGTTTCTGAATCATATCATTGGTATCAAAGCATTTCCGATCCTTGGCCATGGTAAAGGAAACGAGGTCCCATGATCTCGAGAAGCGGGTTGAATCAATGATTAATGAGATCAATCAGAAGCAGGAGGTGATGCGTAAACACACTGATGCGAAATTTGCTGAACTCACAGAGTTGATTCGAGGTATCAGCTTACAGAACCAAGAACGGGTAACGGCAATGGCGGATGCAGAATCCAGTAGCCGTGAATCGCATGTGAGTGGAATCCAATAGAGTTGGGGCAAATCTACTCGTCTAGAGTTTCCTAAATTTGTCGGCGACGGGTTAGATGGGTGGCTACTGCACGCTGATTATTTTTTTGAGGTGGCGGATGTTTTACTGGCGGAGAAAGTGAAAATCGTGGCTCTACATCTCGAAGGGAAGGCTCTTCAGTGGCACCAAGGCTTTGTTAGTCTCAAAGGCACCACTGCTTATGATAATTGGAAGGAGTATGTGATTGTTTTGACTGCTCAATTTGGTGATGAGGCTTTTGAGGATCCACTTGCTAATCTACGGAATCTCAAACAGGTATCAACTCTTCAAGTTTACCGTGATGCTTTTGGAGAGTTATATCCTAAGGCCGGTATAAGAGAAGATCAAGCATTGAGTTTTTTCATGTCTGGGTTGGTAGATGAACTGCAAATGCCAGTTCGAATGTTTAAGCTTAAGACTCTGACTGATGCTTATGCTCTCTCTACACTCCAAGAATTGACTGTTGCTGCGATTCAAAACAAACCTAAGCCATCATATTCCAAGCCGACCTCACATTCTGCCTCAAATTTTTCCCACTTTAAGCTTATAATAGTTTCAACACCGATGCTACAAACATCAGACACTCCTGTTATTGCTCCGAAGGAACCATGTACTACCAACCTGCCTTATAATTCTAATCGAGCCTCTAGAATCACTAATATGGAGATGGATGAACATAGGGCAAAAGGGTTATGTTTTTGGTGTGAGGAGAAGTATACTATGAACCATAACTGCAAGAAGAAACGCTTGTATGTCATGCAATTAATGCCTGATTGTGATGATGACTTAAAGGAGGATTCTATACTGGAAGTTGAGAATTGTACCGCAGATGTTCATCTTTCATTGCATGCTATATGGGGTCTATCTGGGGCTCAGACTATGCGCATTAGGGGGGACAGCAATCATAAAAAGGTTGAGAATTCTTGTAGATACGGGTAGTACTCACAACTTTTTAAGTGCTATGATGGCAGCCAAGCTTAAACGTGTGCTCACACCAGCTGCTGCAGTTTCTGATGAGGTGGCAAATGGTCTAAGTTTACAATGTAATGGTAAATGCATGAATTTTAAGTGGCAAATGCAAGGTACTTGGTTTACTGCTGATATGTATATCATTGACTTGGATTCTTATGATGTTATATTGGGGGTCCAATGGCTGTCAACATTGGGGGAGATCAGTTGGAATTTTCAGACTATGAGAATGACCTTTATGGTGTGTAATGAAGAAAAAATATTACAAGGGGAAGATTGGAAACTTCGGGGGAATCAGTTAAATTGTCTTATTTTATATGAGATTGTTGAGACTAGGTTCCAGTAGGTTCCAGAAGAAGAAATTTAGCATGTGAGGGTATAGAGAGTTAGTTACACGACTAGAATAAAAGGGTGTGAGTGGTATTGTTGAGACTAGGTTCCAGTAGGTTCAGAAGAAGAAATTTAGCATGTGAGGGTATAGAGAGTTAGTTACACGACTAGAATAAAAGGGGGTGAGGGGGATGAGGTGAGGTATTCGGTTATCATATAGGAATTGGTATTGTGGAGATTGCTAGCCCTCGAAGCTAGCTATTGTGGAGGTTGCTAGCCCTCGAAGTCTGGCTAAGGAATTCATTCCTCTATAATCATCTATATTCTATATCTGTTCTTATAGTACTACTGCTGTGTGTGTTGTTCTTGTGTTGTATTTTTGTGCGATGGTTGGCTATGCAGGTTCTGTGTTGAGCTGAATCACTGTTAGAGAAAGTGGTCTCTAACAGAGATGCAGTTAGAGATTGCAGCAATTGGTAACCATCCTGTTGGTGAGGAATTGTCTTGCTGCAAATTAGGGAGTGGTGATCGGTGGCCTGAATTGGAGTTGTTAGTGGCATAGTATAGTGATATTTTTCAGGAGTCAAGTTCACTACCACCTAAGCGAGCACATGATCATAAGATATCATTGAAGGAGGGTGCTTCTCCAGTTAATATACAACCGTATAAGTATGCAGGCACGCAGAAGGATGCTATTGAATCCTTAATTGGTGACATGTTGAAAGCTGGCGTGATTCAAGCTAGTACAAGTCCCTATGCAAGTCCCATTGTATTGGTAAGGAAGAAGGATGCTACATAGAGGCTGTGTATTGATTATAGGGCATTGAACAACCAGACGGTGAAGACTAAATACCCTATTCCAGTAATTGAGGAGCTGCTAGATGAGTTAGGCAATGCTTCTTATTTTTCTAAGATTGACCTTAGATCTGGTTATTGGCAAGTGAGAATGTATGAACCTGATATTCCTAAAACCACTTTCAAAACCCATGAAAGCCATTACGAATTCTTGGTTATGCCATTTGGCTTAACCAATGCCCCGGCCACATTTCAGAATCTAATGAATACTGTGTTCAAAGCCTTTTTGCGGAGATTTGTTTTGGTTTTCTTCGATGATATTCTCATTTACAGTGCTTCCATAGAGCAGCACGTGATTCATTTGTAGCAAGTTCTTCAAGTTATGAGGGAAAACAACTTACTTGCTAAACAATCTAAATGTGCTTTTGGGTGTAGATCTGTGGAATACCTAGGGCACGTTATCTCAAAGGATGGTCTGGCTACTGATGACAGTAAGATTACTGCAGTACAACAGTGGCCTGTACCAAAAACTCCAAAACAATTGCAAAGTTTCCTAGGGCTCACAGGATATTACAGACGTTTTTGTTCAGAATTATGGGGTCATTGCAAGACCATTGGTGGATCTATTGAAAGAATCTGTTTTTGTATGGAAGGTTGAACACCAGACTGCATTTGTTAAATTGAAGGAGGCGATGGTGACTGCTCCGGTTCTTGCATTGCCTGACTTCACCAAGGATTTTGTCATAGAGACTGACGCATCTAGCGCTGTTTTGATGCAAAATGGCCATCCAATAGCTCTCATCAGGACATCAATCCCAAACATCGAAATGAACTCATTCAAAAGTAAAACTAGCAGATTTAGTAATTTGTAGGAGTGAAGACAAAAGATAATGTTGGCAAACTAATAAGACTTAGAATCTAAGCAAGATCCATTATAAAACTGAGGACATAACTTTTTCAATAGAGACCTTCAAAGAGAGTTAAAATAATTTAATAAACAATGACTTTTGGCAACAAATTATCTAGAATGTGAAGACCTTCTAATTCAAGCCCTTTACTAATAATCTTCTTCATCTATATCCATATATTCTACAGAGTGTTGATATATATTTATACTAGCTAATGAACAACTAAAACAGAATAATATCCTATTATCAAAGCTATAATCAATCTTTCAGATATACCTATCTGGTCTCATCTAATCTAATTTGTAAGAGCATTTAACATCCTAAATACCTTATGCTCCCTAGGCAACAGAGATGGATAATCCTTATATCATTTATTCTTTAAATATTCATTCTCTACAACCTTGTGGGACAAGATACTAGGCCTCTTTAATCTACATTGTGACAAAGACTCCTAGAGTGGAATAGTTGATTGTATTGTAGGATACAGAGCTTGAAGAAAGATGATCTTATTATTTTCAAAATGGTCTTCAGCTGTGTGGTACATGCCATATGGAATGAGAGAAACCATAGAATATTTAGAGAAATCAAACAGGTTGGGTAATTATTTTGTCAAATAGCCTAGGCTTGGATCCAAGAGCCAATCCTATTAAGGGTAAACGATATGAAAATCAATCAGCTCGTAGCACACAATGGAATTTGATCTAGTACTTATGAGGCAAGGCACTTATACTCTAAAGGAAACAATCCAAGCTATTTGCTCTCGCTCAATACAAAAACAACAAGACCAGATATCAGTCTTTCGGTCATTATACTGCAATGGTTTTTAGTCTCAACTGTATGAATTCGCTCAAGTGATTAGTGGATTCACCTTATTCTGCTTTACTTTAATTATATACCATAACTCACGCTGAAACTCTCTTGTATCTTCTTCTTGAAATTAATAATATCTTTCATTTAATTTTCCCCAAAAGCCTAAATTCATGCTTAATTACAAAGCAACAAACAAAACTGACCTGCTCTGAATAAGGCAAGTACTTGCCATCGAATGTCACAACAACACGATCTTTCCCATCCACACCTTTCACTTTATCAACAGAGCAGTAGAAGTCTATGGCTGACATGCTGTGAAAAGTGCATGCATAAAAGTAAGTTAACCTTCAGCTAGTTTTCTCTATTTGAAAACACTTCATATGATAAGAGATCCTAGCTATATACGTGCCCCCAAAAATAACTAAAATACTATGAATATAAAGTGAGTGAATGAGAAATTCTAAAACAATGATATAGCATATAAAAAATTGAGAAACCAACAAGTTAGACCATGTGTAGTTTGGATTCTCATTAATCACATAAAATAAAAAAGGTTGCAGAAGGTGAGAAGAAAGTCTTTTGACATCAAGGGAGCAAAACAATTATGATCTCCATTTGTTAAGCTTAGTGTAACAATCCAAAATAAACGAAACAAATTGGATTAATAGAACGGCATTTTCTGGTTAGTGTAGAATAGCTAGTTGTTCGAAAGGAAATTCAAGAGCTGCTTTAATGCAAAAGAAGTGAGACATAATGCATAATTTTTCTGGTAGTGAATTTAAATTGGTTAGCAAAAGATTTGGAAGTTTTCCCGGTGGAATGGAAACTCAGTTATAATATTAAATCGCAATGAAATACCAAAGTTCAAAACAACTTAATCACAATGATACCCCTTTTACTATAAATCAGCCAAATCAAAAGACTGCACATAACCGACCATCAAAACCAACTTTAAATTTTAACTGCAGCTCTATAAATGTTAAGTTGCAAGTGATATTATTGTAGAAGTTGTACAATCAAGAGTTGAAGCACAGTGACACGACTATACGCTCCTTCATGTTAAGCCACCCACAGTGATAAATACAAGAATCTGAATGAAGATCAAATACTAAACATCCAAGCTGCCAAACAATCAATCTGTTTATGAGTTAGAGAATCAAATAATAGGCAAGATTCACAACACCCTTAACATTAGATAAAGAGAAAATTATAAAACTAAAAAAAGGGGAAACATACGCACATGCCATCACCAAACTCCTCATTGATAATCTCCTTGATGCTTTCACCAAAATGCATAACAGCTTCATTTAACCTTAAAAGACTTAACAATCAAGTGAGTAACAACATTAACAATCACTACCACTGTCAAACATGTGTAGCACTAACTCAGTTTGTGAATAAATGGCCAAGAGTGAAGAAGGCCCACCTGTAAACAGTGGGTTCTTGGATCAAGTTGGGATCATATGACCTCATTAATGGTCTCATCATATAATCAACGAGCTCCTCAGACAACTCCGGCAAGGCTTCCCGTAGCTTGGAAGCAGTCTCAGGCTTGAGCTGAGCCTGTCGTCTGAGAAGTTGGGCAACGTAGACGTTGGTGAGACCAGTCTCTTGCGCTATCTGAGAGTAAGTCTTGCCGGAGTTGCGTTTCACAGCTAGCAAGCGGTTGCATATTGTGGTTTTAGCCTCTTCCATTTCTCCACGTTTTCTCCTCTCAAGACGCCAAATGGGGGAGGATAAGAAGACAGTAAATGGAATTTAGTTTGTGTTTGGAAAGCAGAAGTGGTGAGCATTATTCGGATCGGTTCGAATTAATTCGGGTAAAAAATTTTCAAATTTTGAATAATTCGGATATTACCTGAATTATTTTCGGGTCGGGATCAGGTAATTTCAAAAAACTTTGGGGCGGCCCAATTACTCGAATTAAGTTATAAAAATACAAAATTTCGGATTTTTTAAAAAAAAGTATAAAAAAAACAACTTCGGGTAATTCGGGTAAAGCCGAATAAAATTTCGGGTAATTCGGGTTGGGTAAGCTCGGATAAGAAAAAGTTCGGATTCGGACGGATAAGATGAAAAAATTCGGATAATTCGGGCCGAGCCTGAACAGTAAAATTTCGACCCGAATGCTCACCCCTTATCTCACTGTACCAAAATTTGATTTATTAAAAAATTAAATTAAACCTTAACAAGTCATTTTCATGTCAAAAAAACAATGTTAGATGATATTTGTTTCGGCCACCTTTGTCAGATGTACATCCCACATAGTTAGCGAGGCTTAAAAAATTAAAAAAATATATATGTACTTTTCAGCCCAAACTGAAAGCTCCCCTCACTATATTAAAATTATGAAAAAACAAATTAATGATAGAGAAAAATATCTTGAAGTTGATAAAAGAATCAAACATGACCCATTATTGTGTTGTATTGCTAAAGAAAATTAAGTCGTCGAGTTCTTTCCCCTCCAAAGAGACCAATCACTCTTCGTCAAGAACAATTTTGTTAGGCCCTGTTTAATTGGATGTTAATTAATATAATGAAATGATTTATAATACAATTTAATGTAATATAGTAAAAAGTTGTTTTAGAATGATAAAAGGGTTCATAATATAATATAGTGAAATATTGTTTGAAAGATGAATGAAATGAAATATAATGTATAATAAATCACTTTTATACCCTTTATATTAAAATGGTTACTGTAGGAGGTTTATTATAATGGAATGATTTATAATACAATTTAATGTAATATAGTAAAAAGTTGTTTTAAAATGATGAAAGAGTTCATAATATAATATAGTGAAATATTATTTGAAAAATTGATGAAATGAAATATAATGTATAATAAATCACTTTTATACCTTTTATAATAAAATGGTTACTGCAGAAGGTTTATTATTTTATTATTAATTATATAAAAAATATTAGTATTAATTATTTAATATATTTTATTTTATTTTTTGTGATTTATATTAAAAATAAT
>JANZLX010000212.1:22546784-22559839 GCA_025531955.1 Erythroxylum orinocense
AAACTGTAACTGAAGAAGATAAAGTTACATGTAAATACACTTGCTTTCTAGGGCATTATATTTACATAACTCCAACATAAAGAACATTAAATGTTGAGTTAAATATTGGGTGATTCGAAGTATTATAAGCCATTGAAAATTAAGATTAGTTTTACATGAAAGAAGTAACAAAGCCTAAAAGCTAAGAATTCAGGATTGTAAAGCACATAGAGGAATTGAAAACGAATATGAAATTTTGAGTTTAAATTGAAAGAGTGATATTTTGGGATTGAAATAAAAAGTAAGTGCATCGATAAAGATGGTTGAACAAAGAGATTGTTAGAGAAGCCTAAGTAACAACCTAAGTTAAACATCCTAGTGGGAATACGCTGAAATAGTATTTTCTTGTTAAGCATGTAAAAACAAATTGTTGAATGTTTGAATAAACAATAGTTCTAACTATTGGGGATGTGCTTAAAGCTTATATTTTGGAGTTCATAAGAATATGGGATTGATGTATAGTTCTAATTAACTAAAAGCCTAACAATTGTTATCATAGTGATATCATTAAAATACTCTATGAGTCGTTATATGACAAAAAGGGGGTTGTTCACCCTTACATTGAAATAAAGAGTGCCTAAAATTGATCAAGGATCAGAATTGATTCAAGATACTGGTGATGAGTGAAGTGAATCTATAATAGGGGTTAAGTGATTCATGAAAGATAAATGAGTTAGGTGGATTGACACCAGACATATGGAATATAGGGAAATATACATAAAAATTGAAAGTATTAACACTGAAGAGAAATGAATTATCAAAGGAGAGATGAAGTATTTTTATGAGTAGTGATATGTGCTAAATTGTTGATATTTTTAATCAATTACACTTAGCAATTATTGACATAAAAATGTTTAAGATACTCACTTTAATTCATATTTGATTTTAGGTACAATTTAGAAGACAAGAAATTAAAATGAGTTGAAAGCACTACAGATGAGTCATTTTTCGGATATTTATTTTTACTTGTCTTTATGGAGGAAGAAGAGAAAAAGAAAACAATAAGACAAGAAATATAAAACAAAGAAGAAGTGGACCTAGGTGTGGGCTACATTTATTTGGAAGCAAAACATAAGCAAAATAAATACATGGGGATAGCATATATGCTAGCATTTTTCAACGCTACAGAGGAGAACAACATGCTGATTTGAATTATTTTAATTGAATACTCAGCACAAGGAATGAGGGGGCCCAAGCATAACGCAGAGGAGGAACGTATCTGACGCTAGAACTATGGGAGTAAATTAAAATCAACAGCAATAAATCAGGAGGGGAACATGGCGTCGTATGCGCAAGCCAGGAGGATTTTAAAAACCACGAGAGGTCATGCAAGGAAAAAATTGGGCAATATAAACAAGCAGCAAAGATATAATCAATTAGCTAAATCACACAACATACACGTGTGGGAGGCGTAAGGGAAGCCAACACAATAGGAGACAGCTGGGAGGCGCATAACAAAAGGGTTCATCAACGCCAACGCACATTAGAATAAAATCAAGAGGGTTGCGGAAATTAAATGGGCATATAAAAAGAAGACTGCATAGAAGGTATTAGAGAGCGCAGAAATGAAAAACAGCGAGAGCAGGAGAATGTCTGCGCAGCACACATGCACACAGGAGGAACAAGCAAGGCATGGAGCAATGTTTTAAGTGGTGTAGACTTTTAATTGTCTTGTCACTGAATAGTGGAGAAAAAAAACTACATAAAAATAAACGAACCAGCTACAGTAGACGCGAGACTAGAGCTACAGTGAAGAAGAACAGTAAAGGGTTTTTTTTGGCTAGGATGAATATTAGGGCTGAAACAGTTTTTTGTAAAATACCTATGACGGGCTAAACTTTTCGACGTTAGTTTGGAGGAAAATTCGACGCCGATGACCAGTTTTAAGTATTATTCTAGTTATTTTGTTGTTTCTTTCTCTCATTAGAAATTGATTGTGTTATCCTATTTTAATTAATTTGAGTATTGTGTATGGATAATCGAATTTTTGTTATTATTCCATTATTTGTGTATGAACCCAATGGGTATTGCGATTTGATAATTTTAATGCGTTTATTGAATTGTTAATTACAAACCCATTGCTAGAATTTTGATATAATTCGTAATTGTTATGTTGAAATTCAAGTGTAGTGACTAATAATTCGTAATCATTAAGGATAACATGAGCTAGGTTAAATGACGCATTGTACGTGGTTTTGCCTTGATTAATCAGTTTTCTTAATTCATAATGTGACTGCCCAATTAAATCTAGAGATCGTATCCTAGGTTATTTGGTGGTTAGGTTTAATTAACGATCGTATCTTGATTGAACAAAACCTAAGGGAAAACTCGGGTTAATTATTAACCCACGATTAATAATTTCTAGGAGAGGTTAAAGAACAACAAATTAATAAAATATGCTTAGTCAGGGTGTAGGCCGAGATTCAACCGAAGAACTGGGTCCCTACCAAATTTCCCACATTTATCATTTTTGCATGTTTTTTTAATTTTTTTATTAGTTAGTTTTATTTTATTTTTCTTTTTTGAAAAATCCAAAACCCCCCATTTAGTGTAACACCGGTTTATTTCATTGCATAAACTTTACACGCACTCTCTGTGGGATCGACCTAGACTCACCACTCTACAGTAATAGCCTAGTTATCTTTATTTTGACTTGCGAACTGAAGCGCGGTGATTGAACCCAAGTTTGCTATATTATTTATTGACATTTTCATGATTTTTTTATACTTTTCGGCTCCTTTTGTTTGATATTGTGCTTAATTTGATCTAAGAGTACTTTTTTGAATTAATGTGATTTGAGGGTCAAATTGTCATAAATAATTAGCAATTGCACTCCCTTAAATTGTAGGACAATTGATATTACAAATTATTACTTTTCATTGTAGGTATGAAGGGGAGTAGAGCCAACTTAAGAAGAGTATAACCAAGTGGAACAAAGAAATGGAGGGTGATTCGCAGCGACAAAAATTGGCGCGCCACGGTATGAATCAATTATCTCATTACGGCGAGGGATCAGAAGGAAAGTTCGCCGCAGTGTGAATCAATTATCTCGTCGCGGCGAGTGATTATAAGGAAAGCTCGCTAAGGCGTGAATCAATTATCTCGTCACAACGAGTGATCAGAAGGTGCACGTTGTGACGTAACTCCATCTCGTCGCCACGGCGAACAATCGGGCACCCGGATTAAAAGTGGAAAATTCTCATACTGTGCGTATCAGACCTAGCAACCTGTTTTAAGAAGAAACCTATTTTTGGCCGACATATATATTTAGTGAATACTATCAGATGAGGGGGCATTCAGACAGGGATCGACATGCATTCAGATAGAGAGAGGAGACTGATGAGCTAGGAGAGAACAAAAGAAGGCACTCACGACTACCACCCAAGGTTCCCTTCGGACAATTTTCACATAGGTTTTGTCTTCCTTTTCCACTGCCGACTTTCACCATGAGTAGCTTGGATTCGTTGCGAGTTGTAAAGTTTCCAGTTACAATGCGTGGTTAGGCATTTTTTTCTCCTAAAGATGTGGTGACGGTTGGAGTTTACCGAGGTTAAAAGGAGAGTAGCTTAATCTATAGTTTATCTATGATTTATGAATGCCTAAGTCTAGGATTTGTAACTTGTAATAAAGCTACTTGATTATAGTTAAATTAAATGTTGGACATTTAATGTGTTGTTTGGATTAGTAGTTTACATTGTCATATTTAACTACATTGTTATGAGCTTCTGAGTTAGGGTTTATTGCTTTGTAGTTAGATTTGCTTGATTAGAGTTTAAATCAGCGTTGAACAATGTAATGTGTTATGGATTTGTTTATGTAGAACTTTGTGCTTAAATATATGAAGTCTCATATATGTTGACTTGTGATCTTGTTGATTCTCTTTTATCTGCCTAATTGTGTTTGATATTGAATTGATGCTAGATTTCATTTCACCCATTGCATTGGCAAATCCACCGCATACACTAAGATGCTTTTAACAAGATTTTAAGTAATGGAGTTCATTGATTAAAATCCTGGACTTAAAGAATCCTTTAAGGTTCTGAGGTTTAAGAGCACTTAATGGGATCTTGAGAAATGGAGTTCATTAACCAAGATCCTAGATTTAAAGAGAATCCTTTAAGGTTTATCATTTCAAACTTAGTGATTTGTAATCCACCGCACACACTAAGATGTGCTTAATGGGACCTTTGGAGTTCATTGATCAAGATCCTGGACTTAAAGAATCCTTTAAGGATCTAAGGCTCAAGAGCGCTTAATGGGACCTTGAGAAATGAAGTTCATTAATTAAGATCCTGGACTTAAAGAGAATTCTTTAAGGTTTATCATTTTAAACTTAGTGATTTCTAATCGCATCAAATTAGGGTTGAACTATGATAGCCAAAGCTTATTTTCAAAAGGATTTTATCACTTGTCTTAGTCTTTCCATTTTCTATTTTCAAAAACCCAAAAAAACTTTTTATATGCTTTTTACAATGCATTTTAGTTCATTAATATTTTCAAGATCGAAACCCCCTTTCCTTGCTAACTTTGCTTGCACTTTATGACATATAGACTAGCTTAGGACAATTTGATTAGGTTCCAATTAAGTGAGACGACTCGAGGTTGCATCCTATATTTCAATCCTTGGAATTTATTATTTTTGATTCGGTTTCCAAGGGTTGATCTTAGATCAAAACGACAGAGTCGCGATCACGCGGTCAAGTACCACCTTGGTAAGATGTGCTCAGATTTGGAGAAATGATAAGTTAAACTATTATGAATTGTTCTATGTGAAAATTATTATGAGTTAGTGTTATTGAAAAAAGATGTCTTAGACTCATAATATGTGATATGTGAATAAATTAAGAAATAATGATGTGATCAACTGAGTTAGATTGATAGCGTGCGAAGTAAAAGTTTTGTGAGTAATCTAAAATATATCGATGAACTAGTCAAGATAGTGTGATAACTAAATAAGTGATTGAAAGACCTATTGAGTCTATCAACTATGGTCATTTGGAAAAAAGTATTTGAGTGGTGAAGTATATAGGAAATGAATGAACATATGAGGAAACAATACCCCTGCCTTATCGATCAATCAAATATTAATTTCACGGATCAAATTTAATTAAGGAGGGGAGAAATGTAACATCCCATTCCCATACTAAGGTTTAGAACATGAAAATTCAGTACAGGTGAGCTCAAAGAGAGATTAAGGAAATGCATGTTCTTGCTCAAGCATGATGTTAACATATATGCACATAAATAATGAATCTTTGCACATAAAAATAATTGTACATGTATTCATTGACAACTTCTAGGTATAATTAATTATAAATGTAATTTTATTGAAAATGAGAAGTAGAGGGAGTAGAAGGAGTGATCTTGGGATACGTTGTGATAAGGGAAAGATTTGGAAATAAAATTAGTAGTGATTTAGAAAATGTTCACTGAGTGTACTTCAGTCTGTTGGCCATAACTTTCTCTCTGGTTATCCAAATGGGATGATTCTTCATTTGAATTAAACTAGAGACATATAGCTACATTTCTTACGAAGACATCAAATTAAAATTCTGTCTTTAAGAGTCTTAAAATTTTCATGAATTTGAGAATTGAGTTCAGTACATTGGGGGATGAACGAAAAATTTGTGTTCAGACTTCAGGGGACATTTTGGACTAATCTAGATTGATATTTTCAAAGTTGCCTTTTTGAGAGTTATAGATCTTTCTTTTATCTTTCCAATGGTATATAGTATGAGAATTTTGGATATCGGAGTAGAAAGTTATGGTCCTTATAAGGGAAGCTGTTCAAGAGTGAAGTTGCATCGTCTGTGCTGACGTGTATTGTCTATGCTGACATGTATCGTCTGTGATGACGTGTATCGCCTGTGCGGACGTGTATCATCTCTAATGACGTGTATCATCTGTGCTGACGTGTATCATAGGTGTTAATATGTATCATCTGTGATGATGTGTATCATCTGAGCTGTGGTGTATCATCTGTGATGAGATGTATCATTTGTATTGACGTGTATCGTCTGTACTGACGTGTATCATCTCTATTGTCTGTGCTGACATGTATCGTCTGTTTTGATGTGTATCGCCTGTGCTGACGTGTATCGTTGATCGACACTTGTATAATTTTAAGATTAATCCCTTGGAAACCGAATAAAAAATTTAATTCCAAGGATTGCAATATAGGATGCAATCTCGGGTTGTCTCACTTATTCGGAACCTAGCGAAAAAGATCTAAGCTAGCCTAATTGTCAAAATGCAACTAAGTCGAAAAAATGGGGATTTGGATCATTGGTAAAAATTAAGAAAATTGAACCAAATGAAAGAAAAATGTATAAGAAGATATTTTTAAATTTTTTGAAAATGAAAAATGAAAACTCAAACAATGATCTAGTATGATAAAATCCTCATAAAAACGAGCTTTGGCTATCCTAGCTCAAATCAAATCTTTCGGGAGTAAAATTCACTAAGTTTTCGAACGATAAACCTTAAAGAACTCTTTAAGTCCAAGGTTTTAATTAATGAACTCCATTTCTTAAAACCTTGTTAAATTCATCTTAGTGTGTATTAATGGATGAGCTAATGCAAGTGGTCAATATGGATCAAGATTAATCTCAATATCAAACACAACTAAATAGATAAAAGAGAGTTAACACAATCACCACAAAGACATATATGAAACTTCATATATTACTCATCAAAGTTCTACATAAGCAAATCCGTAACACAAGGCATTATTCAACACTTGATTAAACTCTAATCAATCTAATCTAGCTACACGGCCGTAAACCCTAATTCAGAAATTTACAACTATACAGTTAAACTTGACAATGTTAAACAACTCCCCTTTGAAACCCAATAAACTCAAGCCATCGCTACATCTTCAAGAGGAAGCGGTGATTCAATCGTGCATGACTTTGGAAATCCTCACAACTGCAAGAGCTCCAATGTCACCCATGGTAACAGCAGCGACAGACGGTGAAGATGGCAATGAAGGTGGTTGGAGTTGATGGATGAGGGTTGATGGTGAGAGGAAATGATCGCGTGGTGTCGGTCAAGAGATGTGTCTCCTCTGTTGAAAAATATAATCTCCCCTTATGACCTAATTTGGCATCATTTTAAATGTCAGGTCGTGGATCAGATCAAAACAGTGAGAGAATTTTTCAATTTTAGTCTGGGTTTCTGACAGTTTGCTGCGGTGGCAGGCAAGTTACGCCACAGCGTACGCTTTCTGGATCCTTCGCCGCGGCGAAATAATTAATTTACGCTCCAACGAACTTTTCCTTCATGTTACGCCGCGGCGGGGGTCCTGAAACTCACGTCCTCATGTTGACTTCATTGACTCCATTCTCCTTAAGGCTCCTACAATCAAAAATACCGATTTGCAGTATCAATTGTGCTTAGAAAAATTTATAATGCAATTAATGTCAATTTGTAACAATTTTTACTATTAAACTACATAAAATATAAGTACACACTCAAAGACTAATTTAAACACAAAATCAAGAATTAAAAGTGAAAAAGTACATTAAAATCTATGAAAGTGTCGCCAATTTATATAATAAACTTGGGCTCGATCAAATTTCCCCACACTTAAACCTTTTTACTTCTGGACAAAGTTTATGAGAGTCAAAAAGACGTAAGTGTAAAAGAAAATTTTCGACCATGCTATAAACAATAATAGGAAATTGGAAAAATCCACTTTCTCATAAATCAATCAAAGCAAACTGAAAGAATGCTAAGAAAATATACAAAAAAAATTTAATCCAAGAGATTGGACCAAAGAGATTTCAATCAAGGTAAAGTGTGTGCTCTCAGCTCACTTGTGTTTTTTCGCTCCAAATCTGCTTAATCCATTTTCTACCATAAGCTTGTTACAGCCTTATTTCTCCACTACAAGAACTAGAATTCTAAAAATCAAGAGGACTTTTCAGGGTTGTAATATGCGAAAGGCTTGATGAAATGAATAAAAAAAGAAATAGTATGGATACATGCACTACAATTATGAAATGGATGTCAGCAGTTAAACAAATATTGACACACTTTTTTTTTCTCATTTCACATACATATATATAATTGAAATTGCTTGTAATTATTTTTTTTCTTTTTTTATTCATTTTTGAAACACTCACTTTTTCACTTTTTTTTACTAGAAGAAAATGTAAATTAAACTATTGACACTATATAAGGATGCGTGCATGTGCTCGTAAATAATGGCTCAAGGGGCTAGCAAGGGATGAGTGTTTGTGGGACTATGTTTGGGTAAAAGTGTGTAGAAAGTATGGCTCTATCATATCAACAAAATTTTAGTTCATAAAGCTTTGATTAAGAATTGAAACAAGTTCTAGAGAGATATGAAATAAGCAGATACACACAAAGATTGAAGAAAAATCAGACCCAAATATCCTTCTAACAAGGGGTAATATCTCAATAAACAATCTCAAGTCTCAAAACCATAAAGTGTTACTTTGCTAGCATGCCTTCATTTACTTTGTGTTGAAAATATTGAAAGTAAAATCAGCCAATACCGATTATCATTAAAAGAATGGGAGATATTTTCATAAACTCAAGTATCAATTTGAAACTTATAAATTTTTAGAGAAACAAAAGTTACAAGAGTCAAGTGTGGATGAAGTTTGAATTGAGACAAAATTTTTCAACAAAATTCATTTTTGCAAAGGGTGTAACGCCGCTGCGAAAACTCATGCGCTGCGGCGACTTATATCGTATACCATCATTGCTGCGACAAACTTCAAGCTGCGCCGCTGCGGAAAACAAGTTCATCGCCGTTGCAAAAGGTTTGTCGTCGTGGCGAAAGACAGTATAACTAAAATTCACAATCGCCAAGTTTAAAAATGTGTAACATTATGGATGATTGACTAACACCAACATATAAGTTGTCAATTTGGACAACAAAAGTAACAAAATGGGAAAAGCTCCCCCATACTGAATCAACACATTGTCCTCAATGAAAACAAAGCAAAACTATAAGAACAATGGGAATAATAGGACAAAAAGAGATATAGGGGACTTTATTGAAATGTAAAGCTCCTGAAAAATAGTAAAAATGCAGCTATCTCACTGTTGGGATGATTTCTCCCCTACACTTGTTTAGGAAAGCAAGATAGGAAATATTGCAACACTAGTCACAAACTTAAAGTAAATAAACAAGTGAGGGAGAGAAAGAACCTAATATTCATGGAGGCTTTTGGTTCTCATGGTAGAACTTTAGTAGGTGGCCATTGAGTTTGTGTTTAGCTCCGGTTTCTTCATGTAGAAGTTCGACCATACCAAAGCTGTGCACTTTAGTGACCACATACGGCCCATCCCAACAAGTATTGAATTTTTCATGTTTATAAGTGAAATGACCCTTGTACAACAAGACCTTGTCCCGTTCCTTGAAATTCTTTCGTTGAAGAATCTTGTCATGCATCAACTTTGTTTTCTCCTTATAAAGGCGAGAGTGTTCATATGCCTTGAGCCCTAACTCCTCTACTTCTTGTAGTTGGAGTTTCCTCTCCAAACTAGAAGATTCCAAGCCTATGTTGCATTGTTTAGCCACCCAATAAGCTTTATACTCCAACTCCACAGGCAAATGGCAGGCTCCTTTGTAGATCAATCGGTAGTAGCACATGCCTATTAGGGACTCATAAGCAGTGCGATAGGCCCATAGTGCTTCTTCTAGGCGTAGGCTCCAATCCTTTTTGGATGGCTTGACTATTTTCTCCACGATGTGCTTTACCTATCTATTTGAAACTTCTGCTTAGCCATTAGTTTGTGGGTGGTAAGTGGTGGAGACTTTATGAGTGACTCCAAACATGGAAAATAAGTTACCAATGACTTTATTGTAAAAATGGGTCCCTCGATCACTAACCACAGCTTTAGGAATCCCAAATCCACAAAAGATATTTGACTTAAAGAATTTAGACACTGTTTGTGCGTCGTCTTTTCTAGTAGGGACAACCTCTATCCATTTGAATACATAGTCAACAGCTAATAGGATATACACAAGGCCAAAAGATGGGGGAAAGGGACCCGTGAAATCAATTCCCCAAACATCAAAGATTTTGCAATATAAAAGTGGTTGTTACGTCATTTTATGTCGTTTTCCTAACCCTCCAAAACATTGACACTTATCGCATAATTGACAAAAGTTAAACGAATCCTTAAAAAGGGTAGGCTAATAAAAACTAAAATCGAGAATTTTCCGAGATGTCCTCCTAGGACTAAAATGCTCATCACAAACCATTGAATGACAAGATGAAATTATAGCATCAAATTCCTCATTAGGAACGCATTTTTGGATTACCTGGTCGCTGCACAATCTCCAAAGATGAGGTTCATCCCAGGTGTAATGTCGAGCTTCACTTTTTAATTTTTGAACCTGTTCTTGAGACATAAAAGGAGGCGTATAGAACTGAATCAGGAAAAGAATCGCAAGTCAGTTCAGAAGAGTCTACTCCCTGTGTGTCATCGGGTAGCTTGCTCAAATGGTCATTATGTGATTTATCGCGCCAGCTCGATCTTTTATCTCAATATCAAGCTCTTGGAGAAGCAATGTCCATCGTATCAATCTAGGCTTCGACTGTGGTTTCTTTAGGAGATACCGAATAGCTGCATGATCAATAAAAATGATTACATGTGAATTTAGTAGATATTGTGTAAATTTTTCTAAAGCAAAGACCACTACAAACAACTCTTTCTCAGTTGTTGTATAGTTGGCTTGAGTTGGATCCAGTGTTTTCGAGGCATAAGCGATGACTCTTGCCAATTTCTCCTCTTGTTGGCCCAAAATAACCCCTACAGGACAATTAAAAGCATCGCATGAAAGTTCAAAAGGTAAGTTCCAATCAAGGGCAACTAAAATAGGTGGAGATATGAGTTTTGATTTTAATTTGTCAAAGGCATTTTTGCAAGAATCATCAAAGTCAAATTTTTCATCTTTTTGTAAAAGCTTGGAAAGAGGTAACGTAATTTTGCTAAAATCTTTTATGAATCGCTTATAAAATCCTGCATGACCTAAGAATGATCTGATATCTCAAACACAGGCAGGATAAGGCAAAGAAGATATGACCTTAATTTTAGCTTTATCAACTTCAATCCCCTTTCTGGAAATTAAATGACCTAACACTATACCTTTATTAACCATGAAATGGCATTTTTCAAAGTTCAAAATCAGGTTTTTTCAATGCATCCTTTTAAAACTTTTGCAAGGCTAAAGTGACAAGTATCAAAAGAATCACCATAAATTATGAAATCATCCATGAAAACTTCCATGCATTCTTTTAAAAATTCACAGAAAAAAGCCATCACACAACGCTAAAAAGTCCCTGGAGCATTACATAAACCAAAAGGCATCCTTCGGTATGCAAAGGTGCCAAATGGACATGTAAAGGTGGTTTTATCTTAGTCCTCTGGTGCAATAGGTACTTGAAAACACCTAGAGAAACCATCTAGAAAATAGTAATGCGATTTTCTAGCGAGCCTTTCAAGCATCTGGTCAATAAAAGGCAAAGGGAAATGGTCTTTTCGTGTGGCATCATTTAACTTTCGATAATCTATACATACACACCACGAATTCTGCACTCTAGTAGGAATAAGCTCATCCCTATCATTTTTGACCATCATGATCCCACTCTTTTTCGGTACTACATGTATTGGACTAACCCACTCACTATTAGAAATAGGATATATTATCCCAGCACTCAACAATTTGGTAATTTCCTTTTTAACTACGTTTGATATAAGTGTGTTTAGTCTTCGCTGAGGTTGCCTTACTGACTTGGAACCCTCATTCAGTAATATCCTATGTGTACAAATAGCAGGGCAAATTTCAGGTATGTCTGCTAAAGTCCATCTTATGGCCATCTTATGTTCCCTCAAAACATTTAGGAGTTTCTTTTTCTCAGCATCGGACAAGATATTGGCAATTATAACAGGTAATCGCTCATCAGATTCAAGAAAGGCATACATTAATGTAGTGAGTAAAGGTTTTAATTCAAGCACATGTGGTTGTAAAATAGAAGGAATCAATTTATGAAGTTCAAGAGAGAAGAGATCACTCCCTTTTTCTTCCGACATGGAGCCCGATTCTTAGCAATTCCGCGCATAAGCGACCTGAGACAAACTTTCTTGTTGTTCTTCAATAACGCATTGGTAATGAGGTACAGTACCTTCAGCTATTACCACATTAACGTTAGTTTTTGTGAAGTTTAAATAACCTGAAATATTAACAGGAGACCTTTTCCCAAGTTCAAGTGAATATAAACCAGGATCAAAGGAATTCTCTTGTAAGTCAATTTCAGGGCATGCGTCATCAAAGACAACGTTAAGCATATTAACCCCTAGGAGCGAATAGTCCTCATGGGGGTGCTTCATAGCTTCATACATATTGAAGCTTACCAGTTGATTGGCTACCTCCATGGTGATCTTACCTTCTTTCATGCTAATCATGGTACTAGCTGTCCTTAAGAAAGGTCGCCCGAGAATTAAAGAAGTTACCTGCACAACTTCAAAAGACATATCAAGTACATAAAAATTAGCAGGAAATACCAAACCTTTTACCTGGACCAGCATGTCTTCAATAATGGCCACTGGATGCCTAAATGATCTATCAGCCAATTGTAAGACAACAGATATGGGCTTCAAACTCTTTACTCCTAAGTATTGATAGACAGATTTTGGCATCACATTAATAGTGACCCCTAGATCTACTAAAGCTCTTCCTATAGTTACCTTACATATAGTTCATAGAATGGTGAAAGACCAAAGATGTTGGACCCCGAACTTTTGATGAAAATTAGAAATATTAAAATGAATTTAAATGAGAAAGAAATTGCTGAGAAAATTTATGAATTTAAGGAAATTTGATGAAATTAAGAAAAAAATTTATGAGAAAAAAAATGTTTAGTTTTGAGGACTTTGATATTTGAGTGAATTTATATAGATTATGAGAGGAAAGAGAATGAGTTAATTGAAATGGGAGTGGAAAATCAAGAAATAAAGAAAGAAAGTGAGAGAAT
>JANZLX010000212.1:22577966-22594153 GCA_025531955.1 Erythroxylum orinocense
TGGGGGGGGGGGGGATTTCTTGTGTAGTAGCTTTGTTAGTTTAAGTGAGAAATTTGGTCTTTTAGGTAGACTACTAAAGTTCATAAGATGAGATCTCACCTTATGCAACTTTAGTTTAGGATAATAGACCTTTAAATTCTAGAATACGACGAAATCACAACTTATATAACTTAAGTTTTGGTTATTAAAACCTTTATATTCTATAATGGTGAAATGAATAAGGTGAGATTCACACCTTATAGATATTAGTAGATTGATTTTAGGAAACTAATGGAAAAAATATTTTTTAAAATAAAAAATAAAAAAATAACAATTTTATATTTTATTCATTAGGACTTTTTATATTTTGTTGTAGTTAAAACAATAAAAAAAACCCTAAAACTTTGTTATCTTTTTTGCAAAGACTCTAAGCAACTATCATCCCTAGTTCTCAAGTCTCCAGTGTCATTCTTCTCACTACTACTTCTTTGTCGATCTATTGTTCATTGGTCTAGTCCTAAATGCTCTTCTCCTTCCTCACATTAGTTATCTTCTCTAATTGGTTTCTTCTCACTGCTACTTCTTTATTGTTCATTATTTGCAGATGATTTCTTTCCATCACCTCATAAAAATTTTTACTTTTTATTCATTGTTAGTTTTTTTTGTTTTTTCTTATAAAATTTGGTTTATTTTTTTTTTTCAATTTGTCTTCTTCCATTCTAGTTATTTCTTAGGTTAATTTTAATTGTTTTTGGTTTTCTTAGTGATTTCTATTTTTTGTTATCAATTTTAGTGAAAATAATTTTAGTTGTTAATTGGTTGTTCTAGTTGTTGGCTAGGATTGGTTTCTTTATTTTCAACATTATAACAATAGGGAGAATGAAGGATATTAATATGACAACAATAAACACTAAATTTATGGAAAATATACTTAACGAAAAAATTTCAAAGACTATACTGACTACTTGTAACACCCCACTCCCGCAGGACCTGAACCCAATATCATGGGTAATACTCGAGTTCGCGTTGCATGCTAGAGCACTCAATTAGTCAAAACTCAGTACAATTTTTTTTGAACACAATCAAATGCTCGAAAATTAGCAAACAATTTGAGCCTGCTTTATTCCATAAGCATTTTTCAAATCAACAGTATTTTGTTTATCACTAGGGAACCTATAATCATTATGTCAATACAACATGCTTATATTCACATACAAATTGTATAATAATTTCAAAATACATTCCTTAATATAAGATTTACTGAAATTATAATTCAATACAAAAATGAAGAAATACAATGCAGATGCGAACTAATCCCGACCTCTACCTCTAACTTATATGCAGTAGGTATACTCCCGTTTGCCTAACGGGGTATTCTTCTGATCCTAAAAAATATTGGCAAATTTTGGATGAGTTTTGCGAACTCAGTGAGTGACCATCCTCGATGGCTCACCCAATCACATAACACAATATTCACATCATTACACATTTCACACTTCACATTCAATACAATTTAATCACTCATATTATGCATATGCATTGCACATGAGACTCACTTTCTATTTATTATTTTGTTGTGACTGTGTGCCTAAATTGTCCCATATTAGGCTCATTAATAACTATCCCTTATTCGCTTAGGGGATACAGGGCTCATTAAACATTGAGCCTGAGGCTCTGATTCACTTTTGAGCTTGAAGCTCATTTTCACTCGTTGAGCTTTAAGCTCTGATCGTTGGCTACTCTGGTTATAACTGCCATTATATTTCATGCAATCATGGAATGGAATGCATCAATCACATTTCTATGTTCCCATTCACTCACTTTCACATGTCATCGGCACTCACTTTCACATGTCATCGGACCATAGTCCGGTATTCAACATTAGATTTGAGAATTCACACTTTCATTCATATGCAAATGCACATTTATAACATATTTAACAATCACATTAAGTACACTTATTTCATCCAATTCACATTCAAGTAGCATTTAAATATCCTAATCAAACATCACAATCATCGGACCTCTTGTCCGAAACCCAATATTAGTCAAACACATTCAGTAATCAATTAATACAAATTGAGATAAAGCAAAAAAATAAAGTGAGACCATCTCAGTCTACTCACAGTACGCTCCAGATTAGCATTTGCTTTTAATTTCTGGGAATGCCTGAATGTGGACATTTAGCCTGCACAACCCATTTATGCACAATACACATACATCACAATTTGTACAATCATAAGTGTTTAATAATGCACATGACTGAAACGAAATATGTATAATGCATGTTCATAACAATCCCGAATATTTTACCATTAATCTCTTTACAAAAATCATTCCAATTTCAAAACTCATCTAAGTGTAATTTATACTTAGGTTTATACCTCACTAACAATAAAATCTCCATTCCTTTCTCATTGACTTACTTCAGAAATTTTCTAAATCACACTACATTCAATCTGAAAGTGAAACTGATGTAATTTGGTCATACTCTCTTCTTAGAAAAGTGTCTCTGTGTCTTATGTTTCCATTGACACCAAAATCACTCAATTTGGTTCAATAATGTGGAAGATATACCTTAACCATTTTCGGACTGTTCTTATCCAAAAACATTGTACTATACCCAACTTCCATCTAGAAATTTAATATCTTAGAGAAAGAATAAAAATTTCGATTTTTCATATGATTTGTATCCCTATTTCTCCAGTTTATGCCAAATCAAAAATTATCTCAATTGGAATCCTACATCTCAAGATATCATCCAAATACTAAAACATGTTCAGTAAAATATCCAGTTCCAACTGATACCCTTACTTTGATTCAATCAATCTTTTTCAAATTAATACCGAAAACTATAAATTTATATAGAGAGATAGAGAAATGGGTTATAAATCCAATGCTTTAAAATCAGATCATTTGGAGGTCGGACGAAAAAGTTATGACCAAAATAGTAAAACATGTTTAGGCTGGAAAGAGGACTTGCAGGTCGTAATTTTCACCCTCTTCCTCCCTTTTCTCTTCTCCAGACCTGTTTAGTAAAATAGGCATAACTTTTGCTACAAATATCGGATTAAGGTAATTAAAAAACCATTTTGAAGAAGACTTCTAGAACTACAACTTACATAAAGACCTAAAAAAAATTTTAACTGAAAAAGGTTTAAAAATACAAACCAATGAAGCTGTCCCGTATGCCTATCCCATGTAACAGCACAAACGTCAAAATATCATATCTCTCAACTCCGTTTTGCCCTCTTTCTCCCTTTTCTCTTCTCCAAACCTGTTTAGTAAAATAGGCATAACTTTTGCTACAAATATCGGATTAAGGTAGTTAAAAAACCATTTTGAAGAAGACTTCTAGAACTAAAACTTACATGAAGACCTGAAAAACAAATTTTAACTGAAAAGGGTTTAAAAATTTAAACCAATGAAGCTGTCCCGTATGCCTATCCCATGTAACAACACAAATGTCAAAATATCATATCTCTCAACTCCACTATACAAATTTTCATACTTTATACCGTTAAAAAGCTAAGAGGATAAGCTACAATTTTATTAAGAAAAATTTATCCAAATCTATCAAGATCAATACAGAAAATTCACAGAAGTTTTAGCTCGAAAATTCAACATTCATCCACAACTTTTACAGCACCCATTTCTCATTTTCACATTAACATTTGAGACTCTTAAAAATAGAATTAAATTTTGATGTCTTCATAAGAAATGTAGCCATATGTCTCTAATTTAATTTAAATAATAATAAACCTATTTGGATAACTATAGAACAAGTTATGGCTAAAACACCGAAGTATATCGATGGAAACTGTTTTTTTCTGCTAACATTTTCCAGATTTTCAAACTTTCAACATTTAACATCTAACTCATCTTATATCTAGATTTTCTCTTCCATTTCATTTCCTCATCATTCCTTACCCACTTCAATCTCAATAAATCATTCACAAACAAATCATGATCTATAATTGATCATTAACAAAAAAACAGAGCATATTTATATATTTACCCATTCCTAAGCAATTTTCTACACTCATCCAACTCCAATTTTATGATCATTTAACTTCCAACACATCTCCAAAACAAATTATACATCATTAATCAACATAAATATACAAAAGCAAGAAATTTACCTAGGTTTTTCACCATTCATGACATATTCATCACCATACTTGCTTCATTTAACCAAACCCATGATATTTAACAATTTACTTACTTGATTTAACCTCCAATTCCTCAAAATCTTTAAGAAACTCAAAGATCCATATCTTCATCAACAACCCACGATCATCATCAGCTTGGGGTTGAAAGGTTTGGGTTTTTGGTGAGAGTGGAAGAGAAAGCAAGATGAAAGAGTAGCATGAAAGATGGTCAAAAATCAAGAAGAAAGGAGGAAAAAGAGAAGCTACGAAAATGGAGAGAATCAAAGCAAAAATCCAATAGCTTTAGTAAAAAGGAGAGTATCGAGAATGATAAAGCCAAAAGGGGGAGCTTTTAATTAAAGCAAGGGTTTAAGACATGGTTAGGCAAGTGACTTCTAAGGAATTAGGTTGGTTTTCCTTCCAATCAAAGTTCAATTTTTGCTTCAATTTTCTCCCAAATTTTCAATGGCACTTGATAAAATTCCTAAAATCATTTTTAAAAAAATTTCATTGCCGTTGGATAGTAATTTCTACTACCATTTAACAATTGTCTTGTCACTTAATATTTTTCCTAGTTCAGAAATTACTCCGAATTTTCAGAAAATTTCCTAAAATTCTCCAAAAAATTCTAAATCAACAATTACACTCTTAAAATCAATTTTGCAATACAAACAAACCACAATTATCAATACCAATCACATTTATTAAAATTTATACTCGGAATGTCAATGAATGCATGTACAATTATTTTCAGGTGCAAAAATCTCACTATTTACATGTATGTGTATGACATATGATGCATGAGCATGCAAATGCATTTCTAAGCTCTCATTAATCACTCATATTTACTATTCTAACCTTCCCATAGGTAATGGGATGTTACAAGATTAGCATTAGCTTCCAAATTCTAGAAACGCCTGAATACGGACATTTAACCTGCATAACCTATTTATGCAGGAAACACGTTGAACATACATTAATAATGTCACAATTATAAGCATTTATTCATGCATAGCTGTGCATATGGACTATGTACAGTGCATGCTCAATGACAATCCTGGGTACTTTACCAACTTTATAACTTAATAACTCGTCATTTCTTTAAATCACGATTTCCATCTTTTAGTAATTTGATATCAAAAAGTCATCCATTCATTTTCAATATATATCCGTATGTGACTAGTAAGGAGGAAAAACAAAGTCTTTATACATATATGTATATATATATCACTATCAACTTTCTACTTAAAATTCAATATTTCCTCTTCATTCCTATTTCATTTCAGCTCAACTTATCACAACCAAATCAAAATCTATCGTTTTCCATAATCATCAAAAACAAAAAATCACTCTTATGTATATTCTTCAAGTTTTCTACACTTCTTCACTTTCATTTTTTTGCATTTTCAACTTTTGTATTTTCTTCATTTCTTCCTCTAACTATCACTTTAATCATTCTTTCTCATATCCAGACATCATCATACACCTATCTCTTAACTAAATTAACATTTTTATCTTCTCTAAAACACTCCAAAACTTACGTGTGTATATATATATATATAACATTGCTCTAATTTGGTTGTAATTATATATATATATAATTACAACCAAATTAGAGCAATGTTATACAGAGAATCCTTTAAAATTTTGGGATAAAAACCAGCTATATGCTAGGTTAGAAATGATAGATAAAGATAAAATAATAAGAGTAAAACCTGTGAGATATAAGGAAGAAGACCATAAAGAATTTGGAATACAGATAAAAGAATTATTAGATTCAGGATTTATTAGACCAAGTCTATCACCTCATAGCTCACCTGCATTCATAGTAAGAGGACATGCAGAACAGGTTAGAGGAAAGGCCAGAATAGTAATCATTTATAAAAGTTAAATGATAATACCATATTTGATGGATATTTTCTTCCACATAAAGAGAGTTTCATCAATAGAATTAGAAATAAAAAGATCTTTTCAAATTTTGATTGTAAAAGTGGATTTTGGCAAATAAAAATGCATTCAGATAGTATAAAATATACAACATTTTCTACCCCACAAGGACATTATTAATGGTTAGTAATGCCTTTTGGACTAAAAAATGCACCTCAAATATTTTAGAGAAAAATGGATAATATCTTTAACGATTATTCTTATATATTTGTATATGTTGATGATATTTTGATAACTTCTGAGGATATTTAAATCCATTTAAAACATTTAGACAAGTTTATTGATAAATGTGTTACACATGGATTAGGATTATCTAAAAGGAAATAAAAATATTAAAAAACAAAGTAGAGTTTTTAGGTATGCAAGTAGATGGACAAGGAATAGAACTTCAAAATCATATATTAGAAAAGATTTCTAAATTTCCTGATAGATTAGTTGATAAAAAGTAAGTTCAAAGTTTCTTAGGAATTCTAACATATACATAAGATTTTATTCACAATTTAGCTTAGTTAAGAAAACCTTTCCAAGATTTACTTAAAAAAGACGAGATATTTAGTTTTACACCAGCACTCGAAACTCATGTAAAATATATAAAAGGACTATGTAATAATTTACCAAAACTATATTTACCAAATAAAGAAGATAATTTAATATTAGAAACTGATGCTTCAGATAATTATTGGAGTAAAATTTTAAAGAAAATAGATTATCAGATTACTGAAAAAATAGGAGAGAGTTTATGTAGATATTGTTTAGGAACTTTTACAGTTACTGAAAGTAGATATCATATAAATGAAAAAGAATTATTAGTCGTGGTAAAAAGTTGTAAAATTTTTTATTACTTTTTACTTTCTAAAAGATTTCCTGTTAAGAACTGATAATACCCAGGTAAAAGCATTCATCCATAATAACTTGCTAAGTAGACCAGAGTATAAAAGATTGATTAGATGGCAGACATTACTTTCTGATTATATATTTGATACTGAAATTGTTAAGTCTGACAAAAATATTCTAGTAGATTTTCTTACAAGAGATGGAAGACCATCGTCGACAGATACTTGAAGAAATTCAGAAAATGGATACGGAGATAAAATCTATTAAAGATACAGTCTCAGACTTTATCAATATTGCCAATCTCCCATGACTTACAAAAGAAGTCTCTAGTTTGCTAAAGCGAGGTAGTAACCTCATCCAAATGAATATCGATAATTATGAAAATTCTAGCCTCAAGATAGTAGAATATATAGTTCAGTCTATACACAAGCCAGAAATACCCACACATTCAAAAACAGATGCTCTCAAACAAGTTTTCTTTGAAAAAATGAACATCGATTTAAGACCTCACAAAGATTCAACAACTAGTCCTTCAACCAGTTTACCTACCACCTCACAGATAATGAAAAAACTATCAATGATTTCTCTTGAAGTAGAACAACAACAAAAGATGATGAAAGAGTTATTCCACCTTTCAAATAGTGAAACTCGATACACTGACTTTTCGGGTATATACCCCAGAATCAATTATTTACAAGATTCAGATCCACAAGAGGTAAGATATTGGTATGATTTTGGAGTCTTAAATGCAATATATTTAACGTTGCCAAATTTTCCAGAGATAAGTTATCTACCACAATGGATAAGAGATGGAGTTCGAGATTGTTATCTCAATAATCCTAAGATATTCTCATATTAAAATTTCTATCTGTAGGACCAGATTTCAATAATGATGGTAGTTATCCAGCTTACCATCTAATCCAGCATAGAAAAGCAGTTACATTTTCGATATCTATAAATCAAGAAAAAGTTAAAGATTATGTTAAATATGAAGAAAAAATATATTCATTATCGAAGAGCAATCGAAGTTCGAATAGTCCTTCAAGGACTAGAAGCCAGCTTCAAAAAAGGATTTCGGACATATGGAGGATAAAAGATACATTCATCAGTTATAATATCACCTGCCAAAACCACACCAGTAGTGGCTCATAAGTTCCTATTAACAAAGATAAAGTTACTGGAAACAGGAGTAATAAGATCAAGCTCTCAAGCTCAAATCAAGATTTGTCAGTTTCGACGACATCCCAAAAATACGTGTAGTTGATCTTTCAACTTCAAAAGTCATTTCTACAACCTCTTATAATATTTTGATCATCAAATCTGAAAAATCAACATGTACAACAGACTCAACATTTCCTCACTTATTTTCCAACAAGAATGAATATCAATGTTCTTAACCATTTAGCAGTGAGTTAATGATGCATGCTTCATTTCATACAAAAATACATAATCATAACGAGCTTACTTGTTTGAAGCTCTAACATCTGCAAAAAAAAAAAAGCATGTGAACCCTAATCCCTCATGCAACCACGTACATTAACTTGAAAGTTGACAGGGGATTTGATTTTTCTTGGGATAGAAGAAAGAAATAACAAAGTGGAAGTGATAATAGACATAGGAAAGCACGATCTATTTTTTTATGAAGGTTTGATGAAAGACTCTTTGTTTAAGAAACACTAGAGAAAGAAACTTCGAGTGAAAGAAATGAAGGCAAGTACAGTAACTTGTCGTTCAAGGTTATTAAAACAAAACTTTAAAGACACCTATCCATTTCTTAGCCACCTATCCACTTCCCTTTATTAAAACTCATTTAAGTATAATTTATACTTAATTTATGACTTAGTAAAACCACTAAAATCATAAGTCATAACCCATTAAATCACTTCCAGATTTATCCATAAAGACATCATTTCAGGTCAACTTTGCATGTTCTTTCTGACCCTAATACTAAAGCCATTTTGCAACAATTTATTCTAGAAACATGTTTCCCTATGTCTTATGTTTCCATTGACACCAAAATAATCCAATTTGGTTCAGTGATTTGAAAGATACACTTTAAATATTTTCGGACTACTCTTGTCCAAAACAGTATACTATGTATGACTTCCATCCAAAATTTAAACATCTTATAGACTGGTTCAAAATTAGACTTCTTAAAATTATTTGTATCCCCATGTATCTATTTTACTCCAAATTAAAAACCATCTCATTTGGAATCCTACAGATCCATATATAATTAAAATACCAAAGTATGTTCAGTAAAACAACAACAGTTCACTATTCCAACCGATTCCCTCACTTTCGTTCAATCGATCTTTTTCAAATCACTTCATATTGTTACCAATTTTTGTTTAGAGATATAAAAAATATCTTATAAATCCAATGGTTTAAGAATCAAGTCATTTTCAGATCGGTAGAAGAAGTTATAGCCAAAAGAGTGAAGGATGTTTACATCAGTCCACTTTTGTAAGCATTCAATGTCACGATTGTGAGATTCAAGTTGATTTAAAAATGTCACGATCATGCTTGTGCATGATCGTGCTTTTCCATACTTCTACAAAATGTCACGATCATGCAAAACACGATCTTGCAATCCCTCTTTTCTTCTTCAAAGTCACGCACTGCTATCTCTCTCTTCTTCTCAAAATAGACCTTTAGTTCCATCTTTCATGGTCATTTTGATAAGGAATATGACGGATTTAGGCAAAACACTCTTCTAAACAATTGTTGCTTTATGTCTTAAGTTTCTAATGAAAATAATTTCATTCAATGTGGTTCGATATTGTGCAAATTATGCTAAAAACACTACAGACTATTCCAAACCACAATAGAATCCACAAACTCAAATGCAAGCTGAATTTTGAAACTCTTAGAGATAGAATTAAATTTCAATTTCTGCATGAAAAATATAGCCACACGTCTTTAGTTTAATATAAAATTAAAATCATCACATTTAGATGCCTATAGATCAAGTTATGGATAAAATACAGATGCATGTTTAGCAAAACACTGCATTTGTACATTTTCCAGCACCCTCATCGTCTCTTTCATTTTAATTCCTCTCTTTTGCTTAGTCTATTTCTTCTACCTTATTGATAATGCATTTCTTTACTCCATACACTTTTTAAAGAAAATAGAATCTAACTTATATTACAAAGCATAAGAAATCCAAAACTCATATTTATTACCTCTCTCTACTGTATTTCTTTTTCATTTCTGTATTTCCATTTTCTGTACCTTCTCACTAATCTTTTTATTCCTAAATCATATACTCAGTCTTTCTATACCCATGACAACTTCTAAAAATATCAAAAGCAAACTTATAATAATTGATCAAAACCAAAAACTTGTCATAAGATTTCTCTCATTACTGTCTTTTCATCTTTCTCTCATTACTTTGTTTTCAACTTTATCATTTTCAACAGCAGTCACATTATATCCTACACTTTCCATTTTAATCACCAGAAACTTTTCCTTAGGTCTAAACTCATTTAACATCACTTATTCACGTCCACCTCTATTAACACTTCATTTTTTTCGTGCATGAACAGTACACGGCAAAACACAAAGCAACGTAAATGGTCAATATTTTCTTTTCTTCAATTTGCTAATTCACCAATCTTTCATCTAACCCATTCCTCAAATTTATTTACCGAAACTCTACTGCCAAAGTTCTCATGCAGTGGATAGCCCTGAAAGGTCAAAATCGTGCATTTGCACGATAGTGATTTTCATCATTAAGCCTTCGAAGCCGCTATCGTGCACTATAAACGTCCACATGACGTTGCATTTTCATTATAAATCCAAAACACGACGATGCATTTCTTCTTTTTCATCTTCATCGAATCTGATACTTCAAATCTCCATAAATTTTGATCCAGAACTCCAAAAGTTACAAACTTTATACTGATGGAAAGCTAAAAGAAAGATCTACAACTTTCATGAAGATAATTTTGTCAAAATATTCTTAGATTAAAAACAGTTTAATCTAAGAATTTTCATATCAGTGTTAACCTATCTAGTTTCTCTTCATCATTCAACTAACGTAAATTTTATCATTCGCTATCCAAAATCCATTTAATTTAGTTGTAGATCATTTTAAATTCTCAATACACCATCTAAAATTATTTTATCACTTAAGCACAATTTTTTCCCTATGTCCCATTACAATTCAATTTTACCCGGAATGTCAATGAGTGCATTTATAATTATTTCCATGTATACAGAAATTCAAATTTACATGCATTTATGCTGACATTATGCTGAACATGAAATGCAAATTTTTTTCTAACTCTCACATTGCTATTTTTTCCATTATTGAAATCTAAGTTCTAACCCTTAATACGGGGATGAGATGTTATATGCTGGGTCTCACATGTTGGGTTTCGATCATGCATCACATGCATCAATTATTAGAATACGTAGCGACGAAACTCAGAAAATATAGAACCAAACATGTGCCATTAGATGTAGTAAAACAAAACATGAACTTAAGATATATACCTTACAATCTCCTCTGTTCTTCATTGTCTTCACCTCTTCAAGTTGTGGTAAACCACAATGAACAAAGGAAGTTGTCTCTAATGATATCCACAAGAAAAATGAAATTTGAAACCTCTTACGAAGAATGACCAGAACATACGCAAATTGCTAGCCTTCTGGTGTGTTTGAGAGAGTATTTTAGAAGATGGTGAACAATTCACAAAAGACATTTTTTCTTACAAATTTTGCACGAAAATGGAGTGTCTTTCACACCGTTTGGCCTCCCTTTAACCCCTAGCATCAATAGAGAGTTAGTGGGATTAAGTGAATTTTAATCCCACTTAATTTAGAAAAACATTCCCCCCTTCTTTAAAAAGTAATTTTGTTATCTTGCTTATTAAAGGGTAATTTTGTCATCTTACCTAGTAAGCAATATGTCATATTATTCACAATCTAATTACCCTAAAATACTATACTTTTGTAGCATAGTCATGCATCTTTCACATCTTGGATCCCTATCCAAAACCATTTTACTCATTTTTCACATCTCCAATGCATGTGACCTATTAGGTTCCTGGTTATGTTGGCTACTTGAATTAACAGTTAATTCAAGCAAGTCATGAGCAGTATTTCGCAACACATTATGACCTTCAATTGACCGAAAAGTTAGTGGTTTGACTATGAACCCTTCTGTAGACAATGTTCCTGTTTAATTCGTCCTTTCACCATTCTATATTCTACTTGATTTAGAGTATGGTTAAAGTGTCAACTCCCATTAGACTGACTACATCACATTTATCCCAAGTTCTGTTAGTTTTTGTCCCCCAGGCTCATTACTCAATTGGATATGTCATTGAAGACTATCTTCATGACATTTCCACTTTGGCTAGAGATCCCCAAGTAATAACCCCGACAAGAGGCTATGGGTATCATCTCCTTCTATCAGGAGTGGTGAATCCGTTACTGGCTACTCAATTAACTTCAAATACCTCAAGCTGTACCTACACCACCCTATGAGCAACCTCTGAGAGGAAACAAAGAATTGAATCAAAGTACATAATCAGTGTTTAAGATATCCTTGAGCACCTCAAGTCTAAGGATATTTGCACCATTACTATAATGAGACTATCACTGACACCAGAATAGATTATCCATATGATTGTCTCATGGTAGGTCATCCAATGTACTTACTACTTTTAGCAAGTATCCACATATTAACTCTAAACAACTCATGCTTACAGCTTATGAGATCTACTATTTGATCGAATCAAGGAGTATAACATGTGTTAGTCTGTCTAGATTAATATTGTCCCGTCTTAATAATCTTATGACTAGAGATAATTTAGACACTAACATAATTACACTTGATAGGAATCTCATTATCATGATCTCATCATGATTGCCTTCATGCTATGTAATATATCAAGGACTTCATTAATTCAATTTAAAATCACTATCAATTCATAAAGAACACGAACATCAAATTAATGTAAATGCCTTTTTATTAATCATAAAGATTTGTACAATAAGTGTTAAAGGCGACTGCCTTTAAAGCACTTCTCTAGCAACTTCCCACTTGCACTAAAGCCAATCACCTTTGTATCTAATACCATAAGCAAATACATGGGAACCATATCTCTTTTAAGGAATTGGCTTAGTCAAAGGATCAACAATACTATCATCAGTGGGCACTTTTTCTATCTTGACATCATTTCTACTAATGATTTCTCTAATCAAATGGTATCGCCTGACTGCATGTTTGGATTTCTTATGAGACCTTGTACCACGCACCACGGAATTGAAATATTGAAAGGTTCAGATTCAAGGAAGGAAGAAGATGATAGATTCGAATTAACTAGAATTAAATATGATACGTAGGGTTTTAAATTTACCCACTAAATCTTATGAAGAACTTGTTTCCAGCAACCTAGATAACTGGTAAAGAACAAACCAAGAAAGTTTTAGGATCAAAATCATGCCACAACCTGATTTAGTTGATAAGTGATGTTCAATTCCTAAGTTGAAAAGAACAAGAGGGTTATCTCCTCTCAAGATGGCCGATGACACATAAGAAAACAATATGATTAAAAGTTTTCTTCCAAAACCCTAAAACATAAGTATTTATACCTAGGTCAAATAATAAAAGACTTGGGCTAAATAATACATGGAAGCCCAAAATAAGTATAACTTAAAACAAGTATAAATTAGAATAATAAAAAAACACGTCTAGGTCTGGTCCAATGTTGTCCCAAGTCTGATCATAGGCGCGCCTCTCCTCTTGGGCTTAAGTGATAATGCGCAACCTAATACAATGATCTTCAAGTCCCAAATGAATCCAATCCAAGGATTTGACATAAATGAATCAATTTGGGATGTGATTCAGATAGATCTCCTCCAATAGGCTTGGTCCAGTCCATCCTTTCCACAAATTGGCCCACACGTGCATAGAGAGCCTCTTTGAGTTTCTTGGTCTTATCTTTGGACATAGGTTCAACTGGAATGACAAGCTCAACTCCGTCACACACACCATCTCCATGGTGATCCTTACTCCTGCTCACATCAGTCCCTCCCTCCTCAAGAAGATTTGTCCTCGAATCTAAATCCATATCAAAAGGAGAAAGATCAGTAATATTAAAAGTTGCAGAAACAGAATACTCACCTGGCAGATCAATCTTGTAGGTGTTGTCATTTATATTCTCCAACACTTGGAACGAACCATCACCTCCAGGATCTAGAGCAAAAACACTAGGCAAAGCATTAAGAGGATTAGTGTCAGAAACTAAACACTCTCTGTATCTCACCACTTTTAGTGCTCTTTTCTCTCTAATTACTCTCTTCAAATCTTTTCCCTTAGCAAACAAGCTCACTTTTCTCTCTTTCTTTTCTCTTTCTAAGCTCTTCTCTCCTGCACATCTCACTTTCTTTTTCTCACTTGTACAGTCACTCACCATTGGGCCAAATTCATTTTTCTTTTAGGCCTCTTTTGTCTCTTCACTTTTTTTGTTCTCACTATCCAAACCCTCCTCACTATTACTTGTTTTTTATTTGGACTAGGTACAATTTATGAGGTGATAAAGGTAGTAGAATGAAATTCCTACCCTTAAACTTAAAGGAATATCTATTGGTATATCCATCATGTGCTACCCTGTTGTTAAACTGCCATGGTCTCCCAAGTAACATCTGACCAGCCTCCATTGGTACCACATCACACAACACCTCATCCTCATATCTCCCTACTGAAAATGGCACTACAACCTGCCTTGTTACCTTCTCACCAGCACTATTATTGAACCATTGTAAATTGTATGGCTTTGGATGTTTCCTACATGTCAAACCCAATTTCTATACCATAGTCCTAATAGTTGCATTAGTGGAACTACCCCCATCAATGATCAAATTGCATACTTTCCTGCCAACTAAACATCTCTAGTTGCATTAGTGTAACTACCCCCATCAATGATCAAATTGCATACTTTCCTGCCAACTAAACATCTTTTATAGAAAAAGATTCTCTCTGATCTACAACCTCATCTGTGGCCCTTACACTCAGTACCCTTTTAACTACTAGTGCTTCCCCTGTAATAGCTCTCTCAAAGCAACTATCATCCTCAAAATCATTATCAATAACAAACTCAGATTCACTACCACTATCCTCCGAATCAATCCTCCGAATCAATCCTCCTATTATCGCTCATAACCATGACTTTCTTATTTGGACAATGAGATGCAATATGGCCAGTACCCAAATACTTAAAACATTTAATGCTAGAATGCTTACTAGAAGAAGCTTGGGTGTTAGGTGTACCTTTAAGGTCAAACCCTACATTCGATCTTTTGGGTGTCTCCTTGAAGTCTAGCCCCTTGTCTTTCAACTTCTCCTCTTGGGCCATTTTGAACCCTATGATTGGCTAGAAGTCACCCCACTCCTTGCTGTCACTCTAGCTTTGATTTGTTTCTCCACCTTCGTGGCCATGTTCACTATGTCCTCAATCTCCACGTAGTGTTGCAATTTTACCATATTAGCTATCTCCCAGTTCAAACCACTTAAGAAATGTGCCATGGTTGCCTCCGGGTCCTCCTCTATGTTGGCTCAGATCATAGACACCTTCGTCTCCTTGTGGTAGTCCTTCACTAATTTAGACCCCTGAGTGAGTCTCTGAAGTTTCTGGTGCATATCCCTATAATAGTACGAAAGCACAAATCGCTTCCTCATGCGTGCCTTTATATCATCCCAAGTAATAATTGGCATCTCTCTATTTCTCCTCCTGGATGTCACCAACTGATTGCATAATCTGTAAATTCAACAACGACTAGCTTTACCTTTTTATCTTCAGAAAAATTGTGGCACTAAAAAACAAAGTCCACTTTCCTTTCCCACTCTAGGTAAGCCTCTGTATCATTCCTTCCTTTGAAGGCTTGAATCTGCATCTAGATGGATTTAAGGTGTCTATCTCTCCAGTTAAATGACTAAACTCTTTCAGCTCTCCTAGATCTGCGTGCCTCAAACTCCTCCTTCTCCTTGTTGGATCGGAAAAAGAAAACATGCCTTATTTGGAGAAACGGTAGATTTCAAAACTTTTTAACAAATCATTTTTCAGCGGAAGCAATATATCCAAATCAACATGCAAATTCATACATGATATGGTATAAAGATAATAAAACCATGAAGAAGATGAAAGGAATTACCGACTCCTTCGCTACAGCTTTAAATCCTCGTTGCGTTATCCTCTCCTTCTTCTTGTATCCAAATCCTTTGCCTTTGAGTCTTTTCCTTTAGCAATCTATCTTCTTCCT
>JANZLX010000212.1:22605348-22619611 GCA_025531955.1 Erythroxylum orinocense
GGGTTGAATTGTGTATTCTTTTTCGATGATCCCCTTTTTGAAAACTTCTTGTAAAACTTGCTTTTTCTCAAAACTATTGAAAATCAGTATTGTGAAATATTGCACTTTGTTTTCTAAATGCTTGTATGAAACAGTAAGATTAATAGATGAGAGTTGAGAGCGAGTCGACACGGCAGATTTATACTGATTCACCCCAAACTGTGGGCTACATCTAGTTCTCAGAATCCTTTCTGAGATTTCACTATACTTTGCAAAGATACAAGTATTCTTTTCTCCGAACCTCTTCAGGTCTCTTACAACAAGTATTCTTTTCACACTTAGCCTTTTTAGGCTATCTACTTTTCTTCTTTCAACTGAAAGACATTTCGAGCTTTGTTATAGATAAGAATAGCTCTAAGTTTAGCGGAGTAAGATTTTTAACTCTTGAATTTCACTAACTCTTTTGAAAATCTCTAACTTCTGCAGTCTTCGACTCCGACTCGTATTTATAGTCTTCGTCTTCAACCGCTTCTTTTTTCTTGTTTCTTGATCTTTGAAGAATCAGTTAGTTAGTTGAGTTCTATAACTAACTCAAACTGATTATTCATCTAACGTGGTATTGGGTCTTCTGTCTCAGTTTCTTCTGTCTCATATTTCTTCTGTCTTATTTCTATCGTCTCATTTTCGGCTTTGGCTACTATCTCATTTTTGCTTTCCAATTCCGTCTCATTTTTTCTTTCCGCTTCCGTCTCATTTTTGCTTTCCACTTCCGTCTGATTTTTGCTTTCCGCTTTCATCTCATTTTTGCTTTCCACTTTTGTCTCATTTTCTTCTGTCTCATATTCGCTTCTGTCTCATTTTGACTTTCTTTCCCGTCACACTTTCTTTAGTCTTATACTGTATCTGCTTCCGTCTCATATTTGTTCTTCACCAAAATCATTAAATGTAAAGTCATTTTGACTTAACAATCTCCCCTTTTTTGATGATAACAAATAATCATAGTAAGAAAGAAAGTATTATTCATAATATGGTATACAGTATATGACTATATACACTTGAAAAATTGTTAGCAAAAATCTTCTTCTTCTGTTGTCTTCTTCTTCTTTCCTTTTCTTCTCTTCTTCACTTCCTCCACCTATCTTTGTCATTTCTTTCTCCTTTCTCCTTTCTCCTTTCTTCTTTCTCCTTTCTCCCCTTATTTTTTATTAATAAAAAAGAATTACGATCGTAGATGCTTTATTATTTCTGAAAACATTTCCGTGCGGAGTGACTTGAGGTCTTGTCATATTTGAGCTACTTCCTCTCGTAAGTCACTTATTAAAGCATTTCGATCATCATCCTTCTGTTGTTCTTCATCACAATCAATAGTAGTGCTGTATGCGTTTGAAGATAGAACAAGCGCTTCACTAACTATAAGGGTAGGAGGTTGGACAGATAGGTTTGTCTCCGAGAGATTCAAATCATCAGGGTTGGTTAAACGTGAAGCTTGTCTTCCAAATAGGTGTAGCACATCTCTAATTGAGGACACGGTACTTAACGGCCTAATGTGTGTAATTAGGTGCACAAGAATCTCGATTGAGTAGCTGACATTTCCAACCCTCACGGATCTGTACTGCCCTTTTGTAATTCTTCCAACTACTTGAGAAGAATCTTCAGTGGTAAGCCGACCACAGTTGCTTCCTGAAGCTTTTGTAATGTAGTGGGTGACATAGGTTCCTCTCTGTTGAGCTGTATAACATGCCTCATCTATGTCCCTCACTTCGGCTTTGATCTGATCATCTATCAAATCATTTGATAACCCTTCAAGGTACAATTTGTTCTTCCCCTTATCATCATTGCGAACAATATAAGGCCTTAGTTGAAAGTCAGGCATAACCTTGATCACAGTTCTCTTTGTGATTGGAAAAATAGTATACTTTTCCCTTGACATCTGCGTGGGGTATGGTTTTGTTCCTTGATCCCTCAAAAAAACCATACATACTTATCTCATCGTCATTCAGCAGATGCATCGTACTACTATTCACCAAGATTGGTTGTAACTGTGCCTTGACTGACCTTTTTGGGGTTTCTGTGATGATTATTGAAGTTCTACTCCTTACATGTTAAAATTTCTCAATAACCTTGATTCTCAAATCCTCTTTTCTCAAAGGCTGAGAGGTATTGTCCTATAATAGACTACGTTCAACTGTCTTCTTCTTCTGAACAGTAGTGGGAGTGCTCTTCCTCTGACTAATTTTCTACTTTTTATTTCCTTCTTCAATCAGTCTAGGAGTCTGTTGAGATTATGGTTTCTTCTTCTCAAACTCCAATTTTCTCTTAATCTCAATCTCTTTAGCCAGTTTGGCTGTATCTTCCTTTAGAATTAAGACTAAGGACCTTGCAGCCTGAAGTGCTCTCTTCTTAGAGTTTTCTCTGTGAGTCAGCTCTTTGCTTTTATTCTCCTCTTGCTGACGCAAGGTTCGTACTCTAAGCGACCTTTTTTCTTGCTTTGGTATTTTTGACAGAAGTTTCTCCCCTTTTCTCTTCAAGGACAACTTCTCTATATACCGCACCTGGCTTCCTTCTCTGTGTGAAATCGCCTTAACATTCGTCGCTTCGTCTGACGATTTCTTTTCTCCAATCGTAGGCACTTTCTCACTGGATTGAGATTTTGATTTTCTCGTGGGATTCCCCTTCTTGGCACGCTCCCCTCAATCCTTACTATTGCCTTAGAATCTGATTCTTCCTTCTCCAGATTCTTCAAGCTCATCTTGCCAATCGTTGCAGAATTGATAACGCTCTTGATATTCAACTTCATCCTGTTTTCTCTCTTTAGAAGAACTCCAGAATCTCTTAATATCTTTGTAAGCAACATTCCATATGGTAGACTGGTCAAGTCTTTCTTCTTCTTTACCATATAGTGGAAAATAAGGAACGGTAAATCAACAAGTTGGCGATTAAATAAATGGAATGGGCACTGTTCATCTAAAGTCGTCACCAGATGCTTTGATCCTGTTCTTGGTAAAACACAATGGAAAAGAATTGAGTGTAGAACCCTAGGCTTTGGCACAAGACTTGAGGCCTTCTTCTCCTTCGAATCATTGCTTCCATACAACTGTCGATTGATCTCATTTTCCTTCATGCTAGCTTGCATCATCCATCTAGCTTTGTTTGTGAGCTTCTCTCCAATAGATGGACACTCAGTGACCTTATCGGTCATCTTCGATGTCACTATAATCGACAATCTATCTACTGTTGATACAAAAGTATCATCTACCATATCCATATTCTTTCAGAAGTCATTAACTTCATTCATGTATACCATCTCTCGAACTTGAAAGAAGTTTCTCCAACCGGCTGCAACAATCTCCGGTTCAATATCCATGTTGTCCTTCTTCAAGGACTCAAAATCAACAAGTCTTCCATTTCCACTGGTCATTGCTGGCTCCATTTGTTTCTGTAGTTGATAATGAACTGAATGCATAAATTTCTTCTACAAAAGGTAAAGTTGGCTACTGAGGTTAAGAGTGTGAGCAAAGAAGGTTTTATCTCTAAATAAAGTAATGAAAAGATTTTGTTGAGGGCTCTTCAAAGGTCGATGTTAGGGCATATCAGGAGTGTTCTAGAATAGGTGATATTCTTAAGACTGTGAGAAATTTTCCCTCCAAAACTTTCTTGTGACAGGAGTTACTAGTTGTAACTCACTGTTAACTCTTACGACTTTTTATCTAGGTTGTGATGTGTCAGACAATTGATCGCATAACATAACCATGTTGAGGTTTCGTCTGATTTCTTTGAACCGTTCTTCACTCAATGGCTTAGTGAAGATGTTGGCCCATTGATAGTTTGTCTCAACAAACTAAAGATTTATGATCTTCTTCTGAACATAGTCTCATAGAAAATGATATCTGACTTCGATATGTTTAACTCTCGAATGTTGAATTGGGTTCTTTGACAAGTTGATGGCACTTGTGTTGTCACAAAAGATTGGGATCCCCTCTTCTTCTACTGAGTAGTCTTCTAGCTGGTACTTAATCCACAACGTTTGTGAACAACAGCTTACGGCTAACATATACTCGACTTCAGCAATTGATAAAGCGATTGAGCTTTGCCTCTGACTCGACCAAGAAACTAAATTATGGCCAAGGAAGTGACATCCTCCACTCTTTCTTTTTCTATCAATCTTATCTCCGGCATAATCCGCATCATAGTAGCCAATCAACTTGAAATCTTTACCTTTCTCATACATTAAGCAAAGAACAGTAGTACCTGCAAGATATCTCAGAATTCTTTTAACAGCAATGTAATGAGACTCTCTAGGATCTGCCTGAAACCTTGCACACAAACAAACACTAAACAAAATTTCAGGTTTGCTTACTGTAAGATAAAGTAAAGAACCAATAATCCCTCTATACAGGGTTTGATCCACCTTCTTGCCAGTTTTGTCCTTAGATAAAAGGTTTGAAGGATGCATCAGAGTTGACATTGGTTTTACCTTTTCCAAATCAAATTTAGTTAATAGTTCCTTAGCATACTTCTGTTGATGGATAAAGATCTTTTCTTCGGTTTTCTTAACTTGCAACCCAAGAAAGAATGTTAACTCACCCATCATGCTCATCTCAAACTCATTTTTCATCAAATTTTCAAAACTAGTGCATAGCTTCTTTGATGTTGTACCAAGAATAATATCATCAACATAAATTTGAACTATGATAAAGTCCTTCTTAATGCACTTCCTAAATAATGTCTTATCTACCTGACCTCTATTGAACTTATTCTCAATAAGAAAAGTACTTAGACGATCATACCAAGCTCGAGGAGCTTGTTTTAAGCCATACAAAGCTTTGTGAAGTCTATAGACATGGTCTGGATTCTTGACATCCTTGAAACTAGGAGGTTATTTCACATAAACCTTTTCATCTATAAAGCCATTCAGAAATGCACTTTTCAGATCCATTTGAAAAAGCTTTATGTCATGACAGACAACATATGCAAGAAAAATCCTAATAGCTTCTAGTCTTGCTACCGGAGCATACATCTCATTGTAGTCTATTCCTTCCTGCTGATTATAGCCTTGTGCTACTAATCTTGCTTTGTTTCGACTTACTCTACCTGATTTGTCTAGCTTATTCTTGAAAACCCATCTAGTTCCTATAATGGATTTCTTTGAGGGTCTGGGAACTAAGGACCAAACTTTATTCCTAGTAAACTGGTTCAGCTTTCTTGCATAGCTAAAATCCACGCTTCATCTTGAAGACCTTCATCAATTTTCTTATGCTCTATTTCAGATATAAACGCTACATTGGCTTCTCTTCTAAATTTGGACCTTGTTCGCACTCCTTCTGAGGTCTCTCCTATAATCAAATCTTCAAGATGAGAACTCTTATATCTCCAATCTCTTTTCAAACCAAGGGTCTCAGGAATATCTTCAACTTTTTCTAAATGAGTATTTGATGGTGGAACTTCTTCACTATCAACCAAGGGTACTGAAAGGGTTTCATTATCAGTATCATCTCTCTTACTTGGTTAAGAACTATCATCAAACTTGACATGAATAGTCTCCTCAATAGTCTTAGAGGTAAGGTTGTAAACCCTATAAGCTTTCGAAGATAAAGAATATCCTAGAAAAATTCTCGAATGAGTCTTAGAATCAAATTTATCCAGAAATTCTTTTGTATTCAATATAGAGCACTTGCAACCAAATGGATGGAAGTAGGATATACTAGGTTTCCTTCCATTCCATAATTCATATGGAGTTTTCTTCAACAAAAGTCGTAGAAGTATTCTATTATGAATATAACAAGCTGTATTCACAACTTCTGCCCAAAAATACTTAGGAAGATGCATTTCGCATAGCATAGTAATTGCCATTTCTTGAATCGTCTTGTTCTTCCTTTCTACAACTCCATTTTGTTGAGGAGCTCTAGGAACAGAGAAATTATGGAAAATTTCATTTTCTTCACAAAAAATTCTGAACTTCTCATTTTCAAACTCACCACCATGATCACTTCTAATACTAGCAATAGACATTCCTCTCTCATTTTGTAATTTTTTGAAAAGCACTTTAAAACACTTAAAAGACTCGTCCTTATGTGATAAAAACAATATCCAACAAAATCTGGTGAAATCATCAACAATAACAAGACCATACTTCTTTCCGCCAAGATTCAATATCCTAGTTGGACTAAATAAATCTATATGTAAAAACTCTAAAGGTCTAGAAGAAGTTACGATATTTTAAGAAGAAAGCGTTGTTTTAACCTGTTTTCCTTTATGACAACTTTCACAAAAGAAATCCTTGTTAAAACTTATTTTTGGTAATCCTCTTACCAAATCATGTTTAATCAACTTGGAAATATATTTAAAACTAACATGACCTAGCTTTTTATGCCAAATCAGTTTCTCTTCATCAGTTGATATAAACAAGAAATATTTTGACTTTGTAAATCTTTTAAATTGATTTTGTAAAGATTGTTTCGTATTTTGACAGAAAATAATATGAAACCGTCTTTGTTTTTGACTACACAAGAATTATGATCGATGGACACTTCAAAACCAGAATCACATAATTGATTGAAACTAATCAAATTGTGTTTTAAACCATCAACTAGTAGCGCATTATCAATAGTAGCAGAAGGATCTTTACCAATTTTACAGATTCCAATTATTTTGCCCTGCTGGTTATCTCTAAAAGTTACCGATCCTCCCTTCTTATACTAAAGATCTAGGAACATAGACCTTCTTCCTATCATATGTCGCAAGCATCCACTGTCCAAATACCATTGGTGCTGGCTGCTTCTTCTAAGGAAGGATATCTGCAGGAGATATTATGTATCTCTTAGGTACCCAGATTTTTTTTGGGTCCTTTGGGGTTAGTTTTAACATGATCTATAAAATGATGATAATGAGGCTGAAGAAATTTCTTCCTATAAGGAACGAAATTCTTTTTATGCTGATTTTTGTTTTGAGCAAACCCTAATCCAGTTCTATCATTAGGGTGTTTGTATCTTCGTAGCATATCATTCATTTTTCTCGTACTCTCTGTAAATGTTGATAGATCAGCTGAAAGACTATTGATCCTTTGTTTCAGCTGACTGATCTCCTCAGATCTATCTACAGCTACCTTTTTCTTCATCTTGTCTACTTGTTTCTTTAGGTAGACGTTTTCCTACTATAACACTTGCGTGTTCTTCAAGTTTTCTACATACTTTAATTCTGAATATGCATCTTGTAATTCACTAAATTTTGAGGTTACCTTCTCGTCGTTTTCTTTTTCAGCTACTAGGAAAATGTTGGCTTGCACCGATCCCTCTAAGCCAGTATCTGATTCAAACAAAGCCAGATCTTCCCAGGCTACCATCATACTCTTCTTGTTTTCTCTATTCTTCTTAGTTTTTCTTTTTAGCAATAGACATTCGGACTTGTAGTATCCAGGTTTATTGCATTCATATCAGATGACTGATGTTTTCTCATTCTTGCCTTCATCTTTGCTATTCTTCTTGAAAGAAAACTCTTTGTTTCCTTTTGCCTTCTTCTTCTACATGCATCTGATCTTCCTTGAGATAAAGGATAGTTCATCGTCTTCTTCGTTCGAACCTTGGTCTGATTCACTGGAGTCATCATTCTTGACTTCCTCGATCTTTAATGCTTTTGATGATGAGCTCCTCTTCCTCGGAATCTTGTGGTTCTTCTATCCAGCCTTCAATGCTATAGATTTCTCCCGTCTGGGTTTATCTTGTGCATCGAGTTTTACTTCATGTATCTTTAAGGATCCAAGTAATTCATCAAGCTTTAACACGCTCAAGTCCTTGCTTCTTATACAGTGGTGATTTTTGGTCTCCATCTTTTCGGTAGACTTCTGGGAATCTTTGGAATGTGATCTTGATTATCATAAATTCTGCCGAGAGCTTTTAATCCATTGACAATAGTTTGAAATCGTACGAACATTTGATCGTCTTACTTTCTAATATTATTATTATTTGATTTTTATTCAAATTATTAATCGTAAAGTCATTTTGACTTAACATCTATGTAAATTAACCTGTTTTCCTAGTTCTTAATGTTGTTGTCATACTAAATCTAGAGAGCTTATTCTAGGTTGTTTGATAGCTAGGTTTAACTAAAGAGCTTATTTTGATTGGATATGAATTAAAGGAAAAATGGGGTTAATAAAGCTTATTGTTAACCTACAATTAATAATTTCTACGAGCGGTATGAGAATAACATGAAGATTAAGTGTGTTCATTTATATGTAGGGGGAGATTAAATCGAGAACTAGATTTTAAACTCATTCATCAATCTTCTCATTTTTCCACTATTTAATTTGATTTGTTTTCATAGTTCAATTTTAATTTATTTTCTTATTCAAATCCAACCAAAACTCACTATATCCTAAGCATCGAGGCACTTATTATAAATCTAGAGACACACTCTCTGTGGATACGATCCTTACTCACCATTACTTCAAATTTCATGTGCAGAGTTAGGTTTAATTTTTTGGTGTGTTGGACGTACACCAACAGTCTCTTTCTATTTTATCAATGACCCCTCACACATGAAAGATAAAAAAATGTTAAGTTATTGTCCAACCTTAGGTGCAAAAAGCTTTCATATTCTGAATGATACAAAGACACCTTTTTAACTAAAGTTATGTCGAGAGAAGATTCGAACTAGTCCTTTTGTAAGCAGAAGTTCTTATCATGATTTCCTCTTTTATTAGTTAAAAAAGTTAGAAATAATATTATAGAAAGCCTCAATGATATTTCTTACAATAGATCAACCTATATGGAACTAATTAGTTACACGCAATAAGAAGCATTAAAACTTTGTCAGGAAGTGAAACTCCAAAAACAATTAAAATATAAATTGTTTAAAATCGAAAAAGCTTCAGGAAGTTTCTATTAACAATTCGATATTTCTTATAGTAATAGTCAAAAAGCTTTTAGAGATTACAGTAAAGCCCCTCTAAACAAAAATATCCCCCATTAATTCCCATACAAAAAACAAACAAGATTCTATAAAATACCTAATCCAAATAGGAGATATTTAGCAACAGTCAAAACTTTTCTTTAACATCCAAATTTTGAAACGTAACATGTTATAAGTGTAGCAAAAAAGGAAACACAGCAAAATATTGTAGAATAAACAAAAAATTAAAAACTTAGAGTTAAATTAGGAGATATTATACAAAATCCAAGCCTTAATGGTTATGGATAGTGAAAACTCTTAAGGTTACTCTAAAAAAGAATTTAATAATGAAGCATTAATTTTGGAAATTGATAGCTAATCAAATAGTGACAAAATAATAGATAATGATCAATTAGAAGAAGAAACATAAATCAATATGCTTGCAAAAGATCAAGTTTTCCTTTTAGAGGTCATTAATTGTATTTATGACCCTCAATTGCAAAAGGAATACCTAATGAAACTATAACAATCTTTTGAAACCCCTAGTCAAAGTCTGCAGTCAACATCCTAAAGCACCTATAATTTGGAAAACAAGTTAGACAAAGGCAAAAAAAACAAAATTTCAAAATTAACATTATCTAGTCTATATTAAGAAATCACAATAATAAAATAAAACCAAAAATGATGAAAAAATAAGATGGTGAAACAATTAATGGATTTGTTTTAATAAATCAATAGGGAAGAATATGATCCAGATGGAGAAGTTAATGAAAATGTTGAGCTTAGTAATACTAAAAAACTAATTGAAGACTTTTTGTTCATTCTTAACTAAATAATGTTCCAAACTTATTTGATTAGTATAACCTATAAAAATAATAAAGATTTCCATATTGACACTATTGCACTATTTGACATAAGAGACAATTTGAAATGTATTAAACAAGGTATAATCCTCACAAAACTATTGCAAACAAATCTAGGAAAGACTTAAAGCTACTAACAACTCAAATCTTAGGATAAATTATAAAATTGATGCTTATATTTCCCAAAGCAATTTTTCTATCAAAACTTGATAATAGAAGATATTGATCAAATGGTTATTTTAGGAAATCCCTTCATAAATGTAATTTCTTTTTATATCATAAATGTTGTGTCTACTTCCTATTACTTTTAATTGCCTTAATATCTTGATTTTGGTTGCAAATCCTTGTGTTTTGATCCAAATGTGAGATAGATTAAGTGAAATTGTTATAAATGTTGCATGAATCTTAATTGGATTATTTTGTGAATGTGGCATGAACTAAACAAAAAGAATTGTGCATGTAAGTCACATTTACATGCACAGTCGTGCATATGCAAGTCACGGTCATGACTTGCATGCACGATTGTAAGTTTCCGTGCTAGTGTAAGTCATAACCATGACTTACATGCACGATCGTCATCACAGTTGTGAATTATATGGCACGGTGACCCTTTAATTTCCCCGTAATTGTTTTAGCTATTATGTGGTAGTTAGAGAGGTTGAGGGCATGAAACCCTAAACCTAGGAACATACTACAAATAGAAGGAGAGGGTGGGGGCAAAATAGGATACCCATTCTTCATTCTCACTCAACACCAGAGACACTTCGGGAGGCTGATGGAGAGAAAGAAGGGAAGAAGAGAAGAGAAACAGAGAGAGCCAGTGAAGAAGAGAGAAATATAGCTGAGAGCTAGAAGCAGAGTAAGCCTTCGACCATTTGGTGAGAATAAGCTAAAGCAGAAGGTTAAAGCTAATGTAGGAAGCTTGAAGGGGGCAGGAGACCACCGCATTTACACTTTCTAATCTTTGTTTGCTTATTATGTTCATTTTTTCTCTGTTTCTTGTTGTTACTAAACTTGTTACTTTCATAGCTTAACCAACAGTTATTTGTTATTTGATAAATTTAAATTGCATCGGATTTTAGGGCATAGTTTGATATGTGTTTAGACCTTAATTCAATCATTTAGTATGTGCTTAGGTTATAATTGTGATAGTTTGTTAATTATTTGCCTTTTAAGTGTTGTAAGGGTTAGTACAAGCTTTTGAGCTTAAATATTATGTTTTGAAGTACTTTGATATGTTTGTTAGTGTTTCAAGATCAACATCGAAGAGTGGAAGAGTTTCGGAGACATTAGAGCCGAAGCAATGACCCATGATCATGACAGACTCTTTAAGAATGACCCACAATCTTAGCCTGTACGGCCACGGTCGTGGCCTACATTAGGCAGACATGCAAACTCTTACAATCTTCACATTTTGAGGAACTTTTTACACCTTTTGGACCCTGAAAAAGCCCTAGAATTACCCAAAACATAAAAGACTATTTAAATAACAATAAGAGAAGAAAAGGGGGAGCTTTACATTTATACACTCTTGGAAACCCTAAAGAGAGAGAAAAAGAAGAGAGAGAGAGAGAGAGAGGAAGGAGAGAAAGAAGGAGGAAGAAGAAGTGGATTTCGACGCCACTGCTTCTCGGATTAGGTGGTATGCCAACTCTGCTGCCTTCCCTAATTGTCCAACGTAAGGTCCATTTCCTCTTCATTTCCTTTTTCATTTAAATGTATAAAGTTAAGATGGATTGTATTGAAATGGATTTTGAGTTGTTGATAATGTTCTAAACTCTCTGTTAGTATTTTACTTTGAGTTAATGTTGATTTAGTTATTTTGTGTTTATTGGTTTGGGTGTTGTGATTGATTAATGCATTTGCATGTTTCGGTAAAAAACTGACAAGGTGAGTTGGATAAAATGATTAGAATAGATTAATGAGAGTAAGGCGATCTAATTGATCACTTAATCAATATAGTCAGTAATTTCATAGAGAGAGATCCCATGTGGGACCCAATTATTTATTAGAGATCTTTAGAACTAATTAAATTTATGGGTAATTTGTGAATTGAGAGATTGCAAGTTCCATAATTCGATTAAGGTTTACAATTTAGGTTTAATGGTTATAACTCGAGATAAAGTAATCAACCCTACGATTGTCTAAAACCGACACTCCATAAACATATAAATGGCTAGATTGCACTAATGATAGGTAAAATCTCCTCTCTTATAACTTGATTAACTCTCTTGATGGATTTTCATTATGACCTATGTAACTGTTCAGTTTAATTATGTTTTGTTGAAATTTCCATTTTATAATTCTTGAATCAATTTCTCGTGTTTACTTTTCGTACTCACTTATGTAGTTTTTATTTCTTTTTATTCTTTTGTCTGAGCCGTAGACAACTTAGGATTAGGCTAGTAGCCTCCTCATGGGATTGACCCTTCAATACTACAAAGTATAACCCGTGCACTTGCAGTTATTGAGGGTTTTATAAATTGTAAAACTTGCTCAACATTATATTTTCATAGTTCATTTCGTTATTTACTTGGATTACCACTTAAATACTTTACTTATACTGATGGAGATGGGATTGAAGTGTATAATGATGAGGAATCTTGTGATATCCATGATGAGCTGATCTCTTTTTCTTGCTAATTAATGTAGCTATTTTAGTTGACTATACATGATTAAGTTATGGATTATTTGTCTTATTTACTTCTACAGTTTCTGAGCTGAATGGCCAAACTTTGCATCATTTTTAGTATTAAATAAAGGATTGAGAGGAGAAGTATAATACTAATTGAGAAACTATAGACACGTAGGTTAAAAACTAGAAATATATTAACTTAAGTGGTAATTAGTAGTCGGATTTCCATAATTAATTCAGGTGATAACTTGTCAAATACAAAAGTTAAATTTGTTAAATAGTCGAGTTAATCTTAGGGCTAAACTGTTAATTTTGGTAAAACAACTATCCAATCATTTCCCGTTAATTATGCATAGGAGATTAAATTAGTAAAATTAATTCTCAAGAGTTTTCCACTTCGATTTCTACTCATCTTTGCTTCCAGTTGATTTCGTTTACTTTTTAATCTATTGCGTGATTTGCTTTAAAGTCTTTTACTCAACAAATCAAAATAGAGTGTTTAAGATTGCATTTATTTTTGTTTTTGTTCAAAATTTAATTTAAGTGAACCAATTTTACCTCCATGGGAGACGACCCTAGGTAATCACTACAACTACCTCTTATACTTGTGAGTAGGATAGTCTAGGTCTTTTTAGAACTTTTTGGCCATAATAGTAAGTCATAATAGTAATTCAACAAAAATAACAAAAAAAAAGTGTTTTCTTTTTATAGAAAAAATATAAACCAGGAAGATAAATTTGATAAAATCTTGTTCAATTTATGAAACGAAGTGAATGACATAATCAAAGAAAATAGAAACAATGACATACTTGAAGAAAGATATTGTAATTGAGAGAACAGAAAAAAAATTAAAAATTAAAAACAAAAAATAAAATGTTTATATGAAGTTATTGAAGTGAAATATGTGTTATTACCTAACGCCTTTTGAAATAGGAAACAACATATTTTAGATTTTTCCTATGAAAAGATTTCAATAAAAGACAAATTCCTACAAAAGTTCATCCCGATCAATTGAATAAAGATTTACATAAATTTTGAAAACAAGATATCAACAATTTGTTAAGAAAAGGATCATCTTTCCATCTAGGTCTCCCTAAAGTTTATATGAATAGAAACTCTAGAAAAGAAAGAAGTATGCCCAGATTAGCCATAAACTATAAGCCTCTTAATAAACCATTAAAATGGATTAGGTATCCCATTCCTAATGGGAAATATTTGCTTCAAAGACTTTACAATTTGCAAGCATTTTCAAAATTCAGATGAAATTGGGATTTTGGCAAGTCCAGATAAACCCTAAAGATAGGTGCAAAACCACTTTTACTATTCCATTTAGACAGTATGAGTGAAATGTGATGCCCCTTGGTTTAAAGAATGCTCCTTTAGAGTTTCAAAGAAATAATGAATGAAATATTTACACCATATTTAGAATTATACATTGTTTACATAAATGACGTGTTAATATTTTCTTCAACATTAAAGCAACACTTCAAATGCATTAAAACCTTCATCCATTCACCAAAAGGAATGAATTAGTAGTGTTAAAAATGAAACTTAGCCTCTTTTAAAACAAAGGCACGATAACATTAATTGAGAGAGCTTCAAAATTTAGTAATAAGTTTCCTAGTCAGATATTTGACAAAAAATAATTGCAAAGATGTTTTGGAAGCCTAAACTATGATGTAGATATCTGTCCTAAACTAAATAGGCTATAAAAAATACACTAATGATAGGTTGAGGACCAACACAAACCGTTGAATAGAAATAAAAAATACACTAAACTATTAACACAATTAAAGACCAAGTGAAAGATATTTCCATACTCCTGATACAATTGTTGTACCCACGAGAGACTTCCGAGTAGTCTCAAACTCCCAGCAGAAAGGTTGGATAGAATCACGTC
>JANZLX010000212.1:22628876-22644825 GCA_025531955.1 Erythroxylum orinocense
TTCTTAAACTGTCTTTTTCTTAGCACATGACTAATTTACCACAAATTCTCATTTAATTGTCATTTAATAAATCAGATTTCCAAGAAAATGTTCGGGGTCCAACACTAATGATGCTCAACCATTAGTTTACCACAAGTGAATCAGAAATACGATGATTATATATTGAAATCTAGATTATGATCATGAATCTATACATGAATAATCTAGTGGGCTTATTTAAATCGTTCATACATAAATCCAAACTATTAAACATATAATAACATAGTCAATCATAAAAGAGAGTTAAGAATAATAAAAAGTAAAAAGTGTTGGAAACAAGATTGAATTGGGTTCCAGTTCCACACTGTTTCTCCATCAGCAGATCCCACTAACGAGTAACGCCTGTTAGTTAGTCCCTTAGACTGTATAAAACAACTTGGTAATAGTACCATAGCACCTTCGGCCTAATGCTTTTTTCAGTGAATTTTCTGGCTATACACGTGTTTGACTCTGGAGGCACCAAAGGGCTCGTGTCGTGACTTTGTGGTGGGTTTCCCAACTAAGCACGATGTGATTTAATTAGGGAATCGGTGTTTTAAAAGTAATTGCCTCGCATAATAATAATTTACATGTATACGTCTCGAAGGTGTTTAGCAGGAGATAGAGGGTGATTAAATATTGTCTATGATTGGTTGGTAGGACCGCTAAAACTGATTGACTGATAACTTTCAGCCATAATTTTTTTATTTGAGACCACATTGGATTTGCGTCCATAGATATTGCTTCTTTTGGATATTTGGTTTGACCAAATCTTTTAATTATAACTATGTTGTTTGTCATCTAAATGTTATTTCTTTCTTGATGGGATTTTCACATTTTACTATACATATTTTTTAGGATAGAGTTAGAGCCTGAGAGCTCTTTTATTTCCATCAAAGATTCTAACGTTTAATTAAATCCCTAGAAATCAAAACAAACATATAGGCGGCCATTGGGATGGATCCAAAAAAATTTTTAACTAGAGGTAAAATTTTATTTTTAATAGGAACAAAATTTTAATGGGGTAAAAAATTTTGAGTAAAGATAAATTTTTATTTTTTAATAAAAAATTTAAAATAATAAGATTTTAATATGAAAATTTTTGGAGGGAGGGAGTGAGAGAAGTGCCCCTACTTACCCTTAATGTACATCCGACCCTAGGCGGCAATATAGAGCCTAAGATAGGTTTTGTCACTCTTTGTTAACAGTATTGATTCCTCTTAACATATGTATGTTTATTAGTTGAACATTTAATTAGCGTTTTAAAAATAGAATTAGTAGTTAAATTGATGTAATAAAAGAAATTTTTAATACTATAAAAAAATAATTAAATGTTAAATAAAATTGAAGAATTTAAAATATAACTAAAAGATATTATTTTTATTGTAGATTATAAAAGTTAATTAGTCTGTAAAAATCAACCGAATAATTAATAAACTAATTGATAATAAATTAAACTGAAAAAATAGAAATCAACTTAAAATGTTTAACCACTTCAAAATTCTTATAACTTAATTGAATTGGGCTGCCAAATAAGTATGAAGGAATGGGGTGTTTCTTTTCTTCATTTAAAAAAAAAAAATATTTCCATGTCATGAAGTCAAAAGCCCCCATCAGCCTTGGGGAGTGCGGACCTATTACTCGTGGAAGATGAGTTTGCCGGGCAAAAACTTGAATAGCCAATGGTTATAAGTGCTTTCCCACCTCATCTAACAGGAACATTCCATGGGTGGATGCTCTTCCCAAATTTTAATCTCTCTCTCTCTCTATCTAGCGGATAAAATTAGTTTTATATTTTAATAAGTATGGTCAAGCATTTCAGAACTCTGATACCTTCAAATGAATTCCCATGCCAAGAATTGGGACTTGATCAGTAGCATTCATTCTGGGTTCCATTCTAGCATATCTACAACATTTGGTCTTGTAAAATTTATTAGATTTTTTAATTGTACAACCCAAGTATAAAATTATAGATAAACATACATCAATTTAATATTTATTTTAACGTAATTTTATTTTATATAAATATAATTTATATGTTGTACATGATTAAATAAACAATTTTTATTTTATAGGAATTAATACATAAAGTTAAGATGCTCGTCAGTAATTTGGATTCTTAAAAAAATTACATAAATAATATGAGAAATAACTCACCTTTTTTAAATTTTGTATTTTCCTAGACAAACCTTTATATTATCACTAGTGAATATTGTCCGGTAAAGTTATTTACTGACTTACCAAAAAAAATATTATCTTGTAAAGTTTAGTTTCATAAACTTCATTTTTTATTAGAAGGACGTCACGTCAATTATTTTTCCTTTATGATATATAAATGTTTAGTAATATAATTATATTTGTTTGTACGAAAAATTAAAATTAATTTGCAATTTGTCAAAAGAAACAAGTCTAAAATTAAAGAGTTTTATAATATACATATTTGATTCATGTTAATTATGAGTATATAAATTTTATTAATAATCAGATCAATGGTATTGATTTAAAAGGTCTATAATTAACACATATTTAACTATTTAACAACTATACTATAAGATATGATAGTAACTCCATTAATTTGAAGGCAAGAGTTACAATTCATTACTAATTTAAAAGGAACCAATGGTAATAATTTTTACATAATTGCTGTTAGCTTGCTAACGTTTCTTTCTTCTTTATTATCAATTTTAAAATAAACATTTTTAAGTGATAATGGTTATAATTAGTGTTTAAAAGATTGAGTCCCCTAACCAAAAAAAATTAAATTAAATTAGGTACAATATTTTCTAATTGCATCATGTTAGTGTTTTTGCCTGTCAATCTTAATGACAATGCTCTAATCCTTCTATTATTTCTAAGCTGACATTCCATATGGAATATGATATGAATTGAAAATTTTAAAATTCTTGTCCTGTCTTTGGAAATTTCCTAACCTAAACCTTAAAATAGAACCCTAAAATTCTAAAAAAGTCTATTTCTTAAATTTTATAAAATCCAAACTAATTTAGTCCCCAAATTTTGTTAACCTTAAATTAATTTAAAGAAACAAAAAATAAACATAAATATTAAAAATAAATTATGATAAAAATAAACCAAAGAAAATAAAAAAATTAAGAACAATAATTGGAAGTGACACAATTAACCTAATAAGCAGATATAAAAACATAATTGAACTAAAAAAAACATAAAGATATCAATAATAATGTACTTTTGAGATTTTGATTACTCTTTTATATAAAATTAAAATAAAATTTAAGAAAATAGAAGGGACAAATTTAAGTGCGCTTGTCCTTCTCCTTAAAAATTTCCCTAGCTTCCTCCTTCTTTTGGACCACCTTGATCCTTTAATGTTACTTATGGAGTTGCCTCTATTAAAGAAGGGTTGTCTTCAATATTTTCCACTGGCTCTTGATCTTTAAGAATTGCTTATACTATTTTCCTCTTCTTTTTTTTTTTCTATTATGCATTGTTCCTTTGGTTAGTGCTATCCTTTTTATGTATAATGACCATTCTTTTAGTTCTCATTCATCTTAGTTAGCTCCATTGTATTTTTGAACTTGAACATCCTTCCAAGTTCTAACTTTATATTAGTATTTAGTGGCTTTTATAAGCAGAACTCTTCCTAAGATAAACTTATTGCTAACTACCTGTTTCAACATGGCATCCTAAGATAAACTTATTGCTAACTTAGATCTTTTGAACTCTCCACCTTTATCTCCTCTTCCCTCTTGTGCAATCCCCATTTCTTTGACTTTCAAGGTCAATAATCCTTCTTCCTTTGCATCTATTACCACCTTTTTCCTTAACTCGACTTAGCAAGCTCATGTTATTTTTAAGTAGAACCCTCTTTAATCTTTTGATTCCTATATTAGAGCCTAGAAGACTTTTACTTTGGCTACTATAAGCCTTGATCTTCTGACTGCCAAGCTCATTTGGTGTCAAGTAATTTTGATAAGCTTCAATATATTACTTTTGCAAAATTAGATGTTATCAACATAGTTTATCCTCCCATGGATATCTTAAAAACTAATGCATCCAAATATTTAGCGTCTTTGGTTAGTTTTTTTATGGATAAAAGACCTATTTATTTGGTTATGAATGCTTGGACTCAAAATTAGTGTAAGAATGCAAGAAGTTCTAATCAATAAGGAAGATCTCTTTACCATTAAGTTTAAATCAGAAGCTTGTAAGCAAAGTATTCTTAAAGTTGGTCTTTGGCATATCAATAATAAACTTTCTAGAGACATGATCTTACATATGGATAAACTAAGAATTAAGCATGTTCAAATTTGGATCAATATCCATAATAGCCCTCTAGAATATTGGTCAAATTTTATGTATAGATGAAGCCATAACATCTATAAAGAGAATTGGATATGCAATAGTATGTATGAAGACTAAGATAAATTAAGGGCTACCTAATACAATCTCAGTTATATGGCTAAACAAAGATGAGAATATAGTATGAAGTTGTGTGGTTGTTACTTATCAATGGAAGCCATCTTTGAATCACCAAAAGAAGAGATGCAGACTATTATAAGTTAATGAGAATAGAAGACCCTAATCAAAATGATGTGTTGGCCATGTTTTTGTCAGTTTTTGTAAGCCGAGTTCTGCACCAAAAGGAATACTAATTTTTATCCACCAAATAACCAAGGTTAGTTACCATTTGGTAGCACTATCGCTCAACACTTCAATTGGAATGGGGACAATAATGGGAAATTTGCTACCAAAATGAGAAAAGAAGTTTAAGGTATCATAGGGAGAGATATCTACAATGACTTTATACCAAGAAAGTTTGGAAGTAGAAGAGGAGGGTCCTTCTTGAGGAGTTGGAGGAGGATAAGAAAGTGGGGAGGAGCTTAGAGGGTTGAGGAATGGAGAAGGAAGAGGGGACTAAAAAGTTAGGTTGGTGATCAAGTTAAGAGGATTAATAATTAAAGGAATCAGAAAAGGAAAATTAAAATAGGGCGAGTTGTAAATAAATGAGGAAGGTGATATTTTCTTTCTTCTATACAATATTTTATGCCTAGCTATGTTTTTTTTCTTATTTGTTATATTTTCTTTCTTCTAGTTCATTTCTATCCAATTAATTTTTCTTAACTAGAATTTAGTAATTGTACATATCTTTAATATGTTATTTGCTATCATTTTTACTCTTTCAAATACTTTTTAATGGTTGCAAAATTCATGACGTGAATCATGCTTTAGTTTGATTTAATTAACTTGACTTGTAGTAAATACTCCACATTGAATGTTTATTGGAATTTGAATTAACAATTTATATTTCTCCTCTGATTCACTAATGTAGGGGTTTAGTTAAATCGAAAAAGTATTCTATTTCCTCATAAAGTATATTCCTTGAAAATATAGCCCACTTTTAGAAATAAAATGAGAGAATGTTTTCCAATGCCACATTTTGTTCACAGAGTTTATACTGATTAAAACACTATTTAGTATTTACAGTAACAAGCTTTATGCACCACAAATTTCATATTGTGACCATTCTAAATCTTAATTAAGTATTTTATTATAGATAAGAGGATAAACTTTCATTTTCCATTTTAGTACCTGAAAATATTAAAAGGAAATATAGTAGGCTTGGGCTCAATGTTATACTGGATGAGTTTTGCGTAACTGAATTCCGCCTTGTTTGGTCCAAAAGTGTTGTGCCTTTTAAATGAAAAAACATGAATTCAAGGTCATCCCATCCACCGATACTAACATTTCAATGATGTATGTGTCGAGTCTTTTGCACTAACTTTATGTTAAATGGAAAATCCATGATATTTATAGAAACCAAATGACACATTTGTGTTCCATTATCATCAAGCAACTCCACTTACAATTTCCTCTCTCTCTCTTTTCGTGAACGTATTTTGTTTATAAATATAAACCTTTCTAATCCTTCTCACCTCTCAGCTTCTCCAAACCTCCTCCTCACCACACATCGACCCTTTCTCTTCAAAGACAAAGACAAAGACAAAAGAAATGGTGAAGTTCTCAAAGGAGCTTGAAGCTCAACTTATCCCAGAATGGAAAGATGCGTTTGTCAACTACAGGCAGCTCAAGAAGCAGATTAAGAAGATCAAGCTCTCCACAAAACCAATACACTCACAAGATATTGGCTCTCCTGATTTTGGTCGATCCATTTTCGACTCCATTTGCTTCCTCGCCAACAACTTCTCCGTCAAGTTCTTCAATCCTCACACCGTTCATCAACCCCAGATCATTAAGGTACTTAACTTAGGAAAAGCAGTAGAATCAGCATTCTACACCGAAACCTCATGTCTCATTCACATTTATACATGCATGCCCACGACTATGCATCCACTATACCCACGAGTTTTTTACGGAAGCTTTGTTTCCGGTAAGATTGAACTTTCAAGTATTAATAACAAACAATCAAATCTAATATACGATTTGGTCATTTCGCAGAGACTGGCGTCTATTGTATACGTCGTACGTTTTGCGTAATGGCGATGAATAAACCTTGATTTCATGTTAAAAAGAAAAAGAAAAGGCAAAGCGTATACAACGGGCTCTAGACATCTTCAACTAACACCATATCTTAGGTTAAGGGGTTATCAACTTTTGAGTCTTGGAGTTCGCTTCTCGTCCTCTTTCGGTTCTGAGCTTACGTCACATTAGCTTTTTCTTGACAAAATTTCACTTGTTTACTCATTTTTTCCCTCAAATAATAAAAACCACTGCTGATGTGTTTGGGTGTCCTGTGTCACACGTAACTGTGAAGTGGGGTCTCAGCATTTCAACACGTCTGGTTGAATTATAAGAAGTTATGGTTTTTAATCTTTGTTTTCTTCTTAATGAGTTCCGGCACATAACTAGCTAAAGGCAGTCAAGAAAATACTATTTCTATTTCGAATTAATTTTCTTTTCTTTTTAACACAGAACTAAATATTATAACAAAAATCAGACTACTAAACGTTATACATGTGATCTGTTAATCGACATAAAGTGATTTATTTGAAATATTAATTTCAAATACAAGAAAAGAATCTAGGGATCAAATGAGTTACTTTCTTTTAAAATTAAGTTTACTTGAAAAAGACAGATGACAGGTTAAGCTAGCTAACTGAGGGTAATACAACACAAGAGGATCAATTGTGTCTTCTAGAATGAATAATGGTAATAATTAATAGATGGTGGTAGCTAGTGCATGTTAGATATAGATAATTAGCTTAGTGAAATGGTTTCAAAACAGATCTTTTTTGGCGTAGGTTTTGATGTTAGTATATATGAGATCGATGTTTCTCATTCTCTCACGAAATCGCGGAAGCCGTTATATATAGCGGTGCTCAATAGCATGAAAGTATCGTGAAAGCAACACAAGGTACTAAAACAAACAATAGATGAACTAAAAGGACGTACGCAAACTGACAAAAACTTTTGTTGCTATATCTGCATAATCACTCCATCAAACTTCTTTAATTTTGTAGTTTGTTATTTACAGGTGAGAAGTAAAAGAATGGAGGATGGAAATGAGGAGGAAGTATACCAAACTGAGCTTGTTCAATTATTCTCAGAGGAAGATGAGGTATAATTATACCTAGAATATTGTTTAATTTATACAAGTGCATGCGTGAATATATATATATATATATATGACCCGAAATACTATTTCATGCTCTTGTCATCACTATATTTTTTTTCTTAATTAGAATGGATCTAGCTCCTTTCGTTACTTTGTGATGCTAGTTTTTTTCTTCCAAACCTTTTCAAAAGTATTTTGAGCCAATGTCAAATTTTCATATGTATATATGCGTCTGTCTGTGTATTTATATACAGGTGAAGGTATTCTTTGAGGAATTGGATGAAGAGTTAAATAAGGTAAACCAGTTTTACAAGTCTCGAGAGTGTGAGTTTCTTGAAAGAGCAGACACTCTGAACAAGCAACTAGAAATTCTGATGGACCTCAAGCAACTCGTCAGTGATCGTCGCCGGAAGCCAAGTCCTGGAATTCTTCCACGTTCTTGGTCGTCTTCTCCCGGCCGTAACTCTGATTTCTCTGGTAATCCTTTCTATTTTGTCCAATTCCCTTCTAATTCTCAATTCAAACTCAAAATTTGTAAATTAAATTAAATAATTTACTTTCTATTAACATTTTGTTAACATGGTACCATGCATATAACAACATACTGCTACTAGATTCTTGATATGACATCATGCGATCTGAGCGCAAAAACTATATACAGTATGCCTAAGTTTTATATTAATTGATTGCCCTTTCTATCAAAAAACATATATGTTCTTCATGATTTAAACTTTAGTGGAGAATAAGGTTAAGAAAGCTCACGTACTAAGTTACAAAGTTTGATGGCAGTTGTATGTATCCTGCGCTATATATTACTACGTAAAAAACGTTAAGACCCACAGGTATTGGAAATTAATTTTATGTTTGTAAATATTGATTTTAATCTTAAACATTTACGTACCTGCATTCAATCAACGTTCAACTTAGGTAATGCAGACATATATAGAGTATATATTCTTAAGAACTAATGAAAAGGATTTGAGTACTTTTCCTCCTTTTCTATCTCAAGTCTGAGCCAAAACAGCGATGACTGAGAGCAACCATCCACCCAAATTTGCAGAAGTAGCGAATTTTAGTGAAAAATGCTGTAGCTAGTTAACAAGACGCTAATTCATATGAAAAATATATGATTTGGGGTTTAGAGTTTCATAACATTATTAAATTAATTGGGAACACGTGGAGACCGGGAAACATGAGCAGTGGCAGATGCAATTGATGAATAAATGTTCTTTTTATTAATTATTTATTCTTATACAGATAGATGTGGGAAATTCCTTTCCACAGAGAAAAAATAATTATGTCAAAACTAATGGAGTCACTATTCGTTTGACTCTGTGGCAGATCTTAGAAATTGTGTATTAAATTTCTAAAAGTCTATTTCTTCAGTTATGGTTTAATGCAACAAATATTTCTAAAACTTTGTCCAATGTTAAAATTTCAAATCTTGCGTTTTGCTTTTCGATGTAAATTAGGAAAGTAGTCACCTTAAATTATAGAAAAAAAAATCTTATGTCAACTTTATCTTCACTATCTATCTAAATTAGTGGCAACACCATATTGTATGATAAAAAATTGTAGCAAAACTTAATGCTGAATTAAATATATGTGGTGCTACTTTCCATGGATGCAAGAAAACAAGTAGTTGGTATCATGTTCAAGGTTTGATATTAGCGGGTCAACAATATTAATCATACCATACGTGCACTAACGATTTTTTGTTGTCCAACATTGGACTTTTTTTCCACTTCAATTCTCTGATCGTACGGACTCCATTGATGTCGACTTAGCAATGTTCCGAAAGTTTCCTTCCAATTTCTTCGAGCCCTTTTTACACCAATATGTTTTCCCATTACCGTTCATGAAAGAAAGTAAAACTAGCTTAATTATACTTCTTATTCCTTTACATTTAGTGCTTTGATTTGCGATAATATAGAGAAAAATCGAGTCCTTTCCGTTGAATATTGAAGACAACTTAAATATTACTGACCTGCTAGGTCTAGTGATGGTAAATTTTGTTTCCATTTTGTAACAATCTCTTCACTATTCATGCAGAGACTTCAAATGAATCGTTAGAGATGTCTACGAAGGCTGAATCCACACAAACAGATGAAATAATCGCCGCATTAGAGAAACATGGTGTCAATTTCATCAATTCAGCAACAAGGGCAAAGACAAAGAAAGGGAAGCCAAAAATGGCAATGAGGGTTGACATTCCGGCAACCACACCGACCCGAACAATAGCAAAGGTGGTAGCGATGCTTTGGGAAGATATAGTGAACAATCCAAAGAAGGAAGGTCAAGGAGATTTCCTAAAAAAAAAGAAGATCCAATGTGCGGCGAAGATGCTTAGGAGTGCATATGTGGAGCTCTATAAAGGCCTTGGCCTGCTCAAAACTTACAGGTCTCTTGTCCCTCTTGAATTTAATCCTTTTGTTTTAATGGTAATATTTGGTAGTATATTATATATGTAATTGAAAAGATAGGTTCATTATACAAACACGTAAGTCTTATTCATTAAATGAAGGTTGGTGATGGATGTGGCCTTGCCGTTTTAGGAAAGGAACAACAGAAAAACTAGAAATTAGCAGATGGTGTCAAGGGTTTTGCATAGTAGTTCAATTAAGGGACGCATTGTATTCGGAAGAGGTGTATTATAATGGACGGAATTGCTTAATTATAGTAGTTCAATTATAGATTTAGTAGTAGCTCAAAGGCTAAGTAGAGAAGTGTCTAATTCTTTTTTTGTTATTCTTGCCAGCTCATTGAATATGGTGGCCTTTACAAAGATACTCAAAAAATTTGACAAGGTAAGAGATTGTGTGGTATTTCAGTTTTATGACGCATTTGTGAATGCACAAACATGACAAGCAAAGCTAGCTTTATTTGCATAAAGGCAACCAATGAGCAGGTGGTTTGAATTTCTTCTTCTGCTTCAACGATTGCATTTGAATTCCAAGGTTCTGACAATCGTATAATTTTGTGTAGTTACAATCAAATCAGTTTTAACTAGTTTGTTTGTAAGAAAGAAAATATTAATTTTCCTTACCAACCTATATAATTTTATTTAAACAAGGCTAAGCTAATTTCTAAATCTTGGACATCCTTGCATATATAATTTGTTTTTTTCTTTATCTTAACAGGTAGCAAACCAGCAGGCATCAGCTAGTTACCTGCAAGTTGTGAAGAGGTCTCACTTTATTGGCTCTGATAAGGTGACCTCTTATACTCCACACGCTCAAGATGCGCTGATTTGCGCATATGAATGAATGTGTGTGCTTAACCTTGTCATATATAATCTAGTTTTGACCATCAGAATAATGATACGCGTGATTCAGATATAATGGCCTCACCATCTGCTAATCAATGTTTGTACAATAGAAGGTTGAGTCCAGGATCACCAAACCGCTAAATATTCATGAAATATTTGGAGGAGGGGTTGGGTTGGTAATTTTGTTAATTGAATTTTATTTCATTAACAAGGTTGTTAGACTAATGGATGAAGTGGAGTCCAATTTCACGAAGCACTTCGCCAACAATGACAGGAAAAAGGCAATGAAGTTCCTGAGACCTCAGCAGCAGAAGGAGTCTCACATGGTCACCTTTTTTGTTGGTATGTAAATCTCCCACTATCGTTAATGTCTTAGTGGTAAAGGCAGAAAGAAAGAAATGAAGGCATCATCCTCCATTAAAATTTAATCCCTTGAAATTACTATCAAGAAAAATGTCTGAAGACTTGTGTGGTCCAGAAACTAAGTAATATACTTTCATTTTTGGTCAAGAGAGTAACAATACTAAACGTGGTAAATGCAAGAAATTTTCCTGTTCAGCCCTAGGTAATCCCAAACACGACTTGTGGGGCTAGGATAACGCCGCACACGAGTGTTTCATCGACAAGGGAACATGTGAGACTTAATTACTAGTGGAATTAAGTCTCTCTTAATTAATTGGGAGATGACAGTGTAGTGCTAGTGCTAGTGCTAGTGCCAGCTAAAGTAGGACCCATCAATCATATTATTCTATCTGGCTTTTATAGTATTAATTTTTGCTTATTGACGTAGTGAAGCTGTTATTCATTATTTCTCTCCCTTAGTGCAGGCTTGTTTACGGGGTGTTTTGTCTCACTGTTCACTATATATGCAATCCTGGCTCATTTGTCCGGTGTTTTTAAGCCCAGTACTGGACGATCATACGTTGAAACTGTGTACCCCGTTTTCAGGTGCTTATTCCTTATAAGCCCTCTTTTTAAAACCAAGTGCTTATTCCTTATAAGCCCTCTTTTTAAAACCAAGTGCTTACCAAAAATAATCTAAATTGGTACTAGTCTATTTCAGAATTCACTATCCATTCAACAAACCTGTTGATACGGTTTGGATTGGCCAGTTAACATGGTTACTTCATAATTAGTTGTAACTAACGATCTGATTATGCAGCGTGTTTGCCTTGTTAAGCTTGCACTTGTTTATGTATGGTTGCAACGTCTTCTTGTGGAAGACTACAAGGATAAACTACAATTTCATCTTTGAATTTCAACACACTACAGCCCTCAAGTATAGAGATGCCTTTCTCATGTGCACCACTTTCATGACCTCTGTGGTTGGCGCAATGGTTATCCATCTTCTACTACGTGCTAGTGGTTTTTCTCCTAGCCATGTCGACGCCATTCCAGGAATTCTCCTCCTAGTACGTGTACCTTCCTTACGTATTTTTAGTTTTTATCTAGTTCATTCCATCTTCAACAAACAACCATCTGCTTCTCATAAGAAACAAATTTGGCTCAATTCTTGTACATACAAATTGTTTGTTATATTCAGTTTTACATGGCATTGCTGGTCTGCCCATTTGACATTTTCTACCGACCAACACGATACTGCTTCATTCGCGTTTTGCGTAACATAATCTGCTCCCCATTTTATAAGGTAAAAGTGCATAGTTTCGTTGCTTATCAATTTGGTTAAAATCATTACCAACTCTTTCTTATTTTTTCTCTTTCAAATAATGTGTACATCTGCAGGTTTTGATGGTAGACTTTTTCATGGCTGATCAGCTTACCAGTCAGGTGATTCATTAGACATCCTACACATTGTTTGATCCTTGGGGAAACCAGTTTACAACCAACTTGAAATTCCCTAGAATATATCATGGACAGGAATTTTCAGATTAATTTGTAGTTTAAGGTGATTTTGTTTGTGAAATCTGTATATCCCATTAACAGATTCCGCTACTGAGGCATATGGAGTCGACAACTTGCTACTTTCTAGGTGGGAGTTTTAGGACTCACAGCTATGAAACTTGCAGCTCCGGAAGACTATTTAGGGAGCTTGCTTACGTAATTTCATTTATGCCATACTATTGGCGTGCTATGCAGGTAAAATTGCTACCTACTTGAACATGTTTCATTTTCATTAATGCATAAGAATGTTATCTGCTATCCCATAAGAATGTTATCTGCTATCCAATTTTATGGCATCGAGGTGATTTAAGTTTACTTATTTTTGAACGCAAGTGTGCAAGAAGATGGTTTGATGAAAGTGACCTGACTCATTTGGCTAACATGGGGAAGTATGTGTCGGCAATGGTGGCTGCTGGTGCAAGGTTAACTTTTGCTAGGCAGGAGAACCAACTATGGTTTGGTATAGTTTTGGCTACATCTGTTTTCGCTACAGCTTATCAGCTGTACTGGGATTTTGTTAAGGACTGGGGACTTCTTAATCAAAATTCCAAACATAAGTGGCTAAGAGACGACTTGATTCTCAAGAACAAAAGCATATATTACATGTCAATTGTGAGTTCTCTCTTTCCCTTAATCCTAGCAAGTCACATCGGATTTTAAGGAATTTTCTTAGGAATTGGAATATTGCAGGCTTTGAACTTCGTTCTTAGAGTGGCTTGGGTGGAGACAGTCGTGGGATTTCGTGTGAACAATATGGTTGAGAGAAGGATGTTGGACTTTTTCCTGGCTGCCTTAGAAGTTATCCGACGAGGCCACTGGAATTTTTACAGGTACTTAATTGGTGGACAATCGAAGTTTTAGTGTTTAAATTATAAAACGTGTCAGGATGCTTTAACTGATTTCTACTGCTATAATATTAGCTCGCAAGTACTATTTGTATATTTTGTGAAACAAGCAAATCTGTCCAGCGAAACTAATGAAATTAACAAGAGCTTAGGTAATGGTTGAAACAGGTTGGAGAATGAGCATTTGAACAATGCTGGAAAGTTCAGAGCAGTAAAGGCGGTTCCGTTACCATTTCGTGCTTCAGATTCAGATGCGTAAAAATGATTTCGCTCAGCAGCTTAATGAAGTTCCGGTGCCTGATCAGCTTATATTTGGTTAAGAACTTCTCCACATCAACTAACGTCATATAACACTCTTATGGATTGGCATAGGGTTAACTCAAAACTTGATGTCACCACCGTAACAACAAGGATTGCCAGCATCATGATCAAAATGTCCATACCCTTATTATCATTCAAATTTATCACGCCATTCATAAGTGTAAAGCATTAGCAACCAATAACATTGCAAGTTCTTGGGAATTCCAAGTACAGTTCCCTTATGTAAATGCGGCCCTTTCTTTGAGTCGCGGGCTTTTCCATGATCATCCTATGTGTACTTTTTAAAAGAAGTTGATATGTGTCTGTGGTTTTCCTCAAATTGACCCATTAAGAGCGTTAATTCGCTATGGTAAAATTGTTAGAATTAAACTCGCACTTTGGACTATTATTTCTAATTTTATTCAAATTTTACATAATTATATATATATATATAGACAATTATTTTCTTTAATATATAAATATTATTATTTTCAATTAAAATAATTCACTATCAATTATTACGGATAATTTATATCAAATTAGTAAGTTTAATATTTTCTAAAAATCAAATTTAATTTTAGAATATCAAAAGAACATTCTTATTATTTTATAAATCATGTTAAACGAGATAAATTCTATGTTAAATAATTATGTTTTATAAAGGAGCTTGAGGCATTTGAATATATTTAAGCTTAAATTAATTCTAGATAATTGGAGAATAAATTTTTTGATAATAAATCTTAATTTATTATAAAATATAATCAAATATTGAAAATAATTACTTACATATTAATATTATCAAATAAAATTAACAACTATCAAATTAAAAATTCTTATCTTTCAACTTATTTAAAAATGTGAATGTTACATGATTTGTAATCATCTTACTTCAAATTATAAGAAACTAAATTAATATCAATAACTTTTTGAAAATATCTCATCCATAAAATATTTAATTACAAATAATCATCTAATAGTTATCATGCGCTTTGAACATAGCAAAAATAAAATCTAACTCTGCACAACTAAGTTTGTAGTAATAGTGAAAAAAGGATTGTATCCACAGAGAGTGTGTATTTAACTTTTGTAATGAATAAACTATTGTTTAGGATTGGGGGAGGGGGAGGAGGATTTAGTTGAAATCAATTAACAAAATAAACTAAAACTAAACTGTTGCAGAAAAATCAAATCAAATAGTACAAAATTACTAAATTACTAAGATTAATAAATGGATTTTGAATCTAGTTTGCGGTTCAATCTCGACCTTCACACGAATATGCATAATCAATCGTTATGTTGTTCTTATGCCTCTCTTTGAAACTATTAACTGTAGATTAACAACAAGTTCTATTTATCCATATTTTCCCATATGTTGTATCCAATTAAAACAAACTCTTTAATTAGGTCTAGCTTATAGACAAACTAGAATAAGCTTTCTAGGTTTAGTGTAAAAATTGCATTACATAATAGGAAAATAGGTTAATCTAAGCAACAATCATATATGTTCAGGTCATTTAACCTATGCTATATTGTTCCTAATTGTTGGATTCCGTTTCCGAAACCCAACTACTTAACGAAAACGAAATCGAAACGAATCGAAAGAACGAAATGAATCAAATCCGAAGTGAAATAGCGGAAGCAAAACAATTGGACGGAAAACGGAAGTATAAGCGAAAGAATCGAAAAACAAGCTAAATTGAACCAAGGGTTTAGTCCGAAAATTGATACAACATTTTTTTTTCTTACCATTGATACTCACCCAATCCTCACTTTTACAATTTTCCAATCCGTCAACACAATCATACATCATCGGACCTCCTGTCCGGAATCCATATCAATCAAACACATTTCTAAATCTATCACTTTGATAATTCTCACATGTCCAATCATACTCACATATTACCATAATCCATAACCCATAATCATACATCATATTTGTAACTCCAATACTTACATAATTTACATTACATTACTACTTACAACACACATATTGGCAATTCAAGCCATATACACACTTAGCACAAAATCCGAAGTATACAGGCAATCCATTCAAAAATCTGAAAC
>JANZLX010000212.1:22656945-22669722 GCA_025531955.1 Erythroxylum orinocense
TTTTCTATTGATGCTTTAGAAGCAAATTTTAATACGATGCCATGTGAAGCGAATGAAATGATAGAACGTAGCTTGCCTTTATCGTAAGATATGTACCGGAATGACCTTCGGATGTCCCGGTGTGTATTCTGCGGTAAGGGGGCGCTACAACTTGAGATCACATAATCTTATACAAATGTTGAAATGATGAAGGCAAGTAGGATTTACCCCTTTTGCTTAAAAAGTCACTATGATGTTACTTTCAGTGAACCCCCTTTAAGCTTAACATAAAGCATTTTCTTTCTTTAAACCCAAAATATGAACCTTGACCTTGATTAGTTATCCTCATTGTTATACCTACCAAAAGGCAAATTGAGAATTTGAACGAGTATAATTGGGTTTAAGGAATAATTGTTTGAACAAGTGTGGGGGAATCATAGCATATAATTGGCTTTTGAGTTAGGAATGAGTAGTAATAATTTGCATCTCTCCTTTATATTTTTCTCTTCTAAACTTGATCTTGTTCTAAATTAATAAATGAAAAATATAGTAAAAAGATAGAGAGAGAAAAATCAAGAAAAAAAGTAAAAAATTAAAAGTAAAAAAAATGACAGAAAAAGAAATAGAAAAGAAGGAAGAGAAAATGATCACAAAATGAAAAGAAGAGGAGAGAAGTAAGAAATGGGAAGTGTTAATTTTATTAAATGAGAGGAAAAAATTAAGCACTTTATGGTTCATTGTTTTATATTATTTTAAATGCTCAATTTGTGTTGTGGTTTTAAGCTGCGAATTTCCCTTTTCCTACCCTTAGCTTAACCTCATTACAACCAAATAAAGATCTTCGGATTGATGCTTGTATTTGATATGAGTGCTAGAGATTGGATTAGTAAACAAGCTTATGGTAGATGCCTTGCATGAAAAATGAATGATGAGTGAATATACCCTACTTTTAAATGCTTGAGAGGGTGGAGAGTGGAGTAAGTATCTATCACACTTATTGATGGTTCTTTGAATTAAAGTACTTGTTGATTTTGGTTGAATATGTAAAGAATTACTTGTTCATGGAGTATTATGAGTTTCAAATTCTTAGGTTATATTTATTGAAATAATCGTTGACATCTTTGACTATTCTTTGTGAAAATTGTTGTTTCCATTTTTGTTTTTGTATAGTCTAGTGTTCTTTATTTTGCTTGAGGACAAGCATAGTTTAAATAAGGAGGAATTATTGTGTCTAGTTTCTACTACTTTTAATTGTCTTCATACCTTGATTTTGGTTACAAAGTCTTATGATTTGATCCAAATGAGAGATAAATAGAATGAAAATGGTGTGAATATTACATAAATGTTGATTGAATTATTTTGTGAATTTTGCATAAAAAATTAAAGTTCACGTCACTTTGCATGAAAGAAAAAGTAGAATATAATAATAAGAATGTCACCACCATGTATGTAAGTTGGACAAATGTGCCTTTAGTCACCTCCTCACCTCCAAGCTACTGATGTTTTCAAACTCCATAAATGATAATGTCCTTGGACCTCCCTCAATTTCTATATAATAATTAGGATGCTTAACACCAACATCTGCAAAATGAAACCATCCATTTGCAGAACACTCTTCATTGACATTTGGATTCTTTAAGTAACCCTTCATGACAAGTTGCCCCTCATCAGTATTTTACTTCGAGAATTTCAAGCATTAGTGAGAGAAGTACTACTAATCAAATCAATTCGTACCACTCATCAAATCAATTAATGCAAAGAGTCAACACAAATCAAATACAAGTTCAAATATGAAGAATTATAAAAGAAAGATAAATAATATGAGGAAATGTAAACGGGAAAAACAATCCTTAATTATATAAACCGTATGTATTTTGACTTGTAACAAATCATTTTTATTTACCTTCATTTATTCGTATTTTTTATATAAAGTCTTAATCTAAATCTATATTACATTAATATTAAAAATGTCTAAATGTTATATTGCTTTATAATTGAAAACATGTTTATTTCAAAATGAATTAATTCAATTTAATTTTATTAATAAGTTGATGTGAAATTGAAACTACTTAATTACATACATTAAATATAAATTAGATATTTTAAAGTTAATAGTATTCATATAAGAAATATTCATTTTTCAAATTGAATTAATTAAATTATGATGATAAGTTTTTGTATTTAACATGAAATTTTATTTATTATTTATTATCGTAAAAGCTACAAATCTATAATCTATCTAATGCAAATATATGAAATCTTAAAAAGATAACATATGTCCATTTTAACCTAATCAATGCAATTCTATTTACTTGTATTTAACTTACAAAGACATTCTAATATACCTTGCATCGGCAAATATATCAAAGGAATTAAGCCCAACAGACTGTACTTGAATATAACTATTAGTACTATATACCATTTGGTAAGCATATTGAATAGAATGGTTCATCCAACGTTTCTGGTTCATCAACAACAACTGCGGTAGATCTGAGAAAACCAGAGCAAAGGAAATTGCTTTCTTCATTAAATCTTAGAAAGTAAGCCCCAGAAATCTTAATTGTATGCTGATGATAAGGATTTGGCTATCCTCTTTGACAGACAGTAGGCAGTTGTCTGGATTGTGATCATAGGATTTACTCCAACAGCACTTGGCAATACACTAGCATCGCAAACATATAACCCCTCTGCTTCCCAACTCTCTCCATTCTCATCCACTGCACCGTCCTTTTCGTTCTTTCCAATCCTGCAGCTCCCCATTTGATGGGCAGAGCAGTATAACGCCCAGTGTTCTTCAGGTGACATTGCTCCTTCAGGTGGACAAACTGTGTCCAGAAATTCCTCCAGGCTTCTACTGTCAATCCCTTTACACTTAAGTCTTTGTCCATCACTTCTGTGTGTACCAACTTCAACTGCTCCTGCTGCTATTAGAATCCTTAAAGCCTGTCTTAAACCTGCCTTCAAATTCTCTTTGTCCACGTCGTGCAAGTTATGGTGTATCCTACCCTCTACCTTAACTTCACCTGACCCCCGATCTCTGATTATCACTATCACGTGAGCTGTTCTAGCATACCTCAACAGTCTTTTCTTTATGTCAAGTCCGGACTCCCAGGGACATAATGTGGCAAATGATGCTGGACCTAATAAGGGAGTTTCGATAATAGCCCTGACGCTCGAACCCCCTAACATCACCTTATGAATCGATGTTATTATTCCACCTTCAAATGATTTACCCTTCAACTCTGAATTTGACTCAGGAAAGTAGCCCCAGGCCATGAGAACAGGGTGCAGGTGAAGATTTCGGCCAATATTCTCATTCTTCAATCCGCTAGAGATTAGTAATGGTGGTGTCAAAAGTGCCCCAGCTGCTGATATTGTTGCTTTAGCCTCTATGTGCAAACTGAATCGGATATTATCATTTAATGTCTTTGCCAAAACTCCTAAACATTTCTTTTCTTTCTGGCTTCCACCCTTGTTCTCTTCCAATATGAGCTTCACCGCTTTGCATCCCGTTAAAATTACTGAACCATTATCAACGGCATCAACTAACCATGTTGTATCGGTCCCTTTTTTCTCTCCTTTCTGACAACCGTAGCCGCAAGATCCACAATAATGTTTCTCTGAAGAATTTCTTGGGACTGCATTGACTTCAAGGCCAAGTTCTTCACAGCCTTTTCTTAGAACTTGATTCTGAAGCCCCTCCTTCACACAATTTCCTGTAACTCCAATCCTTTCACAAACTATATCCATTGCAGAAACATATTCAGGGCTGCCAAAGAACCTAATTTCCTGATCCTGAGCCCATTCCCTGAGAATAGATTCTGGGGTTCTGATACAAGCTGACCAGTTAATAGCAGAGCCACCTCCAACTGTGGAACCTGCCAAAATCATTGTTTTTCCATCAGTAGTTGGAAGCATCCCACCTGCTTCATATAGTTGATCCAGTGAAGGGCCTTCCAAGCCTGAATAGTCTCTTGCAGTGAAATAATTTCCTTTCTCAAGAACAACCACCTTGTGGCCAGAAGCTGAAAGAATTGCAGCAGCAACTCCGCCCCCACAACCAGAGCCAACAATGACTACATCACATTTGATTGTTAGAAGGTTTTGTTCAAAATCCATGGTTACATGGAGACCTTTGTTGGTGAGGGAAGGTTGAAGAGTGGACTCAGTTTCCTGCATAGTTTCCACTATTCCCTTCTGGAGAGGTCTATCTTTTGTTGGTTGAGTAGGAGTATCATCAGTATCTACATGATAACCAATGGCTTCCCAAGATTGGTTCCGACCATTTTCATCCACCTGCATTAGAACTCGAAAACTGAGAATTGTAAAGCTTAAAATAATTTCAATATATGGTTGTTTTATATCATTCATTTAGTTTCATTAATAAACCTCGAAAACCTACCTACCTACCTACCTGGGGACTTTGGGATGTTAAAACATTGTTTACTCCTGTTACTTTTCATGAAAGTTTAAGCAAACTTTTCAAGCAGTTTGTTTTTTGTGTTTGTCCTTTTATCTAGTCTAGCTTTTGAATGAAGTGCAAAGGCAAAGTTAACTGAGGAACAATGTGATAGATGTTGTCGTCTTTTTCACAGGTTTTATATGGGGAAAATCCAAGACTGACGTCGAATTGACATATCGTACCATATTTATGAGCTGGCTTTTGTTGTCTAGCAGACAAACATAACGGTCCATGACAGATTGTCTACCCAAAGGAACAGAAGGAATGAAATAAGGAAGGAAATTATTTTGAGAAAAGTTGTGCACGTCGAAACAATATTAATCAATAAGTAGAGTCAAATATTTCTTCCAAATAAAATCCAATAAAGTTATCCAAGGTTCATGAAATAATAAAATGTGAAGTACAAGAGCTAACTAAACTAAAGCATCACTGTTGGATTCTGCTTAATATCTTTTCTTTTGATCTTGAATTAATGTTTCCATTCCGTGGAAGTTATTCCCGGGAAATTAAATAACCTTTGGGTTGTGTGTGGGAGGGATCAGATACTAGCTGAAGTCAACACAAATCTTTTGGAAATTGACAATCGCTATTTCACCTACCATTACTGCGGAAGAACATTAGCAACCCAATGCCTCTTCAGTTCAGACGATACAAATAAACAAACTAACTAATTAAAGCTGATTTCATTTTTAATCATAAACATTACAACTTTGGTAGGACAATATCCTAGAGCTGTAAATTGAACCTAGCTACTGAATTTTAATTATCCAAATCTACTACTTTAACCCTGAAGACTAAGAAAAACTATCACATTAATAACTATTGGAAATTGCTCTCAAAAAAACAAAAACCACATTTAAAGAAAGTAGAAAGGAATACGATCGACTCAAAATCAAAACGAAAGAATCTCCTAAACGATTCCCAAATCTGCTCTAGAGACTAGAGGATGGGAATGGTATCGATAACGACGCATCAACCGTACCCTTTCTTAAATGTTGTATCCGTCCCTAGTGAGTACACGTATATAATATTAAAACAACCGTTAACTTCTTACACCAACGACGGAAGGCGTTGGCTTCCAAAGACTGCGTCACTCATATTGTACAACAATACAGATTCAGGTGCGCCACAGATAAATACATACAAGTCCTAACTACATTTAATATATAGGGTTGTTGTAAGAAATTAAGCGTGGCCGTAAAGTAGCAGGGCATGGATATAATAATTGAAGACTTTCTTTAACTTGTAAATCTCGATAAGGTCAAATTCAATTAGTCATGTTCAATTTGCCCCAAATTAACCTAAGATTAAACTTAAACCTAATCATCTTTTTCAACCGGGGCCCGGGTGGTTTCGTGGTTGAATTGGAGCTCCCCACCAAATATGGGAACTGACCAGGTCATAACTCAGGAAGCAAAAATTTCGGCCAACACCATCTATTGTAAAAAACAAAAGCTGTGAGATATCCTTACCCGGGAGAAGAAAACGAAGAGGCAAAGGATCTTTACGTAAATGAAAGCCAGCCTGATAGGTGTCAAAAACCTGCTCTTCAACCAACTCTGCATAATCTTTTCCCTCTTATCCAAAGACATGCTTCCAAATTTCTTAATGTAAGGCCACTTGTCATCGATGCAAAGCGAACCACAAAGCATAAAAGTACCCAACCTTGTGGATAGAGCCCATAAAATTGATCTCACCAGAATCACAGATTCTCTCAAACCCCTTTTCACCAAAGTCTCTGCTACCTGAATAAACATGTCCATATCCCAAACAAACTATCAAACCGAGACATTCTGAAACGATGGGCTACTCTGATAAGTTTCGTGTCATATCAAACAGCTAAATTATCAACTGATATAACCTAAATTCACCTTGTCGGAGAGATAAGATTTTGTGCAGATGCATGATATTATTTATTACAAACAGAAAGAGAAGAGTACTGGGTACTTTTGTATATACATTATATGGGTGTGTGTGTGTGTAAGTACCTCATCAGGAATAGGCGACTGAGAAGCAGAAGCCTGATAGAAAGCTTGAACAGCCGTTGTTGGAGGGTCTTGTTTACCTTCAACGGTAGTTGTTGGCAAAGAAGGTAATATGGTTTCACATAAGGAGTGAAGAGACTCCATCTCACCTGAAGAAAACCCGTGACAGTATTTGCTTTCTCTTTTCCCACATCTCAGCAGAACATGGCAATCTTTTCTCATCGCTCTCTTTGTCTCAAATTAAGGATGTGAAGATGATCTGAAATAAGTAACCAATTATGAACGAAAGAAGGTTTAGTTTTATAGACAGGAATGTGAAAGGAGGGGGCTTTCTGTTTCCTTTTCGGTTAAAGATACGACTACTTGTAAGATTGTATTTTAATTTGTTTTCTGAGGTAAAGGAGGATTGTGTATAATATATATATATATATATAAACATTGAATTTGATTCGATACCAAAGAACCAATGGAAATCTCAATATCGGTCCCCTAATTCTTACGCGCCACTTCCACGTGACTACACTTCCATGTACGTTTCTCCCACTTTCTCCTAACCGTTACGTTAAATTTGTTACGCGCTTCTATGCTTAAAATTGTATTTGTACGCCGAACTTATCAGTCTTGCAAAGCATGTTTATTAAAATATTCAATTTTTTAAACTCATGATCTAAGTAAGAATTTTTTAAATAATATGGTATATATCTTCTATAATGAAATTCATGTTACATAGTTAAACTAAAATTTTATTATTTAGAATCCTTATAACTTGATACTTCTGATATCAACTATTCTCTATAATTCACTTTAATTTTATATACTTAAAGTTAGTAATGATCCAAAGATAATGTTGTTATACCTTAATATTTTAGTATTATATATAAGTCACTTCCCTTTTTAAAAAATTAAGATAATGATCCAAAGATAATGTTGTTATACCTTAATATTTTAGTATTATAAGTCACTTCCCTTTTAAAAAATTTAAGATAAGAATAAAAAGGATTAATATGTCTTAAAAAAAGAGTTTTTCCATTATTTGACTGAGGAGTTATTGGAGCAATTGTAGGGTAAATGCTTAAAAACAACCCAATTGAATTACCAATAGGTATCTTTCATAAAAAGTTTCTTGTTCATTTATTTGATATTGATTGAATAACATATATGCTAAGTTGTAAGAAAAACAAATTTGAGATTTTTTCTAGCAATTATTAGGAATTGTTCCTAAATCATCTCTCTTTTAATTTTTCTTTGTTTTAGTTGCTTGCCATTTGCAATTAATTTTATGGGTTTAGTTTTGATTTGTTTGATCTCACTATCTCTCTTCCTCTCTAAACTTTTGCATTCATAAAAAAATATGCCTTGTTATTATGATAATATGACCAATTGACGCTATACAACATGACAACTAATTACTTTTATATCTCTCTTGGTGTATTCTCCAATTGCTACTCATCAATTCAATTACTTAATTCCTTCTTAATTAAGTTAATTATCTACGAGCAATATGATTTCTTCTCTAAACCTTTCTATACTAAGGATATTGACCTTGCGTTATTTATCCTCATTCCATACAAGACTTTTGAACCTAATGGACTTAGTACTTTTTCCTTTCAGAAAACTTGGTGATCTCTTAAATTATATGTGATTAGATCCATCCTTGAATTCTTTAATGGTACTAGATTGTTAAAGTTATGGAATAACACTCACATTTGCTTGGTCCGTAAATTCCTAAATCTTATATGTTTAAGAGGTTATAAGCTTATAGCCTTCTATAATACCTTGTACAAGATTATCTCTAAAGTTCTAGGCTCAAGACTTAAGCAAGTTCTTTCTGCAATCATTAATTCAAGGTTTCTCTATTAGTGAGAGATCTAATGGGGATAATATCCTCTTGGTTCATAAGTCTTATAGGGACTATTACAAAAGGAAATCAAGTAGAAATTGCCCAATAAAAATTGACTTCCACAAAGTTGTTAATTATATGGATTAGTAATAAATCCAACAAACTCTTGACGCATTTGGATTTTCTCCCATTTTTATATCTTCAATTGACTAGTGTTTCACTACTTCATCTTTTTGCATTATAAACAAAGAGGCTACAAGGCTAATTAGAGGTGTAAAAGTAATAAGACAAAGTGGTATTCTATCATCTTTTTTATTCACTCTTTGTATTGAAGTGCTTACAAGATTGTCTGACCATAATATAAGGATGGAAGGTAATTTTAGTTTCCAAAATAGTTGAGAATTTAAACCTTTCCTTTTCCAATAACATGTTATTGCTATATTTAGTGGATCCAAATTTTATTACTTTCTCGATCAATTCTCTCAACTCTTTAACCAAGCTATTAGGGCTAGCTATTAACAAGGATAAGATTCCTCTTATGGTTTTTTTAACAACTAAACACTTATCGCTTTTTCTTGTTGAAATATCTACTCTTTAAATCAAATATTCATTTTAATTATAACTAAAAAGATCACCTACTGACATTATTAGCCTTTGTGCCTTAGTGCAAAAGAGAATAAAGAATTGAAGCAATAGGAGACCTTCTTTGTTGGAAGATTCCAACTTATACTCTCAAGTCTAAAAAACATACATATTTCTAGTTTTCTCATTTGATTTTACCCAAGAATATGGCCAAAGATATAGAGAAACTTTTAAGGAACTTATTATAGATAGGTGATTGATAGGTGCAGTTTATACTATGTTTTCATATGTGTTTTAGTGTGTTTTTAGGTGTTTATTAGATGATTATCGTATGTATAAGCTTAGAATTATATCATTGTGAGTGTTTATTTATATTCTAAGTGTTTGTGTGGTTTAGAGTATGTTTTTAATCTTAATTTTATGTTTCATGAGGTGTTTGATGTGTTTGTTAGCGTTGGAAATCAGATAATTGAAGAAAAAGGAAGATGGAAGCTATATGAAGGGTGTCGCAATCGTGTATGAGGAGCACGATCATGAAAGGTGTGTATGGGACTATATGGCCTCTGTCATGATTGGAGCACAATCATGACAGAGAGGATAAACCCACATAGACTTCCTAAGTGCAAGTTTTTTCATCTGTTTTAAGATTCAGGAGCATTTTTGGAACCAATCAAACCTAATACCCTAATACACTATGTAAGAATGTGAAATTATTCACCAAAAAAATGCAGCAACCAACATCAAAGAGTGGATCAAACGTATGATATCAAGAAGAATCTCCAGGATTCCAGCTTTCCAGATCAAGTCATCAATAAAGTTTTTTCTTTTTTTTTTCCTTTAGTTATTTAATCATTCTTGATGTGTAATTTGAATTTCAAGATGTTAAACAAGTTCATGAAATTAAATTTCATACTAGTATTTATTCTGGATTTATTTTATGGCTTTGATTATTGTTGATTTCAATACATACTGGATGTTTGTGATAATTTTTATGCTTAAACTTGATAATAAATTGAGAGAGTGAGTCAAAAGTAATCAGAGTTAGATTGTGCAACGAGGGTTGATAGTTTAATAGACACGTAATTATGAAGTTAATAATCATTCAAAAAGAGATCTTGTTTGAGAAATTAATTATCCAATAAACAGTTTCATATCTAATTGAAAATGTTATTGAAAGTTTTATGCATCTAGAGGATGTAAATCTAAAATTTCCAAATTCAATTAGGGTCAATTGATTAGGTCTTGAGAGAGAGTAATCAATGCGTTAGGGAATCTAGGATCAAACACATAATTGGATTAATAATAGTAAAGGAATAAAAATAAAAAAAGAATAAGTTGTAAGTATTCTATCTTGGTCAAAATCTAAAATTAATTAGGCAGCTCACTATTTCACTTGTTATTTGAATCATTTGCTTTGCTTTATTATTTGTTTCAATTTATGTTATTTATTTTTATTCAAATCACATCTAAATACCTTAGACAAAGTTAGGTTCAAATTTTTAACCTTGAATAATCCTTGTGGGAATGATAACCTTATATACTACAAGATAAGATTGGTATAGTTGTTCTGTATTGAGGGATTTTATTATATATAAAACTTGCTCAACAAGTTTTTTGCACCATTATTGGGGATTTAACTTTAGGACTATTTGAATTCCTTTGATCTAGGGAGTTTTCTCTATTCTTGTGTGATTGTGATTGCAAGAGCACAAGAATTACTTAGAGTTCAAGCAAAATTGAAGATACTTAAGCTCTTGATATTGCAAGACAAGAAAGGGAAATCCAAAGAGTGAGACGGCAAAAAGTGATAAAAAGAAAAATGGAAGAAAAGTATAATCAAGGAGACCAATAGTAGTAAATCCTTACGGTTTTCATGAAACTAAGGTCCAACGCTGCACATTAAGGCATCATTCAGCTATCAGTGCAAGCAACGTCATTTCAAATCAAACTAGCATTGTTGAATATGCTACAAACCAACATTTATGTCTATGGGTTAGCTAATAAAGATGCTAACACTCATCTATTAAACTTTTAGAGATGTATGATTCTTTATGATATAATGGAATGTCGGAAGATGTTGTTAGGATGCAACTCTTTCCCTTCACATGTAGGGATAGAGCTAAGTCACGTTATCATTCCTTAAACCCAACAAACATCATATCAACAAAATTCTAGTTCATAAAGCTTTGATTAAGAATTGAAAATAAGTTCTAGAGAGATATGAAATAAGTAGATACACACAAAGATTGAAGAAAAATCAGGCCCAAATATCCTTCCAACAAGGGTAATATCTCAATGAACAATCTCAAGTCTAAAAAACTTAAAGTGCTACTTTTTTAGCATGCCTTCATTTGCTTTATGTTGAAAACATCGAAAGTAAAATTAGCCAATACCGACTATCATTAAAAGAATGGGAGGTTTTTTTCATAAACTCAAGTACCACTTTGAAACTTATAAATTCTTTGAGAAACAAGAGTTACAACAGTCGAGTGTGGAAGAAGTTTGAATTGAGCCCAAATTTTTCAACAAAATTTATTTCTGCAAAATGGTGTGACACCGCGGCGAAAGCAACGTGCACGATGGCGACCTACGTGTCTTACCAGCTTCACTACGGCAAGAGACCTGCCGCGGCGGCGAACAACAACAGAATTTCTCACCAAGTTTGAAAATGTGTAACATGATGCAATATTGACTAACACAAACATATAAAGTGTCAATTTAGAGTGCAACAAGAGAAATAAAATGGGAAAAGCTCCCCCACACTTAATCAACACATTGTCCTCAATGAAAACGAAGCAAACTAGAGAAAGCATGAAAGTAACAAGGCAAGCGCAGAAAAGATAAACACTAGTTGTATAGCATTGAGCCTAAGTTTATCATATAAATTGGCGACACTTTTATAGCTTTTATTATACTTTTTGACTCTTAATTCTTAATTTTCTACTTAAATTAGTCCTTGAGTGTGAGCTTATATTTTATGAAATTTGATAGTAAAAATTGTTACAAATTGCCATTAATTGCATTATAAATTTTTCTAAGGACAATTGATACTGCAAATTATTATTTTTGATTGTAGGAGCCTAAGAAGTCAAAAGGAGTTAGATGAGTCAACATGAGGACGTGAGTTCCAGAACGTTCGCCGCGGCACACCAAGAAGAAAGCTCACCTTAAGCTAATTATCTCGCCGCGGCATACCATGAAGGAATATCTCGCCGCGGCATAAATTAATTATTTCACCGTGGCGAGTGATCTAGAAAGTGCACGCCGTGGTGCAACTCTCTCATCGCTGCAGCAAACAGTCGGGTATCTAGACTAAATTTGGAAAATTCTGTCACTATTCCGACCCAACCCGCGACCCATACTTTAAAAACCATGCCAAATTAGGTTAAAAGAGATTTTTTTTCCATTCGGTAGGCAGTGGAGATATATCCCTCGGTTGACACCTGATAACCATTATTACCTCTCACTGCAACCATCATCAGGTACCTCCACTGCTGGTCACTATTGCTACCATAGGTGACATTGGAGCTTCTGCAGTTGTGAAGGGTTTCGGAGTCATGCACGACTAGATCATCATTCCTTCTTGAAAATGTAGCAATGGCTTGAGTTCATCAGACTTCAAAGGGAGTTATTTTTACATTGTCAAGTTTAACTGCATAGTTGTAAATTTTTGAGTTAGGGTTTACGACCGTGTAGTTAAATTAGATTGGTTAGAATTTAATCAAGTGTTGAACATTGATGCTTAATATATGAAGTTTCATATATGTCTTTTTGGTGATTATGTTAATCCTCTTTTATCTATCTAGTTGTGTTTGATATTGAGAATATGCTTGATCCAATTTGACCGCTTGCATTAACATGTCTATTTCACACACTAAGATGCATTTAACAAGGTTTTAAGAAATGGAATTTGTTGGCCCCCGAATTCT
>JANZLX010000212.1:22669822-22687007 GCA_025531955.1 Erythroxylum orinocense
TGCAATCCTTGGTACAAATTTTATTTGACCGGTTTCCAAGGTTCAATTTTAATATTGAAAGATAAGCCGCGATCAAGCACACACATTCAAAATTACCACACTCATATACTATAAATTCATATTCATAAACCAAACATTGATATTCAATGCTCATGTAAATAATGATGGCATACATAAGCAAAGTACATAAAACAAATATGCTTCAACATATTATCCATATTCCGAAAATGCACATTTATAAGACAAATATTGATATGATACAAATTATTTATATAATTGTAGATCATTACAATTCATCATTACAACCAATAAAAATGTTCATCAATACCAATTATTAATGTTCTCATTTTGTATTTCTTATTTATGACTGTTAAGTTTCCTTTTTGCGTTAAGCTTGCACATTTTCTGTGGGTGTGGATAATGAGTGCCGTGGATATCCAAAGATATCAAAACTGTGGATACCCGAAGGTATCAAAAAATGGATACCCGAAGGCATCAAACTATGGATATTCGAAGGTATCGAACTGTGGATATTAGAAGGTGTCGAACTGTGGATATCCGAAGGTATCAAACTGTAGCAGTTGCACTGTAACCCTATAGGCATGCTTATCTATCCACAACCAAGACAATAGAGCAGGCACTATAACATTTCCTTTAACCATTTTTAAATTTGACAATTCATATATTAACGAATCATAAAATATACATTTCAAGTCATAAAATCTATATTTGCATTCATACATGCAATTCATGGCTTACCCCATTAGAAGGATATCCAAATCACACTTGTATAATCATACTATACTCATATTAGTAATTAATATACATATAAATCATTTATGTACATGTATATTTTCTTTGGAATGCATATGTTCAATCTTATATTCTAATGTTAAGCTCTCCTAATTCACATGTGGTAAGTCCTATTTCATTTATTTCTAGGTGTTTGAAAATGTTCACACATATTCATAATGGTTCAGATAAGATGTGGTAGAAATAAGAAATAAAAAAATGTCACGGCCGTGACAGACACTCTCTTCATTCATACCAGTACTTTTTCCTTAATATGCATATAGAAAAAGTTATAACTAGGTTTCAAAATATTCTAGAAATGTTTTCCTCTATGTCTATAGTTTCTGTAGCACTAACAATCAGACCATTTAGACTTCTAAATCATGAGATATAGGCAAAATATCATAAGCTGCTCCAAAACAAGGGCAGTATAAGGTCACCTTTTTCATTCTCAATTTTCCAAGGTCATAAAGCTAGAATTAAGTTCAAGTCTCTTCTAGGGATGTTTAGTTCCATGTCTTAGGTTTCATATGCAACTACAATCACACAATTTGAAGGTTTATAGGCTGAGTTATGACTCAAACAATATGACTAACTCAAACAAATCCTAGACAAAATTCTACCACACGATACTCTCTTGTCATATACAAACAAGTTCATGCAAAGTAACACCAAAATAACATCAAAGAAAAATCCCAGTAACAATTCCACATCCAAATGAATCTTTACACCCATTCAATCATACACAAAATATAGAAATCAACTAAGTGAAGTCCCAAACCTTAAAGTTGACAAAGTAGTTCTTCTAATGCCTTTTCTTCCCTTCTTAATTGGCTTTGCTTGAATCACTAAGTGAAAAATGATGGGATGAAGAAGCTGAAATGGAGAGGAGAAAAATATGAAGTTAAGCCATTTTGCCATCTTCCTTTTCTATATGCATTTTTATGAATTTTCTAGTCTTAGACACATGTTTCAATCCGATTAGACCATATGTCACAATCCTATTAGACCATGTGTTACAATCCCATTGGACCACGTGTTACAATTATATTGAACCATATGTTGCAATGTTATTGGAACATGTGTTACAATTCTATTGGACCATGTGTTACAATTCTTTTGGACACACATGCTTTAATCTTATTGGTCTACGAGTTGACTTTAGGAAAATTGCATATTGGTCCTCCTTCTTCCTTTAATTCCCACATTGTCTTACAATATTATGAATTTATTTCATTCCCATATGTATTAATTTTCTAATGGCATAAATTTCATGCAATTGGTTAATTATATCAAGAGTTATACCCTAAAAACTATAGGCCATTCAAAAACAAGGACAGTTGTCAGAACTCAAATTCAAAATAGAATTCAAAACTCTTAGAGGCAGAATCAGATTTTGGTTTCTTCATTAATGTTTATGTATTTAGTTTAATATCCAATTGAAATTATACAATTTGGAGCTCTACAAGCCATGATATAGGCAAATTTTGAGTTATCTCCTATCCATTTTGGTTTGTTAGCTACTTTTTAATTTCTACTTGAGCTTTTAAGGCATTATTTTTTAATCATTTCCTAGATTTCTTAAGATTTTGAGTGATGGTCCCTTTTTAAGCTCTACTTTAGTCACAGATATATGGTTAATTTTCCCTCTAATTTATCAATTAAAATTTGTGAGTTTTGCAATTTTCTTCTTTGACTGAAAGTTTACTATTAAATTATTTTGTAATTGGAATCAGCTAGCTATTTGAATACAATTGGTTTTTTTAGATTCCTTGTATGACCTTATTGGTTTCATACCTCATTAATTTCCTGATTATTTATTGCTCATCTTATTTTTAACATCTTCTTTCTTAGCATCTGCTTGATGATTCAAAGGCTGCTATTCTTTAATAATTTCTTGGATTTCTTGTAATTTTTGGTGGGACTCCTTTAATGTTCTCCATTTGAGGCACACATAGAAGTTGTGTACATCCTTGGATGGTATTTGGATGTTTTAAACCAAATTGTGAGGATTATATGAAACCCGTATCTGCTTGATTTTCCTTGAATGTGTTCAATAAGTGTATATTTAGTGGATTATATCCAGTTAATTAAGGCTCCAATTTGATTTATATATAGAGATACAACTGAGATGCAGTTTTTTCATTGCTAGTAGCTCTATGAAGTTATGGTATATAGATCTATCAAATATTTGAACTTCTTGATTTTAGTTGAAGAATCTTTGATGCTTCTATTCTCTCTGTAATTTGTACATCAAGCACCTTACTCCTAATCTAAAAATGGTAAGGTCATTGATGTTAATGTTTAATCCATGGAAGAGGGAAGATACTACATATTGAACCTTGCTAGTATACTCTTCCAGATGTTGGAAGAGTAATCACAAGTGAACAATAAATTGTCTCTTGTTTCAAGATAGGTTTGATATAGGATATATAGGTTAGAATCTTTCCAAGAGATACTATCTAATGTAGGAAGCCTATTTTTTATAGCTATCTATAGTATAAAGGAGAATTTAAGGACATTATTTTTGAACTATACTGTTTTACACCATTTGAATTTACGAGAATTAGGAGACAACAAAGTTATGTAAAGAGTAGCAATAAATCTACTAGAAGGTACCCTAGGCCACGTAATTATGTCTAATTCAGATTGATTAGGGGAATATTTTAGAAATGAGGTAAGAGGGTTAGTAATCCTCATAAAGGGTAGAACTAATAGTTGTTCCTAATTTTTGTTGTAGCTATTGCATTTAAGAGAAGGAAGCGATGCTAGGAATAAAATGAAAGTTAGAGGTAAAGAGGCCGTAAATCTATCTAATTGGCAAACCAAATGTTGGTTTGTTCCCCATTGCCTATTAAGTGCTTCATTTCTTTACCTATTACCTCCCTTAGGCTTAAGATGTGTTTATTAGTTTCTAATTTCTTAGAGTTAGGCTTCATAGTCAAAAAATTGGAATCTCTAATGCATTCTCATTCATCCATTTCACTTATAGGGATTCTTTTTCATTAAACAAGGCCCATAACCTCTTTGCCATTAAAATCTTGTTTAAAGCTTTGTTATATTTAATTCTTAATCCTCCTTGTGTTTTAGGAAGACAAACCACTTTCCATTTGATCTTAGGAATCACTTTGTTGTTCCTTGAACCATTTCACATAAATTTCTGAATATCCTTTCAATGTATTTAATTATCTTGATAGGAAAGATCACACATGAACTCCAATAGATGTGTATATTATTAAGAACATGGTTTATTAGTTGCATTATCCCTAAATAGGATAAGGTTTAGGAAAGCCAGCTATAAGTCCTATTTAAAACAACATCAATTAGTGGTTTGCAATCATTATATCTTAGTATGGAGGCTGCAATAGGTAGACTAAGTTATCTGAAAGGAGTTTTAGGTGGTTGAAGTCTTGATTTTTTTATGAAAAATTGTTCTATTGGGGTAGGGATTTATGATACAAATATCTGAATTTTGTTTCTATTGATTGTTAAACTTGATATCTCTAGGAATTATTGTAAAAACTCTGATAGAATCTTGATAGAGTATTTGTCAGCACTGTAAACAACAATAGGTCATTTGTAACGGATAGATTGAAAAGTTTAGATTTTCTAAGCCTATAATAATATTTGAAGCAAATATAAGGAGATCATGGATTCCTTTGGCTAAATTTTTTTGGCATCTCTGAAGAGTTGAGTAGCCCCTCACCATTTATTAGGATGCTATATGAGGATGTTGTAACAAATTGAGCCACCCTATTAATGAATCTTGATGGAAAACTAAAAGCCTATAAAGAATGTGTTTTCAAATGGAAAACTAAAAGCCTTAAGAGTGTCAAATGCTTTAGAGAAGTCTATTTTCATTAAGAAACTTTTGATGAACTTCTTGGATGGTAATCTTTGAAGATTTCTTACACTAATAACAAATTGTCTCCAATATTTTTAATGTTAGTAAAACCATACTGAGAAATATTGATTAGTTTATTCATACGGGGCTTTAGTCTTAAGGGTAGGATCTTGGGTATGATTTTATAGAGAATGTTACCATAGGATACAAGTTTAAAGTCTTAAAAAGAGGAGGTGTTACAGATAGCAAATAAAGCTTTTGTTCAATTCTTCTAAAAGTTGTCTTAAATGAGAAAATATTGGATTAAGCTACAAACACGAGGTTCCAATAAGTTAGAAGATCTTTGGCAAAAATAAGCATCATCCCATCAAGTCTTGAAACTTTATGAGGATTGAAGCTGACGAAAGAATTCTTGATTTCAAGGTTGGTAATAGGATCAATAAGTTGGGAGATTCAGGATTGATTTAGAGATGGGGAGATAAATTTTGAGAGAGGGAGATAGAAGATCCATAATCAGATCTTAGTAAGGCTTTAAAGTGTTTGTAGGCTAAACCTTTAAATTTATTTTGGAGAAAACAAACATTACTAAAGGTGTCCTATATTCCACATATTTTGTTCAAGTTCCTCTTATTCGAGATATATATGTGAAGGAATGAAGTGTTAGAGTCTCCATCTTTTAGCTAGGAAATGCTAGCCTCTTGTCTCAATAGGGAGTTATAAGCTTCTAATAAGGAGAGATAGGAGTTTAGGATGGCTTTCTATTTCTTCTTTAATCTAACATTAATTAGACTTACATATAATTCATTTTGGATAACATTTAGTTCTATTTGATGACATTCTACTTCTTTAAGCAAATTATTCTTGAAGTGATCTTTGTGGAGTTTTTTTAGATCCTACTTAATAATCTTTAGCTTGGTTACTATTTTGATGGAGTTAAATTCTTTAATGGGGTTTTTCAATCCTTTAATGATTTTAATAACCCTCTATATTAGATGATTAAAGAATCTAAATGGAGTTCCTTACATGCGAATCTGTAATAATCTCAAAGGGCGAATGATTAGAAACAACATTAGGATTTCTAAAAAGAATTAAGTTGTTAGGGAACTTCATCATCCATTTTAAGTTCACCTAACCCCTATTTAATTTTTTCCTTATGTGGTAATATCCTTCTTGCTTATTTGACTAAAGAAAAAGGTTCCCTTTAAAATTAAGATCCATTATGCTTGAGTTGCTAAGACAATTCTTAAATTCTTCATCCACTTTTCCTGACATATTTCTTGGACCTTTATCTTCATAAGAATATAGGATGAAATTAAAGTCTTTTAGTACAATTCATGAGTGCTTAATATTCATTAATAATTTTTCAATATCTTTCCGTAGGCTAATTCTTTGAAAAAAATGATTAGCTACATATATAGGTGATTTGTATCCTATCCTTCAACTTCTAAATTATAGTTACTATACAAAATAGAATTATTTAAAATTGTAAACCTTTATATATATCCAAAAATTATTAATTGTATCTTAGCTTAAATTTTTTTATCTTTATCACATCCATAAAGTTGTGATTATTAAGAACAACCATAAGGTATATTGAGATTCAGGAATGGAAACAAATAACTTAAAATAAAGTTAATTTCTTATGTCAAGTACCAATGGACAAACTAAACAATAAGAATGTCATGTAAATATGATCATGGCTATCAATTTGTCCTCCACATCTAATGCTATTATGTGGGATCCATAGACTAGTTACTTTTTAGTCACAATCAATAGGGATTTTTCGGTCTTTTATTTATTTTGAGGCCTTAGGACACATGTTAGAAAAGAGGACACATTGATTTGCATTCATATGAGTGCACGTGGATTCTAACAATCTGCAGCCCCATCATGTGTTACCACTTTTTGAAAGGTATAGTTCATACAATGTTTTCCTAAGTGTTTTAGTGTGTTTTCAAGTGTTTATTAGATGCTTATTATATGTATAGGCTTAGAATTATGTTATTGTGAGTATTTGTATGGTTTGGAGTATGAATTCAATACTAATTTTATGTTTCAAAAGGTGTTTGATATGTTTATAAGTGTTGGAAATAATGTAATTGAAAAACAATAAAGATGGAAGCTATATGAAGGGTGTCACGACTGTGCATGAGGAGCATGATCGTGATAAGTGATCATAGGGTTGCATGGCCTCTATCACGATTGTGCCTCAAGGAGAATGATTGTGACAGAGAGGATAAAACATAGAGCAAAGAGGAAAACACCAGGAGCATAATTGTGACTTCATGGTCACCATCGTGATAAAGGGTTTCTAGGCGCAACTGCTTTCATCTATTTTAGGGTTCGGCTATATTTTTGCAACCAAACAAAGTGGAAAAACCCTAAACACGACACCAAGACCATAAAGCACTATATAAGAATGTGAAATACAATAAAAAACAGTAGTAGCTAGAATTAAAAGTGAATCAAAAGTGGTGAGATCAAGAAGAGTTCTCAGAATTCCATCTTTCTAAATCAAGGCTTCAATAGAGTTTTTCTTATATTTGTTTAGTACTTTCATTATCTTAATGTGTAATATGAATTCTTTTATGTTAAACATGTAGAGTTCTAAATTTCATATTAGGATTTATTCTAGAATTATTTTTGTGACTTTTAATTATTATTAAATTCAATATATCTCTGGATGTTTGTGATAGTTGTTCATCCATAAACTTGACAACAAATTGAGAAAGTGAGTTAAAAGTAATCACTGTTAGATTGTACATTAAAAATTTTCGGTTTAATAGACCCACAATTATCTAATTAAGGATAATCAGAGAGAGATCTTGATTGGAAAATTGATTATATATTGGATAACTTAAGATCTAATTGAAGACGTTAGGGATAGCTTTTAAATTGAGAGGTTACAAATTTGGAAATTTCAAATTCAATTATGGTTAATTGATTAGGTCTTGAGGGGTAGTAATCAATACCTTAGGAAATCTAGGTTGAAACATATAACATAATTAACAAGATTTAAGGAAACAAAATAAGGAAAGAATAAGTCCTAAGTATTCCATCGTGAACAAAACCTAAAATTTTATTGGTAGCTTATTTTTATTTGTTTATTTACTTTATTTTATTATTTGTTTTAATTTCTTTTATTTAAATTTAATTCAAATCAATTTCTAAATACCTTAGACAAAGTTAAGCTCAAATTGTTAACTCTTGCATAATCCTTGTAACGCCCCAACATATACCCTGGAAGTATTATAGCATGTCTAGGGTGTATTAAAAAGTGAACATAATGAATTAAACATATCTTAGTAAGAGATGTAAAGGTATTTAATGTAAAAGACAAGGGTAAATGGATAATTTGTTCGCTTCGGCATGGACATATATACTTAGAAGTGAAATATGTATTAAAATTTTTGATATGTTTGCTTGTATTTATGAATGTGATGTGAGGGGAATTGATAAAAAGAAGTATTCCATAAGTAAATGGGATGTTTTTGGCTAAATTGGTTGTGTTTTTATGTTGCTCTTGCATGATAAGACCGAAGTTAGTTGATTTGGGATGTGTACCTCATTTAATGGATAGGTTCCACTAAATATAATTCTATAATTTGGCCATATCTTGGTCTGTATACCTCCTAATTGGATAATTCCAATTGAAAATTAATCTAGAGCATATATATAAAACTTTCATGAAGGAATCAAAGTTTTATTGTGCTTGTAAGGTTTTTGAATTCTGTTTTGAAGTTGAGTTCTGGCTACTGTCCTTGTTTTCGAACAACCTGTAGTGTTTATGATATAACTCTCGATATAATTAACCAAAGTGCATGAAATTTATCCTATTAGAAACTTAAGACATAGGGGAATGAAATAAATTGATAAGAATATAAGCTAATATGGGAATTAAAGTAAGAAAAGGACCAAAATATAATTTTCCTAAAGTCAACTCTTGGATTAATAAGATTAAAGCATATATGTCCAATAAAATTGTAACACAAGGTCCAATAGAATTTTAACATATGGACCAATAGAATTGAAACACATGGTCCAATAGAATTATAACACATGGGATTGTAACATATGGACCAATGGGATTGAAACATGTGTCTAAGACTAGAAAATTCATCAAAAGGCATATAAAGAGGGAAGATGGACGAAACTTTGATGGTTTAACTTCATGTTTTTCTCCTCTCCATTTCACCTTCTTCATCCCATCCATTTTCACTTGGTGATTCAAACAAAACCAAAGAGGAAGGGAAGGAAAAACATTAGAAGAACTAATTTGCCAATTTTAAGGTTTATGACTTCACTTAGTTGATTTCTGTATTTGTCTATGATTGAATGGATATAAAGATTCGTTTGGATGTGTAATGGTTTCTGTGATGTTGCTTTGGTGTTATTTTGGTGTTACTTTGCATGGTTGTATATGACAAGAGAGTATCGTGTAGTGGAATTCTATCTAAGGTTTATTTAAGTCAGTCAAATTGTTTGAGTCATAACTCATACTACAGACCTCTAAATTATGTGATTTCAGTTTCATATAAAACCTAAGAAATAGAGATAAATATCTTTAGATTGGACTTTGACTTAATTCTATCTTTATAGCATGACAAATTGAGATAAAAAAAAAGGTGACCTGATGCTGGCCCTGTTTTGGAGCAGCTTGTGATATTTTGCCTATATCTCATGATTTAAAAGTCCAAATGGTCTGATTGTTAGTGATATAGAAACAATAGACATATAGGAAAAAATGTATAGAAGATTTTGAAACTTAATTTTGAATTTTTCTATATATATATTAGGAACAAGTAGTGGTATGAATGGAGAGAGTGTCTGTCATGATAGTCACATTGTTTGAGTTTCTAACTTTTACCGAATCTAATATCAATCTTTTTGAATGTGTATGAAAATTTTCAAACACCTAGAAATAAATAAAATAGGACTTACCACAAGTGAATTGGCAAACTAAACGTTAGAATATAAGATTGAGTATATTGCATTCCAAATAAAATCATTTATATGTACATAAATGATTTTTATGAATATTCATTACTCATATGTGTATAGCATGATTATACAAGTGTGATTTTAGTACCCTTCTAATAATGGTAAGCCATAAATTGCATGAATGAATGTAAATATAGATTTTATGACTTGAAATTTATATCATATGATTCGTTAACATATGAATTGTGAAATTTTTAAATGGTTAAACGAAATGTTGTAGGGCCTACTCTATTGTCTTGGTGGTGGATAAATGAGTACGCTTATAAGGTTATAGTGCAACTACAGTAGTTTGACACCAACGGTGTCCACAGTTTGACACCTTCAATTGTCCACAATTCGATACCTTCGGCTATCCACAGTTTGATGTCTTCAGATATCCAGAGCACTTGTTATCCACACCTATAGAAAATGTGAAGGCTAACATAGAAAGTATAGTAAAGAGATATAAATAAGAAAATACAATATGACAAAATAAATAATCGATATATGAATGAGCATTTGCATTTGTATTTAAAATTTGTACCAATGACATTGAATATCAATGTTTAAGTTTGTAAGGTGAATTTATGATATATGAAAAAAGCATGTTTTCATTATTTATTTGATTAATTATGCTATCATTATTTATATTTGTGTGATGTTCATTAATGTATGTTCTTAGTGGATGACTACTGTGAGTAGTCATCAAACTAAGTATTTCCTAACAAAGCTTTCAAGCTTAGCACAAGTGTTAATCCATATATGTCCAAGTCATAGGAGTGAGGTACAATGAACATTTGTAGGGACCAAGGCCAACAAATAGAAGAAAAAGTACTTATGGAAGGTGTTTTTAGTTTAAGATGATTGTACATGTAATGGTTAAAAGAAATTGTAGGTTTTCTTTTTGATTACTATGTAAATGTAAAAATGTTTTACTACTGTTAAATGATAATGTTAAGCATTGGGGAGTTTTGTAATGTATATATGTATAGCATTTAACCAAAATGTATGTCGTGAATGTATGTATAGGAAATTGGTTGCCTTATGTGTGGATGGTTGTAGGTTCCATATAGGTGGTGTTATAATCTTTTTAGGAACAATAACCTCTTATATTACAAGATACGATTCATATACTTGCAGCGTATTGAGAGTTTTTTTATTAGATATAAAACATGCTCAAAATTTTTTTGACACCGTTATTGGGATTTAGCAGTAAAAATATTTAAATTCCTTCAGTCTAAGGAAATTTTGCCATTCTTATGTCATTGTGATTACATGAACATAAGAATTACTTGAAGTTCAAGGAAGATTGAAGAGCTCTTTATATCATAAGGCAAGAAATAGAAATCTGAAGAGGGAGGTGCTAAGAAGAGACAAAAAGAAAAATGGCTGAAGAATATAATCATGAAGACTAGCAGAGAACCCTTATGGATTTCATGAAGTCAGGGTTCAATGTTGCACAATAAGGTGTCACTCAACCATCAATACAAGCAACCTCATTTGAGATAAAACTAATGTTGCTGAATATGTCGCAGACTAATGTGCAGTTCTATAGGTTGGCTAATGAAAATCCTAATTCTCATTTAGTAAACTTCTTATAGATATGTGATATCTTTTAATACCATGGTATTTTGAAAGATTCTATTAGGAAGAGGTTCTTTCCCTTCACATAGGGATAAAGCTAAGCCATGGTATCATTCTCTAAACCCAACCAACATCACAATGTAAAAGTAGTTGGTGTGTGCTTTCTTAGATAAATACTTGCCCCTGAAAAAGACTGTGAGGTTGATAAAGGAGATTACCAATTTTCAAAAAAACAATGGGAGTAACTATATGAAGTGTGGAAGTATTACAAGGATTTGCAAAATAGATGTCCCCACCATAACTTACCAAAGGAGTTCCTATTACAAACCTTATATAATGGAGTTAATCCACCCTCAAGGGGCGACATAGATGCAACTTCTAGAGGATCTCTGATGCGGAATATAGTTGAGGACGTTGTGGATTTGCTAGAGAAGATCCGAAATAATAGTTGTCTTTGGACATCAGATAGAAGCAGATAGTAGTCGACTTTTGTCGATTCAGTGACAACTCTACAGGTAGAGATAGCTAATTTAACAAAATAGTTAAACAACCTGAAAGCTTCCTCATCTCCTCTAATTAAAACAATTCAACACAAATGTGAACTATACAGAGAAGAGAATCATGTTACTGCTAATTGCTTCTTGATACAAAACAATAATACAGAGTAGCTCAACTACACAACCATATTTTTTGGTCTAGGAGGAGGGAATAACCCATACTTGAACAGATATAACCCTTGGTGGAGGAACCACCTAAACTTTTCTTGGTTTAACCATGCGAGCAATCATTTTAGAAATCAAAGTCAACATGGATTTTAATATGATAAGTATACTGATAATGATTTAGAATAGGAAAAAGTTATTGACAAGATCATGAGCATAGATGAGGTCTATAAGACATTAGAAGAGAAGTTCGAGCAAGTAGCTAAGAACTATGCCTCTTCCATTCACAATTTGGAGGTTCAAGTGGGCTAATTCGCAAACACATTGTCTATAAGAAATGTGGGAAGTCTCCCAAGGAATATTAAAGCAAATTCAAGGAAACAATTTAAGCCAGTCACACTTAGGATTGGGAAAGAACTAGAATAACCATCAAAGAAACAAGCTAAAACCCACTGCATAGAGGATCAAGAAAAGAATAAGAAGGATGAAAAAAAGAGTGAGGACTCTCCATATGTTGCCCTTTTGCAATACCCACGTAAGATTCCATTTCCTTAAAGATTATAGAAGAACAAACTGGATGCAAAATTTGCAAAGTTTCGTGAAAAGTTGAAGACTTTACAAATCAACTTATCCTTTGTAGAGGCATTAGAACACATGCCTAAGTATGAAAAGTTCTTGAAAGAAATATTATCAAACAAGCATACTTGGAAAGTGTTAAGTAAGTTTTATATCTAATAATAAAGCTCTCAATACACCTCAATTATGCAAATCACATCTTGTAGTATAAGAGGTTATCGTTCTAACGAGGATTACACAAGAGTTACAATTCAAACCTAACTTTGTCTAAGGTAGCGAGAAATTGATTGTTAATAAAATTAAATAATAGAAACTAAAACAGAATAACAAAACAAAGCAATCAAATAAAAAAACAATGAGTTATCAATAAAATTTAGGGTTTTTTTTAATCAAAATGGAATGCTTAGGACTTATTATTTCCTTATTTTGTTTCCTTTAATCTTGTTAATTCAATTATGTGTTTGATCATATATTTCCTAAGGTATTGATTACTCTCTTTCAAGATCTAATCAATTAACCTTAATTGAATTTGAAATTTAAGATTTGCAACCTCTCGATTCACAAAACTTTCCTTAACTTATTCAATTAAATCTAAAGCTATCTATTGGATAATTAATTTCTAAAATAAGATATCTCTTTGAATGATTATTAATTTGATAATTGTGGGTTTATTAAATTGTCAACTCTTATTTTACAACTGAACACTGATTACTTTTGACTCACTTGCTCAATTTGTTGTCAAGTTTAAGTATGAACAATTATTATAAACATCCTATATGCATTGAAATCGACAATAACCAAGAGTCATCAATAATAATGAAAGAATAAAAGGAAACGAAGGAAACCTTTATTTTCTCCTTGATTTGGAAAGCTAGAATTCCTGGATGTTCTTTTTGATCTTTCACTTTTAATTCATTTTTAATTGTGGCTATTGTTGTTTTTAGTCTATTGCACGTTCTTAAACATTATTAAGGTCTTGGGGTCATATTTAGGGTTTTCCCACTTTGTTTAGTTCCAAAAATACCCTCAAATCCTAAAATAGATGAAAAAAATTTGTGCTTAGAAACTCTCTGTCATAATCACAATCATGCTCTTAGGATTTTCTTATTTGGCACAATTATGCTTTTTAAGGAAAAATCATGGCAAATGCCATGTAGCCCTTTGCAAGCCTGTCATGATCATGTTCCTCATGCATGATTAGGACACCCTTTATACAGCTTCCATCTTTCTTATTCTTCAATTACCTGATTTACAACACTCACAAACAAATCAAATACCTTATGAAACATAAAATCTCTATACCACACAAACACTTAGAATATGAAAAAACACTTACAAGAATATAATTCTGAACCTATATATATATACACCTAAAAACAAACTAAAACACGTAGGAAAATATAATATAAACTATACCTATCAGGAAGATAATCAAATGGTAGCACTAAATGAACGCTATAGCTCCATTATCACCAGTCACATGCCTTTCAATTTAAAGGATCCAAGGAGCTTTACAATACCCTGTGTTGTTGGTGAGTTAGAGTTTGCAAAGTGCTTATATGATGTAGGCATAAGTATAAATCTTATGCCTTTGTTGATCTTTAGAAAATTGGGGCTAGGCAATATGAGGTCAATTTCCATGCTTATTTAATTGGTGGATCAATCCATTAAGAGAATGTTTAGAGTGATGGAAGATTTGATAGTTAAGGTGGACAAGTTCATTATTCCTATAAACTTCGTAGTATTAGATTTTGAAGAGGATATGAATTGTCTACTAATTCTTGGATGACCATTTATGAACACTGGGAGAGCATTGATAGACATTCATGAAGGCAAACTAATAATTTGGATTGGGGATGATCAAGTGGAGTTCAATTTGAACAAATTCTTGAAAAATATGAAAGAAAGCAACTCTTGTATGAAGATCGATATAATATATGAATGTATAAACGAACAAGAGGGAGAGCTGCTTTAAAGAAGTTAAACTCGAGGAAGTTGAGACAGAAGATGAAGCTCAGAAGGAGGGTAAAGTTGAGTCTGAGGAAGAAGTTAAGGTAGAGTAATCGGGTGCTTAAGAGTATAAAGACAAATTAATAAGAACATAAGCACCCATACCACCCTCCACAAAAAGCCACCAACTTTAGAGTTAAAGCCTTTACCCATATACCTTAGATATACTTTTCTAGGTGAGGGCCAAACTTTACCCATCATTATTTCCAATCAGCTGGAAGGGGAAAAAGAGAATGAAGTGGTGAAAATTATAAGGAAGTGGATGAAGACCATAGGATGGCAGATATCTAACATATGAAGTATAAGCCTAAACATATTTATGCATAGGATAAATCTATAAGAAGGAAGTAGACCGGTGAGGGAATGTGAATGTAGACTAAACCCTTATATAAAGGAAGTGGTCAAAAATGAAGTAGTAAAGCTTTTAGACATGGGTATCATATACCCAATCTTATATAGTGAATTGGTCAGTCCATTATAATGTCTACTGAAGAAGGTGAAATGAATGTAATGGAGAGTGAAAGTGGAGAGATGATTTCCACGTGAACAGTCACAGGATGAAGATTATGTATTAACTATCACAAGCTTAACAAAGTAACTAAAAAGGATCGTTTTCCTCTTCTATTCATAGATCAGATGATAGAAAGAGTGGTTGGCCATTTAATATACTATTTCCTGGATGAATATTAGGGTTACAATTAGATTTTTATTTATCCAAAGGACTAGGAAAAGACCACATTTATATGTCCCTATAGAACATTTTCTTATAGATGGATGCCTTTTGGGTTATACAACGCTCCAGTTGCATTTCAAAGGTATATGACGTCTATCTTTGTAGATATGATAGAGGACATAAAGAAAATTTTCACAGATGATTTTTCAATCTTTGGAGACTCTTTTGAGTAGTGTTTGACAAATCTGGTCTGAGTACTCCAAAGATGTGAAGAATCCCACTTAGTCTAAACTGGGTGATGTGTCACTTCATAGTGCATAAAGGTGTTGTATTGGAACAAAAAATATCATGTTAAGGAATTACAGTAGATAGAGCTAATACTGAGGTCATAAAGATGGTTCCATCACCCATTAATGTCAAAGGCATGTGTGCCTTTTTAGGTCATATAGGATTCTATTTCCACTTCATTAAGACTTTTCACTAATTGTAAGACCTTTTACAAACTTGTTAGTCAAAGATTTGCCTTTTAATTTTGATGATAGTTATATATCTGCATTTAATCAACTAAAGGGGGCACTAATTTTAGCACCAATCTTAATGTCACCAGATTAGTCATTATCATTCTAAGTCACGGGTCACGCTAATGACCAAGCTGTGTATTGTGTGTTAGGCCAACAAAAGGAAAAAACTTGCATGCAGTTTATTATATAAATAAGACATTAATAGGGCCCCAAATAAATGACAACACTACTAAGAAGGAGTTGCTAGCAGTGCTGTTCGCATGTGACAAGTGTCGGCTGCATCTTTTGGGATCTAAAGTGATCATTTTTACTAACCACAATGCGATTAAGTATCTCTTTTCTAAGAAAGATGTAAAATCAAGGATTATTTGATGGGTGTTACTTTTAACAAAATTTTGACATTGAGATAAGAGACAAGAAGGGAGAAAAGAATGTAGAGTTGATCACTTATCACATCATGATGGAGCGGAGTTAGAGCGAAGTGAAGATATTAATGAGTGATTTCCTGATGAAACCTTGATGTTGCTTAACCTCCTTATGGTACTATGATATATTGATATAACAAACTTCGTTGCAGGCAGTATCTTCCCTTTAAATATCTATTATCAACAAAAAAGAGATTCTTGTATGAGTGTATCCATTATCTAGGAGATGACAAAAACTTTTATTAAAATGTGCTAATGGGTTAATAAAGAAGTGTGCTTTGGAGGAGGAGATGTTAAACATACTGATGTAGTGTCATGAAACTAGTTATGTTAGGCATTATAGAGCTAACAAGAAGATGGTGTGAGTATTATAATGTAGATTTTATTAGTCGAATCTATTCAACGATGCATAAGAGTTTATGGAATAATGTAATCAATGCCAAAGAGCGGGGAACATCTCAAAAAGAGAGGAGATGCCCTTGTATAAAATCTTGGAAGTCAAAGTGATCGATGTGTGGGACTTGACTTTACGGGACCATTCCTATTCTTTATAGGAAACACTTATATTTTAGTGAGAGTGGACTATGTATCACGATGGTAAATAGTTCAAGGAAGGACTGGGCTTTGAAGATGGATGATGACCTATGGACTTATCAAACCACCTTCAAAACTCTGATCAAGACAACTCTATTTAGACTTGTGTATGGTAAGGATTGTCACCTGTTGGACCTCGTTCTCGGAGCCCAGTCGAACAGTGTCGGACCCCATTTCCAGAGCCCAACTATCCAGAACGGAACACAAATGAACACCGTTGGGCCCGAATCCCGACCCCCAAGGCTAAACCCCGGGTGTCCCGTCGGGACGCATAAAAGAAATAATTTTGCGGAAGCACTCACAATCAGTTATCTAAGTATACTCATTCACAAGAGAAACTATAAATATCAATACATTACTATTTCAATACCAAAACATTTAACAACTTTGATTACATAATATCATTCGCAACAGAGCAATAAACAATATACATCAGTATGCTTGATAATGATATGCTCAATGAACTATCCAAAAGAATTACTAACTTAGTACAAAAAGCCTCTAACTATTGAGGAGCGCTCGAT
>JANZLX010000212.1:22741205-22754286 GCA_025531955.1 Erythroxylum orinocense
CAACTTCCCACTTTACAGCTATTGAGCCAGACAAGCATGAGTTTATATTTCATGCTTCTCACCTGACATAAACATGTTTCCGACCAACTTTCTACTTTACGGCTATTGAGCCAGACAAGCATGGGAAAAGCCAACGTATATTAACTTGCAAAAGGCTCTCAAAGCCTTTACTGTGGTGTACTATATGCCATATTGCAGCATACAAAACTATTTTAAGAGATAGCTGACTACTTCTAAAAGTGTCGGAGTATTAAATGTTAGCATTTCAATATGAAATACTAAGGTTCATTTCAAGTCCATCTATATATGAAAAAATGCAACAATGCACAACAAAGATATATATTAAACGCACTGCTTAATCAAATAGCTGCAGAGCCCAACAGTGCTGTAGGCAATGCATCTAGCAAATGATTAATTAAATTAAACCCCTTGGACAAAAAAATTTTTAAAAAAAGGAAGATTTTATTGAGCATAGCTTTCATCCAATTAAAAAATGGAGCAAGCAGGTAATTCTAGCTGCGGCATGTATTATTAGGTGAAGACTTTTAACACATCAAAACACATTGCATGTGACATGGATCCACAATCGTGAATGCTGTGGGAGATCAATTTAACAAGAAAAACCAATAATATTGGCACGAGCAATCTCACTACAATGCACTGTGACCTTTCAAACAAGATACTAGAATAATATGCAATCCATTCTCTGGCCTCAACCAATAGCTTAAGTTTTTAGGTTAACTGGTTTCGTGACATGGTATCAGAGCGTTTATGTGGTTGAGCTTTTGGGTTGAATGGTTTAATGGAAAGAGATGCCCTCATGCGGTCAAGTGGTTTAAGAATCTGTTCTTTCATTCCATAGTTCATTTTTTTGAGGTTGAAAGAGGGCAAAGAAAAAGGGTTAAATCCTTCTTGCCCTACAGAGCAGGCAGTTCTTAAGCATGGGATGTTTGCCACTAGAACATGAATCTTTCTACAATTTGTCAGAGGTTATTATATAAAGCAGACTTTATAAGCAGCTAAAAGGATTTTAAATAATGACAAATTACATAATTCTTACCTTCACCAGGGCCATCAGTGGCAACGCCAATGTCTGCCCCAGAACTTACACTGACATTGTCCGGTTCAGTATTTTTTTCACCTGCATCATGGTTCTTTCTTCCAAACCTCAGTAGCTGTCTAATTCCTTTAGATGGCTTATTTGCTGCTTCAGGGATCTTTTCTAATTTCAAGTTTTTAGAATCAGATACATAAGCTTTTAGGGTCTCTGCACCAGTTTTTTCAGTCTGTAAGGTCACTGGAGGTGCTTTTCCATACTCAGAATTCCCAGTACAAGGGTCTTCCAAAGAAGAGATCCGAGCATAAGGGGGCTGGTATGGTCCAGTGGAGCTACTCCTTGAATGTTTGGGCTTCTTTTTCTCTTCATTAGATGCACTTCGAGTGGCAGTCTGACAGCATACACAGCATGAACCAAAGATCAACTCATCAATCAATCCCAAAGAGAAATTGAACCATTGATTTCCAAGATTCAAAATGTTACAAAAGAGTGGACAGAATTAATCTGGTTCAAGTTAAACAAAAAGAGTGCTAAGCATTCACCAAGTTGAAGTGCTTCCATTAGTTTAGCACCATATGCAAATCAAACCTAAAATCAGGTCAAAAGTTCTAAGTTGAATCAAACACCAAGAAGTCAAATGCTTCCAAGAACATCTATGTCAATTGAAGAATAGTATATTATATGAGGTCATATCCTTGAACTCCACACTCACCTACCTCTAAAATATGGTTTTGGACTTCTACCTGATGTTCACCAATTTCTTCTCCAACCATAACCATGGTGAGTGGCAAAACACTTGGAGTACCAGCATGATCCTTTACCATCTCAAGTTTCTCTCCAGTACTAGAATCACTTGAAAGCGTCACTTGTAAATCTTTATCTCCTTCCAATGTGTGCACGGAAGGAAGACGGAGCTTATCAGATTCTAGCACCACTATTGTCTTCTCGATTATTGGGTTATCCCCATCATGTGAAATATTTTCAGAATTTACTTTGTATTCATTACCTTTAGACTTAATGTGATAATTACCGCCACTTACCTTATCTAGTGTTTCTGTTATTGATTTTCCGTGGACAACATCAGGTTCCTTTACAGTTCGAATTTTTATTTCTGAAAGAGATGCAGCCTTGCTCTGATCATATTTCATTATTGCAGATATTTTTTTTGTCTCAGGCCCACCAGAGGCCTTTGGCTTTGAAATGCGTTCCTGATTCCGTGGTTTAACTGCAGAATCATAATGGCTGGTAGTTAACTTAGGTTCTGATAACCTTCTAATCCTGGCCATTGATGCCTTTGCATCAGGAGTTATAGTGCCATTCTCTTTTGTTGCTTCAGGCAATGATGAGACTGACCGGTTTAACCTGTTAACAGCAGACCCAGCAATCCGTTTACTGGATTTAGAGGACTTAAGATAATTGATAGATCCCCTAGAAACAGAGCTGACTGGGAATCTTTGCAGAGGTGAGGATGATCCAGGATCTGTATCCATGAATTTTGATGATTTGTGAGAACTCGGAGAAAGTTTTGTGGGTAAAGGATTTCTTATTTGTTGTAAGGTTGATGGACCAGGAATGGAACTGTTTCTAGCAGCAATTCTCTTTTGTCTCTCTAACTTCAAAGCTTCCAGGCGTTTTATCTGTTTTTCTTCCTGCAAAAGAGATGAAACAAAAAAGCAGAATTACAACATAAATATACCTGATAAGCAAGGTGCCAAAAGCTGATATAGATGCAATTGGCAGCGGACAGATATAATGCACCCACGAACAATGGTTCCTTCATAATAAATCATCAAACTTGTGACTATAGTGAGTATAGTATCAGGTAACAAAATACCTTTTCCTTCTTCATTTTCTGAAGATCAGCTTTATACATCCTCAAACGATTGGCACGAGCTCTTGCTTCATCCAAGGGACTCAGTTTTGAAGGTTTTCCCTTGCTTATTGGTCCCACTTTCTTCTTCTTATCCAATGCATGGATTGCAAGTTTTGAATTCCGGTCTTTATCTGACTTTTTAGAACCCTCCAGGCCATCCTTCTCTTTATTTTGCTTCTTCAATGAACCATTCTTTCCAGTGTGAATTTGCATGTCATATTCTAAAGCAAGGTCGTATCCAATCAAATCCTTTTCTATCCGACGCTCTGGCATCAGATTTAACTCATCTGGCTGATATTTACTGTTGCTTCCATTTAAGTTTCCATCCTCCCGAACTGATGAGGGAAGCTCCAAGTCAAGGTTAATCGCATTTCTTACATCATGCCCTTGATCTTCAGAAATTGCCCTCAAAGATACTACATAAGAATCATCATCCATATTTACTGATGGCTGGTCCAAATCATTGTTTGAGTGTTCATATCCATTTAGAGCAGGTGGAACTGATGAAGAACTTGCATATCCTAACTGATTTTCCTGTCTATGAATCATAAAATCATTGTTTATAGTTCTTCTGTACCTACCTTGTCTGCCACTTATTTCTGCAGATTGAGCATCAACTTGTCCATCCATGAACCTTCCACTGTCATTGAACTGATCCATTCGTCTTGATATCAGTGATTCATCCTCTTGAGCTTCTCTTTGGGTTATCCTTTCACTAATTTTTTTAATATCTGACATATTCCTTTCATGATTGTTATCTATATCTCGTCCACCAAAAACTGAAGGATCTTGGCTTGCTATATTTTCTCGCCTTTTCAGTTGACCTCCATTTTCTGCCGCAAACATATCATGATCAGCTTCATCAGCACTTCTCAGTAAGCAATTCTGAAATGCTTGCCAGTGTCCACCATCTGCCACACCAGAAAATGTTCTTCTCTCATCGGGATCCAATTTACCCTTGGATTTTGTTTTATCTCCTTTCATTTTGGTGGATCTTAAATATTTTTTATGCTTCATATTTGCAGTAGTGGCCAGTAAATCCCCATTTTCTTCATCAGTTTCAGAACCACAAGAAGCATCTGATTCATTTTCAGATGAGTTCCCCCTCTTAGAAGCAATATAATTAATGTTCTTTATAACCACCATGTCTGATTGCTTTCTACCAGATTGACCACCTCGGTTTCTTGGTTCTCGAGATTCTGAAATTTCATTATCCAATTCTTCATCACTCCGAGATCTGTTTTTAAGAGCATCCACCTCCCAAGTTTCAGGTACAGTATTGCCATCCATTGAATGCCTTCTCCTTCCCCTTCTTTTACTAGAAGTAAGTCTAGGATCTTCACCAGTTGGATATGGTGACCGGAAGTATGGATTACCTCCTGGATAGTTCTGACAGTATGGGAAACCTTGCATGGGATAGCCTTGAAAGACAGGCATCGTCCCAGGTGGAGAATGCATTCCCCAAGGAAGAAACAGAGGACTTGGAAATTGACCAGGAAAGTAGTCTTGGTTTCCTGGGTGTGGTTGATCTATTGTAGTCGAATCACCTGACATGAGAAAGGTTTTCCATTTAAGTTTTTGAAGAAGAAAAGACCAAGTGGAGAATATCAGAATACTGAAAGAGGAATCTCAGGCAAACAAGAGCAAAATAAAATGAAACCATGAGAATTAAGATAGAATGGAACTTTACATTTTTCATTCTATTAAAAAATGAACCACATGTATCCTTACAATAAGTATTTAAGTTTTAGGTTAAACTTAACAAAATAATGGCAACAAGGAAATTCTGAAACATGAGATTTTAGACATATTATATCTTTTAGAAATTTTAAGGCTTTTACATCCATGTATCCAAACTGTGCAAACATCCTAGCTTTAAAAATAAGCCAGAATTTTATTTAATCAAGCACCTTTGAAGAATCTACTGTGCAACTAAAATCACACAAAGGGCAATGTAAAAGATTCTGTAATGTTAATTGTGTCTCCAAAAAACTATCTAAATGGTCTTCAACCGAACACGATAGGTTCATATGTTTTCCACTATAATCTTCAATAACAGATTAAGTCAAAAGGTTTAGTGATTGCATGATGAACCAATAACCTATAAGTATGTCAGAATGTATGGTGATATTGATTATAGCTTCCTCCCAATCTTTGGAGACTAACTGATTGGCCCACCAAAATACTTAAATGTAAAAGATTGAAATCCAGCAATTTGAATATGACATTGAATAAATGGCAACAGATACCCAGTTACCTCTTTTTATACTGTATATTCAAGTCAGCATCAGATTATGTTCAACAAAGTATGTTTCTGTCAGATTCAAGCAAATGTCATGTAACAATACAGCTGAACATGCTCTTATATAGGGAGAAACATAAAAGACGGTGAGAGACAAGATAACGTGATAAGCTTTCCTGATGGTGATGGAAATAGAATTCAAAGCTTTGCAATAAACCTTAGCAATGCCTATCAAGAAATTCCAAACAGGTTATTATAAATGTGACCTCTTTCCTAAAAGAAACAGATGGACTAGTCAAAGCATGATAACAAAAGAAAAAAAAAAGTCTTTTGGACATTGTTTTTAATGCAGACCTGAATTTGGGTCAGCACAGGCTTTCCCGCTTTTTTCTGAAGATGCATCCCACTGCTTGTTAGTGGTATTTGAAAGGAAGATGCCTGCTGAATCAGATAAATCTGAGCGGCCATGCATTGCTTCAACTGCTTCAATTTCAACCCATTGGCCAGTTTCGTGCTTTCTTTTCCATAGTTCCATAAATTTTACACATGCATCCCTGTTAAAAAAAATTATGTAGCAAATAAAGTAGGAATTATATACCATGTAACTCTACTGCAGCCAAGATGAATTGATGCAAACAGGATAGCACAATTCAAAATCAATATGCAGGAAGATGGTGAAAACCAAGAGAGGTAGCTTACATTAAACGTGAAGCTCCAAAGCTTTCAGCAAAAGACATTAAAGGGGCCATGCGATCAATGTCAAAGCCAGCAGCCACAGCACGTGCGAAGGCCATACCTTGCTCTTTCTGAAGTGCAGTTTTCCGTGTCTCCAGAACTTTCATTAGCTGAACTCTGATCATACACAAATCAAATACACTGTGATTAATGCATTTGATTATGCTAATGAGACAAATGTTAAGAGTCACCAACATTCAATAGCATTTAGACTATCTATATTAAAGGATTTTCAGTCAAGTCACTCATTTTTTAATATTAGACGTTTTGCTAATTAACTTAATCAAAATAAATAAATAAATAAATAAACAGGTGCAATTGTTTTATACTCTGATTTTATTTTTCAGCCTATCATGTTCGCAATCATAATACAGCTCAAAAAAAGTTCACTTTTCCATTAGCCAATCAAACAGTGGAAGCCATTTCTTGATCTTAAAGGAAACCCCATTTTTTGTGCTACATTCATGGATCTCTAAGTGCAACATGTAAAATTGCATCATTGTTTCAGAATTTTCAAGTAACTGCAGAATATTTCAGTTGCAAAATTGAACTTACTTTAACTATATTGTTATTAATATTGCAGTTGCAAAATTGAATTTACTTTCACTATATTGTTATTTTGAGAGACATTTGAACTCCATAAACAAGCAATATTTTATAAGTGCTTTGTCTTAAATTTTTGGTTTGTGCTAATTATGTTGCGTACTTTGAATTCCTTTCCTGTGCAGTTGACCCTTTTCTTTCAGGTGGATGAGCTGCAGGCTGCCATACAGCAAAAACTTCAAATCATAAACTAGCTGAAGAAGTAATTATGATACAAGGATTATCTAGTTCCACTCACAGTGTAAAGGACAATTGCTTTTTCCTCACTCGGATGTGGTATAGGGTAGCTACCTGTCAAAATTCACTCCATATAAAGGAAAATTCATATTAATAACATATCTGCTAGGGAACATGTTTGCATATGTAATAAAGAGATCTTTTAGAAGCCCATTCCACTCCACAACCATAAAAACCAATAAAAAAAATAAGAAACAAGAGAATATACTGACACTAAATAGAAGAGGTGTTGAAGAGTACAAATGAGAATGGTTTCCAATTTAGACAAAATATGGGCATGAATGTCTTTTCTAAGACGGTACCTTCTATGCGTTCTAAAGTTTTTGTTTTGCTTTCTTCCACCTGCAAGTGGAAAAAATTCTGAACTTCAAGACCTAAAATGCTGATTATAAGCTGCTAAAACTTGTACTTACTGCATTTATCCCAATTTCATTATGGCTTTGAATTGCAATTGCCTGCTCAATCTGCAATATCTCAGATTCTAACACGTAGACTCTTTCCAATATCTCTGGAGTACTGACAAAGCGAACAAACCTATAACAAAATATAAAATCAGCAACATTTATCTTGTGGGATCTACAGCTGCATAAACGGTGGTTCAGGACTGTTCAAACTAAAGTTTGGATGATCTGCAGATTAGCAAATATGGTTGAATAGGAAACTACGTCATTCGCATTCCCAAATAGAGAATGCTAAATACTCTTTAAAGCTTCTCTAAGAAGCCAACAGTTAACATTGTTATGTTCATAATGTAATGCGAAAGATTTCACTCACTTCTGTGGGTAAGATTTGACTAAAATTTCCAGTGGCTATTAATGAACATCTTCATAGTTTTCTTTGTTCGAAATACCTGTTCAGATTGCTAATCTCTATTACATAGTGGCAGTAGTTTAATAAATTAGCAACTTAAACTGAACCTTGTCTATGTGATGCAAACAGTTATGGAAGGCAAACACATGTATATGTTCAACCTAACTAGCATACAGGCATAAAAATTAACATATGATAAAAATACAAACCTTTCAACTGTTCCCTTCACAAACCACGATGAGTCGTGCCCAGGCGCTGGCTCAAGGACAATTGAGTAACCACCCTTGGCCATTTGTTCTTGTGCTGTCTTCAAGTGAGTAAGAAATGGATTCACCAAACCAGATGCTATTTTCTCAGTCTTCCCATTTGCAGATATTACCAAATCACACCTACCATCATCAGAAAAAGTTGAAGTTCAACAGTTCATATAGCAGAAACAAATGACCTACAAATGAATTCTCTTTATTGAACCCTCCTCAACACAGTAGTCCAGTTATAAACCAGCCCCACCAATGACAACCAAAGCTGCAAAATCTTCAAACAGTTTCATATCCAACCATTTCTTAGGAATGGAAATAAGAAAAGTCTTCAAAAGCAGGTGGCAAAGTTTCAAATCTAACTACATTCTCAAATGGGTGACAGTGAAAGAATTTGGGACTACCGTAAATATTCCAGACTGACTGCACGCCAAAGACAATGAGATGTTATCAGTAACAAAATTAAGCCACTAAAGGTACTACTTCGCCGTCGGTCACCCATATCATTCCGACAAATAAGAGCACCTGAACTTGACGTATGTAGAACATTAGATGCCAATTCTAAGGTTTTTCAGGAATCGGTTCTGAAGTAGTACTCGAGGACTGGTTTATATCTGAGATAACTCTATCAGGGGAAAATGGTGTATACCCCAAATTAAAAAAAGAAAGAAAGAAAAGGAAAAGAAACATGCATCTGTTCTCAAATTCCCATAAGAAGTATCCAAGAAGCACAAATTAAGACTGGTCAAAAGAGAAGCGGAATGCTCATTAACTGCAGGCCATATGAACATCAGAACTAAAACACACTGGTTATTTTTTCTTGCTAAATAAACCAAAATTTAAAAAATCATCATAACGTTAACACAGTGACTAAAACTTCCGATAAATAGGCAACTTAATGGAAGACAAAATTACCTAGTCCGGGTTGGAGTGAGTTGAAAAACAGCTGAGTCAAGTTGAGTTGAAGACTTCATCTTTCGCTCAAAAACCCGATCTTAATCGTCTCCACAACAAAAACAGTAATCACTAAATGACCCTGAAACAAATAAGCGAAAAGATCAACGGAAATGAGCCTCTTGAGGATTAAGTCATTTGCTCAAATCTCTTGTGATGGTCATTTATATGTTTGGCTCCATGTGAAAGAAAGCTAAAAGCGGAGTTGCAGAGACCGAAAAGGCTAAAGCTTTACAGAGAGAAACGGTGGGAGAGCGGCGAGAGACAGTTGTATAACAAGTGCAGAGTGATGGAGACCTTTTGTTGGCTACAGAAAAAAGTCTGACGTTAGTGTCGAACTATCTTTAGAAGCGGTAAATAAGGCAGCAGAACAAGGGTAGTCCTGGTAATCCAGTTACGCTGACCAGACATTGGAAAACGTACAGAAACGCAAATTGTTACTGAGAGTTGGTGGAGATCTCGTGTTCGGAGAATGAAATTACTTTTATACTCTCCTGTAAAGTTTCCAACGTTCTATTTGATAGCTCCAACCGAATGAAATGACTTTTATACTCTCCTGTAAAGTTTCCAACGTTCTATTTGATAGCTCCAACCCAGACTATGCCTACCATCAAATATGATTGTCCAGAGTACAAACCTTAAATTAAAAAATCTAGAAATCAATGCTTAACGTTAATAGAACCTCATCTTTCCTAACTGGGACAATAAAATTACAATGTCATATTGAAGTGGCTTAAAACAAGAAAAGCAGTAAATTAATATATTTTATTTTTAAATTTTATCTAATATATAATTATTATTAGTAATAAAAATATAATTATATTGACATTAACAACTAAATATGTAATAATTTTAATTTGTAAGAAAAACATAAAATAAAAATCACAACAAAAACGTAAAAGTAAAACCAAACCATCTTAAATTTTATTGCATCAATTTAAGAATAGCTAGTTAAATTCCAAAGTATAAAAAATTTGAGATAAATTAGAAGAATAAAGAAATGCCTTTTATTATTATTATTATTATTATTATTATTAAACATCGTTTAACAATTGATTAAATTTCAAGAATCTTTCTTTATGAAAATTTAATGGTAACTTAGGAATAAATGTCTTTGTTGTTCTAATTATCGACTTATATGCAATACATCCAAATTTAGTAGAATGACTATTCTTTCCGAGGAAAAAATAAGAGGACCTTCCAATTATGTGTAGGAACATAATAAAAACCCAATTCAGGGAGATTGACCTAGAAGGACTAAGTGGTGCAGTACAATTCCAAATGTGTACACATCAATATTATAAATATCGGACCGGTATTAATAACAAACTTGATTTCAATATTAGACTATACTAGTATCAGTTAATACTATTGCAAAATAGTTCATCAAAATATTGTACTATATATATCAATCATGTCTCCAAAAATCATAATAATAAAAATTAACGTAGCGCATCGTAACACTATTCCAAATAAGTAAATCTACAACTATAATAGTATTAAGTCCAGGTCGATCCCATAGATTATGCGTGTAAAGCTTTTGAATTGAAAAGAACCAATGTTTAGGTTAGGAGGTTTGTTTGGGTTAAAATAAAATAAAATAAAACTAAACTAATAAAAATAAATTAAAGAAAACATTAAAAATTAATGAAAATGAAATCATTAGGGACCCGGCCATCAGTTTTATCTTAGCCTACACTCAATTAAATATTCTTCATTGAATTGTTATTCTCTTGCCCCTCCTAGCAACTATTAATCATAAGTTAACGATAAACTATATTAACCTCAATTTCCCTTAAGCCGTATTTAATTAAGAGACGCTTGTTAATTAAATATGGCTATCGAATAACTCAGGATACGATCTCTAGATTTAATTGAATAACTGTATTACGAATTAGGAAAATAGATTAATCAAGGCAACAACCACACAAACTCAAGTCATTTAACATAGGTTATGTTATCCCTAATGATTCGACACCAATTGAAAACACAACAATTTTGGATTGCATCCCTAATGATCTAAAACAATTAGTTGCTACAAATGAATCTCAACATAATAATTACATATTATATTGAAGATTCTAGCAATACCTAAACACAAAATTACGGATTGTGTTTAAGATTCTAACAATGGCTCATACATAAACAATCTAACAATAACGAGAATAAAGATCATTCATACATGAAAACCCAAATCCATAAGCATAGGATAACGTAAGCATTCCCTAAAGAGAGAAAAAAACAATAACAAAAACAATTAAAAAAATGATTAACCGGGTTTTTTGACGTCGATATCACCTCCGAACTGGTGTCAAGAAACTTAACTCTCCATCTTCTCCATAGGTCTTCAATAGTGTCTAGCCCTCTTCCTCTTTCTTCTCCCAAAGCCCCCAAATGCCTCCTGCAACCTTTTATATTTGTTTTGACGACAAAATGTTATTTTTATACCAAAAAGTAACGTTTTCAGGAGAGTTGTCATGCTTTCAAGGGCGTGCATATGTTGTTCACGACTGTAAGTGTGGGTCATGGGACTCATGGCTGTGACACACCTTGCATGGGAATGATATGGGTTGTCACGCCCATGCAACTAGTGTTATGCCCATGACAAGTGTGTCATGGGCATGACACACCTCTCATGTCATGCCCATGACTTATTTGTCATGGTCGTGAGATGTATCTTATGGCCATAACAATGTCACTCTTCATTCCTTTTGTTATTTTGTTGTCTCATTTAGCTCTAATCATTCTCCTTCTTAGTCCACGAAGACAAGTGAGTGTGAATCTCAAGAAGACAACTCAAATATTGCGCTTTCAACTCACGTTACCTCTTTCGCTTCCAAATCGTACCTAAAACTAAATACAAACTAAAGTGAATGTCTTTAGCATTTTATAGTATTAAAAACATATCAATTTCCCCCGCACTTAACTTTTGACAGTAAAACATCAAAATCAAAGTCACAGACCCAAAAAATTAACTCATTTATCATATTTCCTAAGAATATATACTTATAAGCAAAGATGAGTAACTTTCAAAAACCATGCCATGAACTTAACATTCAATGCTTCTACTAATGATCAATCAACATTCAATACCTTTAGAAACTGAGCAATCTAGAGGTAGACTTGGAAAATGTATTTAATTTTTCAAAACATTGGTATGAATTTATGTATCATAATTAATTTGTTTTAAACTTCTAAAAGACATTTAAAATATTTTCTGTTAATGATCTATTATTATTCATAAAATCTTGTACTATCTTTTATTAATAACTTATAAAAGATAATGGAACTAGAAGTAAATTAATGTGGAAACAAAGTACTCAATTATTAGAAGCATAAACTCTACTTAAGGATCTAATTAGTTCTGTCGGACCCCGATTCCGAAGCCCGACGGATTCAGACATAAACCTTGAATATGTAAACGTAACTTAACCTCTTTTAGGATCACCAGCCATAACTCTTGATCTAAGTGTCGCATTGAGTCCATTTTATTACCATTAGAAGGAAAACACAAAGAACTATCTCTTATGAGGGTCCCAAAACCTGATTTTTCCCTTGAGAAAATTTGAATGAACAATAATTCCAGAACGTGTCCGTTAAATGGACATGCGTGTCCGTTTAACGGACATGACCTGCGCTTAGGGCCTTTTTGACCCGAAGCTGTCCGTTAAATGGACAGGGGTGTCCGTTAAACGGACACGGTTTGGACAAAGGGTGCCATTTTCACCCGAAGCTGTCCGTTAAACGGACATGCGTATCCGTTTAACGGACATGGAGTTTTCAAAAACTCCCATGCCCATTTCACGTTTACCCAAACCTGTTTCAAACTTTAAAACCCTTTTCCAATCTTCTAATCCTAATCCATTCATGCCAAAACACTTGTTAAACCCTTAAACATTTCATTGATTCATTCAAACTTAAACCTCATTTCTAATATTTCATCAATGCTACATTAATGAACAATTCATTCAAACCACTCCAAAACAATCTATATTGGTACTCTACTCGCAACACTCTTAAACCTTTAGTCTAACATCCAATTAACATAATGCTCAGGCCATTGGAAGTCCAAGATATATTCTATGACTTCCAAGGAGACTAAACCCAAACTCTGTCCAAATTTCCTGCACACCAAACTATCTACATAGAAACCTAAAACATAACCATGCACACCAAATTTCATTACCATCATGCTCACATACTTATAATTTATAATCATCTAACAACTACAACAACAAGCATTTAAAACAACCATTAATACTCACTTTACAAGTAGTAGACAATCATTAATGTCATTAATTGATTTGCATTAA
>JANZLX010000212.1:22767991-22779327 GCA_025531955.1 Erythroxylum orinocense
ATACTTTCCTACTACAACTTAAGCCCATACTTCATTTATTTCCTTAAGCCCATTTCTTTATCTTCTCTTCTTTTTATGACTCATTTGGCCCAAATCTTTACTCAAGCCTAACTAACCTCTAACACATTAAACTTCATCTAACTCATTTAATATTATCTTACATACTTGATAACAACTTCATTAATGCTAACACAATTTACTTAATTAAGCTAATCATGCTTAATTATATAAAAAAAAAATCTGGGGCTAACAAGTTCATTATTACACATTGATTTAATTACCAATGAAATTCGTAGATCCTATATAATATTACTAATTACAACTCAAATTATCTTAATAAATTATCACTTTTTTCAGGTTTGATATAGTGGTTTTCTATTTTTCTCTCCTTATCTCGTCATAAATAAATTCATGAAGACAATAAGTTACGAGGTGTTAGAAGTTCTCTTTCTTTATGCAACATACTTAACCTTGCAACTTGTAGACAATAAGTTATGGAAGGATTGTTAAATGTGCTAAATTAATTTAATCAAAAAGCTTAATCAACTAATACATTGTGTCTAGTTTTTCATATTTTCTACTTGTTATAATTTGCTCCTACCTTTATTCCTTACATTTCATATAGTTAAAGGATATAGGCATGGCAATAATCCGGGCTTGGTTGATAATGGGTTCAGTCTGACCTTTCTAATATATGGCTAAGTTTGATTTGAAACTCTCGATTGGGTCTAACTCATATCCCTTAAGCTCAAACTCAAATAAATGTCTAACCATGCAAGCCTACCCAAAACTCCAAGTTTCTCCAACCCCTAACCTATAAAATCTTACATCTCATGTTTATTGTCGCTAGTTTGTTGCTATCGAAGTCTCAACATTGCTAAATAATTTAACTATATCACAACAAAGTTAAAAATCCACTCTATCGCTGTGATGTCCAGTCCAGGTCTACATATGCTTCAAGATCCCCCAATGACAGTCTTGGAATTACTACACCAAGACTAGTAAGGCACTAAATACCGTAGAACCTTGAGTTAGCTAAGATGTCTTTTGTTTTGTTTTTGTTTTTCAATCCATTGTAGCAAAAAAAAAAAAAAGCACTTTGAAGACCATATGATAACTAATTAGGAAGAAGAACTATCCTCCATCAAAATTTGAAAACCCAAGAAAAGATCTTTGGCCAAAGAAAGATACAATGACAACCCTTATGTGTTGTGCTTGTTCTTCACAAAAATATTGCCTTCAAACCATTTGTTTTCTAAGTTTTAGGGGAACAAAAAGAAGAAATGGTGATTAGAAGAGGACAGTGGCGTGGTGAACCTTGTGTAGTGAATTGTAGTTATTCATTGCAATTTCAAGGTGACGAAGTTAGAAGGCGAAAGTGGAGTGTTGTAGCAGAAACTAGGGTTTTTTTATAGTCAAAATTTAAAAGAAACTCAACACCAGTTCGAAACTCAAGCTATTTTGCTAAACCTATGATTGTTATTACAAAGTCAATAGTATAGTATTCCATATTTAACTTTAATCACTTGGTTTTAGTGTTAAACCACATATCTCTTTTTATTGAAATAAATTTCATTATTAAAATTATCACTTAATAATATGATCTAGCGTTAGAATATTAATAAGTAAAAATTATTTGTTATAAAATAAAAGGTTAGATTCTGATATAATGATTTGACCATCGATCTTACTTGATATTATTTAAGGATTTTACGTATGTTATTAAGTATTGAAAATGGAAGAATAAAAGTTTTATCTTTCCCTAAAAAAGAATAAATTGTCTATAAAATTTTGAATTTTATCTAATTTTATAATAATTAAATACACAATCTTTCATTTTTGGTTGCAAATTAACTGACTGTTAATTCTATAATTAATGATATTGTGATAGTATGTCACACAAATTTGGCTTCTGACAAATGAGCAGTTTGATGTAATAATTATCAATATATAAAAATATTTATAAAACAGGAAAGAAAACTCTATTCTGTCATGTCCCATGTCTACTACTATCAACCCAGATTGCTCCCTACATTTTCCTTAATCTCCTTGCCTATTACATACTCATCATTGCCCTTCTAGCTACTGGAACAAATGTATTAGCTCTTACATATCACACTCTCATAAGCTTACACTTCATTTGGGCAGTAACTGATTCACTTATCAGACTCCATCTTTTCCTCCTTGACTACTCTTCTTCAGCTATAAGTACTCCTGGGCGCTTGAAGTTTTGAACTTAAACTTGCTGTCTATGGCTTGCCTTCCATCGAGGCTTTATGTTTATGCTGTCATGCTATTTTCCTTGCAAGTTTTCCTTTTTGCTCCTTGTGTGTCACTTATTGTACAAAAAAAAACTCTTTTCACTTGATTTCCTTTGTGTTGATCGTCCTTATATAGACTGCAACTGCAGCTCTTTTTGCTGTTATTGGGTTTGTTGGTGCTTGTTAGCATCGAGTGTCCTTATTGGCTTATAAGAATTCAGGAAGACAAGTTTGAGATCAATGGTCCTTGGGATGAAGCTAAACTCTGTTTTTGCTTTTGGTTAATCTTTTTTTTTTTTTTTGGCAATTAACGATTAAAAAAATTAACAGTAGATTAATTTTATGATAAATTGAAAGTTTGTAAATTTAATTATCACATTAATATAAAGTTTGAGATTTTAAATATAATTTAAAAATATATGATACAAGAATGAGTTAAATATACATATAGCCCTTGTAACTCGTTGAAAGACAACATCCTTCTCTATCAATCACAGTTCAAATCTTGATAAAGACCAATTTTCCTATTAGCAATAACAAGTTAAATATTTTAAACTTAATATATATTATACAATTGTAATTACCCAGAAGGAATAAACTTAGATGATGCCAAGTGAACTAAAAAAACTGAATAGCATATACTTGGTCAAATTCTTTGTAACAGTCAAATGATGTAATTTAATAAGGAAATTCACCTGCACTATTTGAGCTATAATCATGCTTATCCATGAACTAGTGATTGATTTAAGGAAGGTCATTCTATCCCTTCTTTAGGAACTGCATTTAAAGGCTTTGTCTCTCCAACCTGCCATATTAGAGACTTGCAACTCGTGGATATTCTTCGTCTTTATTGGTAGAAAGACTAAGAAAGGCTTGTAGCTAGCCCTAAAGTTTTCACTTGTATTCACCAGATTTAATGGAGAGAAATTGAGGAAGTAATAGATTCTCCAATATACAAGTAGGCTATGGGGACGTTCCTATTAAATGAGATCAAGAAGCAGGCACGCTCTTTCCTGCAAGACAAGTACAGAACTGCCAGGCTAGCCTTGACTGACGTTACGCGGGCAGAAATGTAAGGAATGATTTTGAAGTCCATATACTTTACACCAATGTTGAACCATTCATGTTCATCGAGATCTATTCTTAATACAAGTTGCTGAATGTAATACTACCTTTTATATTGGTAGAAGAAACGGTGTACGCTTAACTTCTCCTTTTTAAAGCTTCAGCGAGATCTGATTAAGTATCCAATATATTGTTGATGAAGTTTGATGTATCTTGATAAACGCTTTAATTATTCATAAAAAGGTTGGCTGAGGAAGCAACAAATAATGATCCATGGGGCCCTGATGCTAAAACAATGACCATGATAGCCGAGGCATCCTTCGAAATAGAGGACTACTGGAGAGTTGTTGATGTTCTTCACAAGAGGTAAAAAGAGACACATGTGATGCGTAGAAAACTTGATATCATACGCAAACCTAACATATCCTATGTACAAAGTTCAGGTTTGAAAATATTGATTGGAAGCAATGGAGGCAATCTTACAAGTCGCTAATACTCCTCGAATTCTTGCTAACACATGGACCTGAAGACTTTGCCGAAGAATTTCAATGCGATAGTGATATCATTGAAGAACTGGGGAGCTTTAAGTACGTGGATGAAAAAGGGTAATTCCCGATTACCGTTTTTATACTTTTATATGCGTAAGCTGGTCTGATTGCCAATTGTAATTTCAGTTTCAATTGGGGTGCCAACATGCGAAAGAGATCAGACAACATACTTGTACTGTTAGAAGGAGGTGAAGCTCTTAGAACTGCACGTCTGAAAGCTCTAAAAATTACAAAGGAAATCCATGGTTTTGGAAATTATGTCTTGGGATCACCTTCCTCGTCATCAGTCAGATCATTCTCCTCATCCGAAGACACCGATGAGTTAAACAGACCCGAACAACTATCCCTTACAAGAGAGGATCACCTTGAAGAACATGACAACAATTCACCAAGGCTAACAAACAAGACTCATCAAACTTCACGCACAAGTAACACAAAATTAGAAGAATCACACTTATGGAGTCAAGGTCCCAAAATCCAAGAAGCTGGTTCTTTGTTGTAAAATGGAGAAGAAAAGGAGAAAGAGGATGGTTTCGTTGCTGGAATTTGCTCAAAGCTTTCTGGTAACAGTCCTACAAAGAAATGCTATGGCGAAAATGTGGGTTTTAGAGGTTTTTCTAATGTTGGAAAGTTAATAAAGAAAAAGTACGACCGCCAGTTTTCTATGGGGTACTAATGTGCTTGGAAACATATATATATTTATATATTAATTGAAGAGTAAATTAATTTGCAACACATTCTCTCTTGTGAAAATTAAACAAGATCTGAAATTCACAATAGCTATTGTAATGACTTGAACACCACATATATATCTGGGAATTATTATTACTATACGACTAATTGGTCATCATTTCTTTTTTTATTCAAAAATTATCCGAGGGATATACATCGATCATATACTTTTTCTCCCGATGAAAGTTGATTTTTTTATTAATTACTTTCGTGACTATATATATTTTTCTTATTGAAATTCACTTTTCTATGTTCTTCAAAACTACAGTACACATGAATGATCAATTGATCTCCTTTCGTTGGGATATAAAACTGCGACACCCACCTTGGCCTCCCTCTTACCCACTCCAAATACACTTGCATTAATCCAAAAAATAAAAAAGATAAATAGGACTATAGAAACTGATAATAAAATGTGGTTTTATTATTGGTCAAAGAAGGTTGCGAACACACATGGACGTACACCAGACTGCATCGAAATCAGTAATCTCTTATAGTGCATTGAAAGAAAATCTTTGGCTAATCCCTGAAAATAATAAATAATAATTTATTAGAATATGTACTACATCCATATAATGTAGTCAGATCTTGTTACAGATTAAAGAAGTTTTGTAATAGATTCAAAAGTTGCATAATGCTCATGTTATTTAATTATTGATGCTTTTATTTCTAAGTCTTTATAAATTACCTTTGAAAAATATCATAATATAGCATTGAAATGGAATGTTGCCATAAATTCAGAAAGTGAATTAATTGAATTGTATATATTAACTCTTGTTAATGCATTTATTGCCCAATTTTGAAAAACTTTTGTCTTAGTAGAAAATTTTAATTCTCAAAGCAATTTATTTATAATACAAATATCATAGGTAAGGATAAATTTTTTATTTTCATCTTCTTCACAATCAATTTTAAATAAAAAAATTATTTTCTTCTTTATTTTTCTACTTTAAAGTCATTTTTGTCAATATTTATCTTCTCTTTCCTTATCATTTTCTTTCATTTTTCCTTTATTTTGGATTTCTCCACCCCCTCCCCCCCCACACTTAATTTTTCATTTATGCTCTGTTGTTGGACCAAAATTAGACATCTCATCTTTTTCCGTTGACCTTCAACAACTAACCTCGTCCTGCCTCTGTAACCCAATAGTTTTCCCCTAACTTATATGCTAATTTGCGATTTATATCGAGTTTAGTCTTCCTATTTGTGATCTAGAAACCTATTTGCAAAACCCTTATTTGGAATGGAAAATTTGACTGCTTTGACCATTAAGTTTAGGGTGTGAGGTAAAATAGAGTTTCAAGTGAATTTGTTGTTGCTCTCTTGAAGGGGAATTAGTGAAATTGCAGTTCTCATTACAAGGAATAAAACAATGCTTGGTGATAACATTATTGCTGCACATCCTAATGACCAACATTACAATCATATGCATGGAAAATTTGTGTTTCAGTCGTTTAATCGAAGAAAAGTTCCAATAATTTGTGACTCTGTACTTGTTTATCCCAGTTACAAGATTGGTGTTGTCAAAGTATCTGTGAGGAACTTACACACTGGAGATGTATCTCTTACGTCTCCTTTTTTATGTGAATGTTTGGTAATCATGGTTTTGTTTTTTACAAATTACTCTAGCTCAAAGTATTATAACATATCTAGGGTGTATTAAAAAGTGAATATAACAAATTAAGTGCATCTAAGTATAGTAAGAGACATAATGATACTTAATGTAAAAGACATGAGTAAATGAGTAATTTGTTCATTTCAGCGTAGACACACATACTTAGAAATGAAATGTGGATGAGATGAAATTAATTAATGAGATTATATGCTAATGTGGGAATTAAAGGAATAAGAAGGACTAATGTTGTTTTTGAATTTTTTTAAAAAGAGAAGACTGTATAAAGAGATTACTAGGAATTTCATCACTCTAATTCCTAAAGGTTGAGAACAAAAAAATTTAAGGAATTTTAGACCTATTGCCTATTTCAACTCCATTTTAAAAAGTATATTAAAAAATCTTAGCAAATAAGCTCAAAGAAGCCCTAACTAATCATGTTAACAATACACAAAGGGCTTCCATATTTGGTAGAGGGGTGGGAGAAAATATTCTGCTAATGCAGGAATTTATAAAGGGATATTCCAACAGTAAGGGTGGTAAGAATTATACCCTGAAAGAGTATTTAAAGAAGACATATGACAATGTAGATTGGACATTCCTTTGTAACATTATGCAAACTTTATATTTCCTATAATGTTTCATAGAGTAAATGAAAATGTGTTTCACTAATTATATTTCCCATAATGTTTCATAGAGTAAATGAAAATGTGTTTCACTAATCTTACATTCAACATACTTATTAATGGAGAACCCATAAGGACATTTAATAGCTCTAAAGGCATTAGACAAGGAGATCCAATCTCACTATACATTTTTGCTCTTATCATGGAAGTTTTTAATGGACTATTAATGATAATTGTTGAGAGAAATAAATATTTTAAGTTTCACTTTAAGTTAAGAAGAATGGGCATCACTAACCTTATTTGTCGATGATCTAATAACCTTAGCAAGCTAATAGGATTTCAATAATAGCTATGATAAAGGTCATTAAGATCTTCACCAGGTTGTTTGGATTGTAGGTAAATATTGACAAGTGTTCTTTCTACATTTCTAAGAATGCCTTTGATAAGGAGCATATGGTGAGGGGCATTACTAGATTTTGAGGACTGCATTTATTTTTCACTTACCTTGGAATCCCTATTATTGCCATATATTAAATTATGAAAGCTTCAAACCATTGATGGATAAAATACAAGAAAAATCTTTAAATGGCATGTGAAAACACTATCGCTAGCTAGTAGAGCTCAGTTAATCACAACTATTTTGAACTCAATCAATATACATTGGGCTAAACATCTAGCTATTCCTAAAGTTGTGAAAAAGACAATTGACAAAATGCTCAAAATATTCCTATGGTTTGGATCAAATGATGATGAATGTAGAGCTGCTATCAAGTGGCCTGAGGTGTGGAATCTAAGAAGGTATGGAGGATTTATCATAATTTGCTTTAAGCAATTTAATACATGCATGCTTATCAAGAGATTATGAAGGTTACTTAATGGTCAGAAATCTCCACGGTGAAAATGGGTACACTAATATTACATTAAAGGTAACAACATATGAGAAATTGACCATTTGATAAGGAACATTTCAGTTACTCTAAAGGAAATTCTCCAGTTTAAAAGTACAATCATACCTCACATTGGAAAGAAAGCTAGGAATGGACGCAAAAAAAAATTTGGCATGATAATTGGATTGCAGGAGGACCTATAATGAATGTAGGAGATATACAAGCTTTAGAAAGCATAATTCGTAGAAATTAGAATGTTGTGGATGCTTTATTGCATATGAATAAGATGATGTCAAGAATGTTCAATAGGAATCTGCAAAATGAGCTCAATAGATTGAAGTTACATAAGAATATGGAAGTAAGAAATTGGTGGTGTCCATCTAACAACATAATTTTCAGTAGTGCATCATATAGGAAGCTATTTCAATAGAATCTCAGTTGTGTTCCATAGTATAAACTTGTTTAGTACAAGTTTAATTTCTCAAGAGCTACTACTACTATATGGAGAGCCTTTAAAGATAGATTATCCACCATTGAGAGATTGAATAGGTTTACTTGTATGAAAAATTGATGTACTCATTTTTAATTCCAAATGGAGAGTGCCTCTCATCTAATCTTCGAATGCAAGTTTAACAAAGGAGCATGGAGACTACACAAATGTGTTATCACAACCCCCTGAATAAGTGGTAACAAATTGTCACTTGAAATTTGAATTTACAGCATATCAAGAAAGACATAAAATGGTGTTTCTACGTTGCTTTATCCTACGTTTTGCTAAACATATGGAATAAAAGAAATATATGAATTTTCAATAACAAAGAAAGGAGTTTTGAGACATTCACAAAGGAGTTATTAAATACCATTAGACTACACATCAACATATTTTGTGACAAGCTCTTTTTAGATTCAAATTGTATTGATATGTGATGGTACTAAGGGATTATTTGCAACAATTGTTAGCTTTTAAGTAGCATAGTATTCTAAGTTAGTTCTAGAACTCTCACTCACTCGTTAAAATTGTATGTAACACACCACTACCATAGAGCATATACCCGAACATCTAGAGGACATTCAAGAACATATTCTATGAGAATGGCATGATAGAGCACTTATATTCACTATTATGACATCATACAGAACATAAGTAATCATAAGTTCAACATTTCTCATTTCATTTCATAAACATCAATTACATTGTCATTACATCTCATAATCCATATATTTACATTACAAAAACATCTAAGAGTTTACTGTTCTTTACAAAATATCTAACATGAAATGAGATGCTAACAGAAACAATCTATCTAAACTCCTCAAACATCAGCTAACTGGACCTTTAAGCCATTCCTGATTCCAAAATTAACAATACTAGACTGCTACTAAATTGCCTTAGAAGCTAGGTCTTCTCAGTACCTGAAAAATAACGTTGCAATTTTGATGAGTTTTGTGAACTCAGTGAGTGAACCATTATCGATGTGCTCACTCAAACAGAACATAAACATCACAAGTGTATATCGCAGTTCAGTTAGTATATCACCTCAATCAGAATCAAATCTCATATAGTTTTGTATACAAAATCACAACATACATCATATCTCATCAAACACATTATAATACAAACATATCAAATAATCTTTTCAGAATAATCCAATCATTCATTTCATTGACATGTACACAAGTGTTGCATATCACTATATCAACTCAATTTAGTAAATTTTCTCACAATCATTCAAATGATACAAGTAAATAAATGTATGCAATGCATATGAGACTCCAATTCTATTTTTATTTTGTTATAATTGAGCGTCGATTTAACTGTCCCATATCTATTGTAGATATCGGGCTCATTTAAGATACTATTTTGTACCTATTATGGATACCGAACTCATTAATTGTTGAGACTGCGGCTCTATGTGTACATTTATGAGCTTTAAGCTCGTTTTCACGTTGGTCACTCTAGTCACAACTCCTTTATTTGATCATGCATATCAATGTAATGAAAATGCATCAAATCACATATTATGCTATCAATAACTCTCATTCAGTGTGGATAGTCATATAGCTCATTCATCAGATCTAAGTCTGGCATTCAACATATAGTTGAGAACACAATTTCCATATTCGCATTCAATTTGCAAACACTTCCAATACAATCCTAAATATCAAACTCCTCGGACATTTGATGGTCCGAAAATATTACAATCATATCAGTAGCATTTCAATATCAAATAGTTAATTACAAATAATTCAAATATAGTGAGTAAATATCTAGGTTAACTCACAGTAATTTCCAGATAACTATTACTTTGTCGAGCTGGTAATGTCTAGATGTTGTCGATCAATTTGTGCTTCTATATCATGCAATACACACATTTTCACAAATCACTAGCTTGTTTGATTAAATGGATACTCAATTATACACATGTATATGTGTTATGTTCAATGCATGAACAATTAACTTTCTCGGGTATGTATCCTTAATCACAATTCTTGATCATGCATTCATTATAGCTTATATACATCTAGTTTACAATTAGTTTTATGCCTTAAGTAAGTTTGATTACCGTCAATTAATTAATCATACATTCATCCATCCTTCCTAGGGTTATATATTCACACAATTTCCCAATTTTCATTCAATCATACCTAATACATTACTTATATCCTTTGAATCACATTAGCCTTTATAAGAACATCTTTATACCATTAACAACTCATAAATCCCAAATTTAGATACATTGATATCAAACCATCTATTCCTTAAGTTATAACGTCATTTGACAACCTAAACTTATCAAACATTTCACCAATTAATCAAACAACTATATGAGTTCATTTCAAGCCCTAATTAAGTCCAAATGCATCAAAGTAAAGTAACTTATCCTTATATGGTTTAACAAGAACTCAAAACAGAAATTTCCCTCACAAAGCATTGGCCACGATCATGGGGTACCTTCCCACGATCGTGACAGAAGCTAATGCATCTACCCATGGTGGTGGGTTGAGCGCCACGATCGTGGACTACTCATTTTCCTGCGAATTTTTTCAGATTCATATCCTTTATTCCAATTTCAAACATCTTCATCATAGTCCCTAAATTATGCCTCAAGTATACCTTAATTATATGTCAATTCCAAACCAATTTCATCTCTAATTTAAACTCAAATTCATTCATTTGGCAGCTCATAACTATTGTCTTTCATACATCAAAATAAAAATAAAAACTATCTTTCATTTGATCATACATGTAGTCCTAGTTCTTTCCCATTTCAAGATCACTATATTAACACCTTTCATTAACATAAATCCACCTTTATTATACTTTAAATCCTAATCTAATTCAAGTATGAATTTCCAGCACAATTCATCATCATCATCATATACAATCTACCATAAAACCTCTATAAATGAATATTTTTGGGACCTAAAAAATTATTATCTTATATGGAGTTATTAATTTATAGAATAATTTTTATTTTATACATTATATTTGTCAAATTAAACAATTAATTTTTTTCCGTAACTAAAAAAATAAATAAACAATTAATTAATGATGGTGCATTGTATCTAAGTTTATTAATCTTGTCAAAAATAAGTTTATTAAT
>JANZLX010000212.1:22800558-22815791 GCA_025531955.1 Erythroxylum orinocense
TGAAAATGAAAATTGAAAATATATGAAAAAAATCAAGATAGAAAACAAAAAACTATTTTCTGAAAGTAAACGCACCCATGTCTCGAGTTTTTAAAAATTCCTACAAACAAGGTGAAGATTGTTATGTAATCTGGGAAGTGTTTCTTAAGAGTGTATTAGCTAAATATGGTATGAGTTATTTCAATTTAAAATCAAACTTAATTGGTATGCAAACCTATTTTAACTCATTTTTCTTTTTGAACAAATAATAAAATAAAGAATAAGAACCAATAAGAAATCTACTCAAATCATATTCATGTTTAACAAAATAAACATCAAAACAATATGAGAATAGACATTAGAGGAGTAAGGATGAAGAACTCTGGAGTCTTGGACACGTCAAAAACCTAGGTCTAAGAATGGGTATCGCGACTGCGTGCTCGTCTGGAAATGCTTTTCACAGATGCGTGTTTTCCTTCTTTTCTCCCAATCTGTTGTTCCCTTCGTGTGTCCAGGTCTAGTCCCCGTGCGTCAAGTTTCGCAGTTGCGGCGTCGTCTTCGTGCGTCCGATCCTCCCTCCAAGTTATATCTCCAAAGTTAGCTGCTGATGTGGCAACTTCTTCGGTCCAATTTAAATCCAAACTTCATGCTTTACAGAAAGAAACAAAAAATAAAATAAATAACAAGTTCAATAAAAATAAACAAATTAACATAAAAAATACTACTAAAATAAATAAATATACAAAATGAATACAAATATGATCTAAATATTATAAGAAATGGAATAAACAATAATCTTATAAGAATGCGTGAAATGCATGAAATTTTGGCCTAACACTTCTTTCTCCTACCTTTTCTCTTTAGTAAAGGACACCCCGAGATTGTTAAAAGCAAAAGGGACGATGGCAAGTCCAAGGTTTTCAGATGAGGGCACCCACTAATTGTCAATCTTTCGAGGAAACAGAGGTGGTGCAGTCCTTCCACAGATCTCAAATTCTGTAAATTATGCAAGTCAAGAGTGACTAGACCGAGTGGGAACACTTCTAGTGATAAGGATGCAATCTCAGGACATTCCTCAATCCACAATTCTCTAAGACCGATGAGAAAGGGAAATCTTCTATTGAGATGGGTAGGCAAACCCTCATTTGACACCAACTGGAGCCTATGACATTTCTTGATTATCAAGCATTTAAGAGAATCAAGCCTGGAGTAGTCTACATATTTTAAATATGGCAAATTGCAAATCTCAAGAGAAGCAAAAGTGTAGGGCAGGGGCATATCTGGGAAGCATTCCATTTCTTCTGCTTCATAATCATTAACACTTAAGGAATGAAGAAAGTTGATTTTATCCCAATCCCAATACATACGCCCAGCAATGAGTTTGTTGCAATTAGAGATAGTAAGTGATCGTAGGCTAGAAGAGAAGGGAATTCTCTCAATTTCTGGGCAATTACTTATTCCCAACTTCAAAGAGGGAAAATTACTCGGTAGAGCTTTTAAATTGCGAAAATTTATTACCCATAGCTCTTTGAGACCAGAAAAGAATCCACGTACTAACCAATCTGGCAAGCTAGTACCTCCATAGCCATCGATTGAAAAAACTTCTATATCATTGTGAGGCTGCAACCCATCAAGTACAGCCTCTTCACGATGTTGCTCACCGTTATCACTTTTCCAATGTAAATACAACTCCTTAAGGTTCTCCTTACACTTGATCTTGGCTTCTAAAGCGTCACTGGCGTTCACCACATTTTGAAGATTATGAATTCTAAGCGTTCCTCCAAGCTGTCGAAGGCTCCCCAATTCTTTAATTCCACAACCCTCCCCCTTTCCCACATAGAAATCAGTTAAGGTATGCAGCTTTATCAGTTTCCCCATATTTGGAGGCATCACTTGCACTTTTGTTCCTTCAATATCAAGATGGCGCATATTAATCAAACTTCCCAGCTTAGTAGGCAAGCTAGCAAGATTCATGCACCAAAATAGATTCAAAGTCTGTAAATTGTAAAAACTACACAAACATTCAGGTAAGCTTTTGATCGATGTGAAAGAAAGATCTAAATATCTCAAATGTTGTTTCAGATGGCTGAATGAACTGGGCAAATCTACCAGATTCTTATATCGGGACAAAGATAGCACTCTTAATCGTCGCTGACTAAGAAATAAATTAGGAATCATCTCTTGCGGCTCCCATTTTGTATGTAATGGTAAGAACGTGCGCAAGCGGCAAGATTTGAAGCTGCTCAAAAGTTGCTGAGGTGATGATTCTTCTTTAACACATGAAAAATAACGCAGCTTATAGAATTTTATGCAAGATAAATCTTGATTCTCAAACCGGAAGCAAAAATCTCCAGCTACAACTCTAGCCAAGTCATTGATCAAGTCATGCATGATAAAAGAATTATCAACATGTTGGAAAAAAGACCTTGACACTAGCTCCTCAAAGTACTTTTCACCCAGTTCTTCTAATGTCCACTTTCCTTCTTGTTCAATCAAAAAACCTTCTGCCATCCACCAAAGGATTAATTGCTTCTTGTTGAAGCTATAAGCCTTTGGAAATATTGAACAATAAGCAAAACACTGCTTTAGATAAGATGGAAGGTAATAGTAGCTCAATCTTAAAACTGGAAGAATGTCATCTTTAGAAAATGTCCACAGATCATTTTTTAAGACTTTCTTCCAGTACCTTGCATCTCGATTACAACTCAAGACATTTCCCATTATTTTCAGAGCTAAAGGAAGGCCGTCACATTTTTTCACAATCTTTTGACCAATGTCTTCTAAATGTCGATAATCTTCTAGACGCTTTTGATCATCAAAAGCATATTTGCAGAATAATTGCCAGCAATCAGTAGAATCCAACTTACCCAAATGAAATGTTGAGCTAGAACGCAGAGTTGTTGCTACGTCATCATTACGTGTGGTGATGATAATTGCGCTTCCAGGACCCCCAGACTTCAAAGGCATTAGCAATTCCTCCCAATAATTGAAATTTTCATTCCAAACATCGTCTAACACAAGCAACAACCTTTTTCCTGTCGAATTTTCCTTTAGCTCAACCTGGATCTGGTCTAGAGTCTTATTATTGCAATCAATTTGAGCCACGCTCTTCGCAATATCTTCTGCTATTCTTCGAAAATCAAACTTTTCCGAAACGCATACCCACCCTCTGACACCAAATCGCCTTTTGACTCTGTCATTGTTGTAAATGAGCCGCGCAAGTGTAGTTTTCCCAATCCCACCGAGGCCCACGATGGAAATTATACTCAAGTTGTTGCTGCGATTGACATCATCTGAAAGTAACACTTCCATTATTGCTTCCCGATCTCGTACCCTGCCAAAAATGTTAGACGTTTCAACAACAGACGTAGTGGGTATCCTTTGAGTGGATTGTCCACCTCCCATGTTCTCCCTTAGGCCAAACACATCCTTCTGATTCACCAGATCTTGTATGGTCTCCAGTATCTTCCTCAACCGTTTTTTAAATGACTTCCGAGGGCGTAGAAACTCGCGAAACTCATCCATGGCGGATCGAGATTCAGCTTCGCGTTCGAGCCGAGTAGCTTCATAATCAATCTCGTCCAACAAATCATCAGCTTCAAAGAAAGCATTTTTAACGTCGTCAAGCCAATTTTTGAGAGTTTGGTCCCTGATCTCCTTTTCCTCTGCATCGTCGAGAACACGTCGAACGGAGTTCATGGCAGTCTTCAACTTCTGCAGATCACTGAGTTTGTGACGTCTGATGAAGTCCACAAATCTTTGAGAAGCCATTCTGTCCAATAGAACATTGAGGAAAGCACCGAGAGCGGCTCCAACTACAGCTTCTGCAGCCATGAATATCTTATTGCAATTGTGTCTAAAGATCGAAACTGAGGAGGACTGTATGAAATCCAGATGAAGAAATAGCAAGAAGAGACAGAGGAAGAAAGAAGATCCGCGAGTGCAATCTTGGCTCTAAATGAAAAAGGATACTTTGTTACGAAGACTTGGTTGACTGGAAAGATATTTGGTGGACAAGTGAGTGGCCTGCTCTGTAGGTAAGCGTGTTGAATCTTCATCTTGGCCACCAATAAGTTTCTCCTCTTATTCGCATAGTATGTCCTTTTTGTTTTTTTTTGGTTGAAAAATTCAAAATAAGCATACTCTCCGTTAAATTTTAGCAGGTGCTAAACAAAAACAAAATTAAAGAATAGCAAAAACAGAGAATTCTATAGAGATAATATAACAAGCAAGTGGAAGGCACAAAATGTGGAAACCCGTTGTGTTTTGTCCTTTACTTTTGCTTTAATGGGCTTAGTAGTTAACTAACTGGTTTACTACTACATATATGCAGTTTCTTCAAAGAGTATTTAGCATCGACACCACTGTAAAGCCTCTTCCACCTGCCATGGCATGTAATGTTTCTCGTAACCTGAGCTTCTTCACTCGGATATTCACACAGTTCTTTGGTATGTTTGATAATTTGATTTACTTATAACCTCCATCTTGTTTGCAGATGAAAGGTTGTCTGCGTGTTCTTCTTCTCTGCATTAGTTGAGAGTTCCATCTTCCAAGTCAACAAATGATGGAGCTGTCTTTGTTCATGAGTTCTTCATATTCGTTGATTGTTCTCTATGTGCCTTTGATGCTTTGATATCTGCAATACCTCTCTCTCTCTGGTTCGATTTTTTGATGCATTTGGGCCATTAACGCTTCTAGAACTGTACATTTATTTGTTCGTCTATTGTTTGAACATGATTGGAATAATTTTCTCTGGAACTCGGTTGTTTTGTCGCTTATTCTTACCATCACTTCAAATAAACTGCAGAGATGGCAAGATTGTCATTTGTTGTTGCCGCTTTATTTTTTTTCACCATGAGGTTCTGATTAATTATGTATCTATCGCAGATTCTAAAGAAATTGCTAATGTTCAGAAATTACTTGGATTAGGACAGGAAGAAAAAGCACATCGTGTTCGTTGATTAACTGCCAATGTTGGTATCATCTATGAAAGTGAAGACTCTTCACTTGCTGAGTTTTGAAAATGGAAGCTGGAGGAATGGTTACATTGTGCTTATGGCAAATTACACTTACATATGCTAATTTAGTATAATTTTGATTGGTTTAAGCACATATCTCACCTTTTAAATACTATTAGATCTGAGAAACTAGATAACACTATTCCTTGATCCTCTTTGAACTCCTAGTCCTTGACCTTAAATATTATCTGAAGAGACTGGCAGTGTGGCTGCTGCAAAATGTTGCTGTCAAGTCAAATGTTCATTTTCTTGAATTCTTTAGTATTAGATCATTGAAAGTTCCAAGATCAAACCAACACGAGTGCAGTTAGAATCTAATTATGTTTCCGGTATAGTCAAGTTTACTCTTTTGAGATCACAAGGAGTCGATAAGTGAGGGTGACGTTCAAAGGGAACATAAAGGTGGTTTTTGTATCGTACAGAAATGGTTTTTGAAGCAGAATTCGCCACAGCTTACATGAATTCCTTTGGTAGCAATTCTTGGGGCATTCGTATTACCAATCTCTGCATCATCTTGCTTTGTGCCTACATGCAAATATCATATTGTTCCCAACACCCTTCCTGTATTCAATCAAATAAAGCATGACACAAAGATTAGAGCAAAATCATTTGGTCTAACTAGGGATGACATTTTGGTTTAATCTGGATTCAAAATCAACAAAATAGTTGAATTAATCAAATTTTAAATTTCAAGAAAACTAATTACTTTGATTCAAAATGATATTAATTTAATTCAAAATATGGTCAAATTTAATACTGAACATGACTCGACTTTGGTAAAGTAACACGTGTAAATAGTTGTAATTTGTAAAGGAATTAAAATATAAACCGAGGATATACCAAAAAAATAGACAAATAAGTACATAATATAATATGACTTACATGAACCCTTGACTTTTCTACTGTTACAAATCTCACCAAAAAAAAAATCTCATTTGAGTCGTAATGTTCAAGATTTTGAATCAGATTATAAACTTGGTCAGGATATTAAGGTATATCTTAAAATAATAAATACCATAATAAACTATGAAAAAAACTGCTCATTTATTATTTGATCTCACTTACCAAATTTTTACCATTCACGTCCTTCTTCCTATCAAACTCAAGGTTTCTGTAGGCTTAATCTCTGAATTGACATGTGAAAATGTGCTAGGCCGTCCTCAGTTCCTCTAGGAACTATGTTAAGCAATAAAAAGACAAGTAATTAATTAGCTGTATAACACGCATATTGCAGTATAATTAATTAATTGAAAAACTAAATCTCAACATCTAATCAGAATTTGTATGCATAATCAGCTGAGAAAATGGTAATCACAATCTAAAAAATGACAAAATTTTAATATAAAAATGTACATACGATTATTAGAATATTACAACACAATTTTTATCTTAAATTCTTACTAGATCATATGGTAAAGATAAGTTATCATTTGATATGGTATGGAGTTAAGTTGGATAAATAAGAAATAAATATCAAATAATGCTTAAAAATTTGCACACTTTTTTAAGTTGAATTCATAACACAACTCTATTTGATATTTCTCTAAACATTTCAACACGAAGAATATCATAATTTTTCATATAAAAAAAAGAAGAAAATCAACATATTTTGGATGCAAATTATTATCAATAAGTACCTTTATAACGCTTCATCGTTCATCTTATATAAATGTCTGGAATGTGTGAAAATTTGGCCCAATTCTGTTGAGCTGGGTAAGCGTAGAGGGCAAACCCTCATCTGGCACCAACTGGAGCCTATCACAATTCATGATTATCAACTTTTCAAGAGAATCAAAACGTTGAAGCCCTTGGGAAAAAATTGGGATGTGAACCGTCCTCTCTTTCTTCATTAAACGCTCTATCCTCTCTCCTCTTTTCCTCTCCCACCTAAATTGACTTTACCTTCTTGCCCTCTCGAATACCTCTCTTCTTCTTTGCCTGCCCTCTTCCCGGGGAGTTAGGCGTCTTTTCCAGGGGTAGTTAGGCATCTTTCTGGGGAGTTAGCGTCAATCATGAGCAAACAGTCGGTTTAATCATGGAAGAAGGGGAGATTTCTCCGAGCTTGGCCAAGTAGCCTAAACGGCCAACAACTAAGAACAAAGCAAAAAAGAAAAAGCACAAAGGAGTTATGTCCCCTGAGTGCTTATTCTAATGATATCAATGTTAGTGTGGAACACGAGGGGGCTCAATGACCCCCTCAAAAAGTTGATGGTAAAGCAGCTTGTAGCTAACTCAAACCCTTTTTTGATAGGATTATTGGAGACAAAAATAAAAGACACAGCTGATAGGGAGGGTTTATCTTTTTTGGGGACCCAATGGAGTCTTATCTCCAATCATGTGCATCACTATAATGGTAGAATCCTTTGCTGGTATAATTTCTATAAAATTGAGGTCCAAGTGATCAAGATGGGAGACCAATATATGCACTTGCGTTGTAAGGAACTTGGAAAGGACCCTTTTACGGTTACTTTAATCTATGCTTCAAACTTTGCTTTCCAACGGGCTGATTTGTGGAAGGAGTTGCTGGAGTTCCATGCTGGGATACGGGGACCGTGCGTGGTAGCTAGGGATTTTAATTGTTGTCTCACCTCTTCTGAAGTTGAGGGTGGGGTGAGATTCCATGGAGGTACTGGAGGAGAGTTACAACACATATTTGGTAATTCTGACTTAACTGATGTGTGGCAGATAGTTCACATGGGAGAACAAACAACAAGGTAACATGTAGATTCGAAAGAAGCTTGATAGAGCGTTGGTGAATCAGCAATGGCTCCTTTCTTTTCCATTTGACTCAGCGGAGTTCAGTGACCCAGTTTTTTCGGACCACATGCCCATTATCATTCATCATCAATTTGATAATACTAGACCTGGTGCCCCCTTTCTGTTCTTCAATGGCTTACTTCGAGTTGAGGGTTTTATGGACATGATTGTACAGATTTGGAGGCTAGAGATACATGGCTATAAGGGTTTTCAGTTGATGCAGAAGCTGAAGCTTGCAAAATGAGCGATCAAAATATTTAGTAAGTAGCGAACCCGCAACTTCCAGGAGCTGAGCACACATTTTGCAGATTTACAGCAGCAGTGTTATAGGGAGTCACTAAATAAAAGACTGCGGTTACTTGACTCTGATGCCATGCACAAGTACCAGGAGGCATTGATGCTAAATGACTCCATTCTTAGACAAAAAGCAAGACAAAACTGACTGAAGGAGGGTGACCGAAACACCAAGTTCTTTCATGCAGCTATACTTACACGACATAACATTAACATCATTTCTGAACTAACAGATTTGGAGGGAATCATAAGAAGAGGTCAAGCAGCAGTGTCGAATCATGTTAGGGATTTCTTTGTTCAACTTATGAGTCGCAGTGTAGATTTGAGCAGGGATGGATTTGGGGTTAGAAATGTGCTAAACTGCACTCCAAGTCAAGAAAGATTGGACTTGCTAAACTCCCCTTTCACAGCTTCGCAAGTGAAGGATGCCTTGTTCCGCCTGAATAGCTCTAAAGCTCCTGGTCCTGATGGGTTTTCGACTGGGTTTTTCTAACAAACATGGGACATCACGGGTCAGCTGGTTATGGAGGCAGTACTAGAGTTCTTCTCCTCTGGGAAGCTCCTGCAGGAGATAAATCATACCTACATCTCCTTAATTCCCAAGAAAGAACATCCTAATCAGATTACAGATTTCAGACCGATTACGTGTTGCAATACAGGTTACAAAATCATTGCTTCCCTTTTAGTGGAGCGTTTGAAAGGGGTACTGGTGGAGGTAGTCAGCAACGCTCAGGGGGCCTTTCTCCTGTCAAAGAGTATAGGAGACAATATGTTGTTGCTTCAAGAACTGATGGGCGAATATCATACGGGGAAAAAGATTAATAGTTGTGCCTTACGAATTGATCTTTATAAAGCTTTTGATACTGTTGACTGGGAATACTTGAAGGAATGCATGCTGGGAATTGGATTGCCACTAAGGTTTTATCATTGGATCTCTCAATGTATACAATCGACCTCTTTGAGCGTTCTTATTAATGGTATATAAGGATTTTTAATCAAACATGTGGGCTTATATATGTATAATTGTATATAAATGCTATCATATAAAGTTGAGCCCAATTAATTAAAATGGTCTAATATGTTTATGGTATTTTGGGGTTTGTGCATCTGTTTTAAGTATGAGCTTTATATGTACAAAAACCAGGTTTATAATTTCTAGTTTTATGATAGGCCAAACTAGAAATTAGATTAAGTTTTACCCTAATTTAAGTGATTATAGTCCCCAAATTAAACGTATGCTTAATTCTTTCCTGATATTCTATCATCAGAGAGAAAACAGAGAGTTAGAGAAAACTCTAGAAAAGCTACACTCTAATTTGGAAGACAAACCGAAAAACTTCAGTGAAAATTTTACAATGGATTCATGTACATTTCCATTTTTATTTGATTCTTGATGATCTGATATTAACGGATCCTGTTTGATTTTAAAGGGATTAAAATCCTATACGAATAGCTTCAGAATTTGTAGTAGTGTCTTGAATGCCTTGCATGGTTTTGTGATGCAAACGCAGGACAGGTTCGTTCCAAGTCTTCTGAGTGAGAAAAGTTCCATGGCAAGTTTCTTTAAACTTTTATGCTTGTGTAACTTCATAAACGGTACTATAGATTAGATTGCCAGTACATATCTTGCAAAAGTACTTGGCTTTACTAATATTCTTTTTCCTTTCCGGTCCATTGATGAGTTGATAATAACTTAGATCTGACAGGGTAACTGTGAACACTTCCACTCGTATTTTGGTTTGATGTTATACATTTCTTGAATTTAATTTATTCTGATACTTGAAAACTTTTAGTTAATATCAGTAAAGTTTTATGTAGATTCAAGTGGCAGACTTTTGAAATATTCTGAGAATCACCTTTTATTAACAGACACGGAGGCAGTAGAAAATCTACATATGAAACTCAAATTTGTATGCGATAATTGCAAATTGGAACACATAATATAGGACCAATTTATCATAACTATTCTAATCTAGTATATCCCATTGCAGACGAAAACTTTGGAAGTGTCAACCATCGTCTGCGAAAACGTTTGAATCCGTGTATTTTTACTCGAAAACGTATTTGTTTGATCCTCCTGGTGAAGTCACCACACTTATGCTTAAGGGTTTTAAGCTTTGATAAACTGACCAGTTTCCTGATATCCCTACGCCCTGCATTTGCTGGAAGACAAGAAGATGTCAAAATAACGGCAAGTATACCTTACTTATCAACTACACTTTTCTGAAAACAATCTTGTTTAAAAAGTCATCTAAGCATCGATTAGGATTTGCTTTTGAAGCTTATCAAGTTTTTCATTGTTCCTGTAAATAGCAATTTTGGTCTGAATCTATGGAAGTACACTTTTCCTTTGGAATTGCCCCCTCTGTTGGAAGGCTCCTTTTTCAAGCCTATACAAGTTGCAAAAGATACCTTCAATCTCTTTGACATGTTCATTTTCTTTTGAGTTCGCCTTTTTGAGGACCTGCAATTTTCACCATGAAGGTTAGAACTGCTGTACTTTTAAATTCACATTCTTATTGAGGGCTTGAATAATTTTGGTGGACTCTTAACTGCACTTAGTTGCTTGGTCTACTCTCATACTATCTTTTGACATGAAAGAAAAGAAAAACATCCGTGTGGAACACTCAAAACAAAATTATTGACTGATATTTCTTTTACACTGTCCATAGAAGAAAAAGATGCTTAGCAACAAGAAATAAAGACTTGACAATGTCATAATGAAATGGAACTACGAATTATGATTCTACTTGGGTTTTTAAGGATTTTAGTGCACCTCAACCAGGATTTCCAGACGCTTCTGCATTCGTCTTTGTATGAAACCTCTGGTGCACTATTCAGAAACTGTTGTCAGTCAAAAACTTCGATGAATAGCAGAGAGAAAACTAGATAGGGATTTTACCTTTACATGATTTTTGATGTAGGGGTAGAAGTTAAGCAAACTCCATACGGTTTTGTCTAGTTTTATACCTTCAACATGGTGAAAAGAAATATCTGATACAGCAAATTTGCCAGTCTGAGCATGAGGATAGGCGGTGGAGGAGAATTGTATGCTATTGCTAGAATAAATATAGAGTCATGTAATGACAAATAGTTGTCAGTTAAAAGTTGTCAATTCACAGCTTGAGCAACTGTCTTGAATTTGATGTTATGCTGAAATAACGACAATATTATGCAAAAACCTAAATGCATGACTTTATTTCCATGATTAAAAGGATACCAAAAGAGACGAAGCCCCCATTTGTGCTCAAATCTTCCAGAGGTTCTCCTCTCAATTCTGGTGGAGGAATTGGTGACCAGGTGCAAGCTGGTGCTTTGGCCCACTTTGCTGAACTTCCCACATCCATGAGTTCCTAGTGGAGAAGGAATTTGAAAAACGAGAAAGGAAATAGGAGGATAAACCGTTAAAAGAAAATGAGAAGGGCATCAAGGTGAAAGAATATTGACAATATTTCACTACTACAGACCTGAAAGAAGGCTGTTGCTATAATCACATCCGTCTGTTCTCTAAAACGAATTGGGAATACTGCAATGATTTTCTCTGGCTGTCAAGCAAATTAATGTAATGGTATTTAAGCATTTTGAAGGGAGGAAATGACATGTTGGATGACTGGTAGGGGTCCTATTATATTTCCTAATTAACTCTGATTCATTTCCACACTCCTGTTAAAGGTTCAAAGCTCTGAGGATTGAATTAGAAATTTTAAGTGACTATTGAATTTCTGGAATCTTCTTGAATCTTATGCAAGGAAAGTGCTAAATTAAAGAAAAGATAGATGAAGTGTCAATGAGCAGCTACGCTCAACTGGCATGATTTTAAAAATTATAAGTTGGTCAAATTTTGGTAGATTCATGCTGTCTGTTAGTTCATTTATATGATCAAAACTAAAAATTTTATTTCCTCGTGCTTGAAGCCATTCAGCCAGTTTAAATTTCACTTCTACTCTGGGATTTCTGGAAATTCTCCGAGCATGTGTTACCAATTTTTAGCAACTTGAAGACTGTAATTCAGTGTATATATCATGAACGATTAATTTATGAGTGGTGTATTTTTTGTCAGATACCTCTCAAGTCTCACATAGAGGCCTTATTTTGAGTTCATTGATGAGTGCCTGGATATGATCGGACCTACCTGTCTGATGACGTAGAAAGGCTCCCTTGGTTGATAGACAAGTTTGATTGGCTTGTACATCCCTTCAGGAATATCCTGAGAATTGACATTCTGCAGCATTTCCTTCAGTTGCGAACTAAGTATTACTGCTTGCACCGAGGAAAGTTTTCTGATCACTTGGTCAAAATCTGGAACACGAAAATGCTGCAATATGAAACGCAAGGATTTATGGATATAGGCAGCTTAATATGAACACTAACATTAGGATTCATCCTTGCCTTACACCTAGAGCTTCAATATGTATGCACCTATAGACCTAAAGTAGTCTCTCTGTTGATTCCGATAATTGTAGAGCATTGGAAGAAGCATTGGAGTTTAGAAGAACTATCATATAACCTTACTGTTTGATGTGATGTGAGAAAAAGGAGCAGTTGTATACCTTTTCCACGAGGAATTTTAGCAAAATTAATTCTGAGAGTAAGCTGGTATCCTTCTTTTTGGGGTTCAACAATGTCGACAACATCGGAGCAAGCTTCCTGTACCATTTGTTTCGTGTATGTAGAAAGCCCAGATGCTAGCAAGAGTCCTTGGGACAGTCGCGGGGTTGCAATTGACAAGTATTTATGCTGTGGATCAGCCGCTGAAGACTTCCCGACATCATACATAATACAACCACAAAGTTACAGGATAATGAAGTCTCAAAAGGACATAAATTAAGTCATTCGTTGAACTCACCATCAAAATAACACAGTAGGAAAGTTTTTACCTCAATGTGGTATTCCACAGAACCAAACTCGTACAAGTGATGGTCAAAATCCACGGCCTTCTCAGCCCTGTCACAAATGAAGTTTATTGATAATTATGACAATATATACTGGCTTCAGGTTGCAGCTAGGCTATTCATTCACTATGAGCGAATTGAAGAAACATTTCTTAAAGCACTTACCGATACAACTTGAGCAAAATTTCCCTCAGTGCCGGTGACACCCTCTCAAAGCATGCCATGCTTTCCTTCTCTTCTCCGTCCTCTAACATGCAAACTCAGATATACAATACCTTTTGAATTTGAGATGTCAAGTTGTTAATGTGAACTTTGAGTAAAAGCTAAGTTGGAATCTATTGCAATGATATTTAGCAACCTTTGAAGCAATTACCCACCTACCTACCTGCCTACTATTTTGTCATCAGCGTTTCAATGTATTTTTTCTTATAATTAATACCATAGACAAGCATGTCATCACTTGTTAGATCCTTTTTAGATATTTGAAGGTATCTTATCACCTATTTTACTTTCTTCTAATTGGTCAGACGATTATTCCCTTAATGTTAATAAATTTTCAAATTTTAATTAATATTTTTGATACAATATAATTTATAATCGCTATCTTTTAGGTAAATTGTCGGATTGCATAGAATAACTTAAAAATTATTTAATACAACTTTTGACAACTCCACAAGTCATACTTGCTTGAATGCATTTGTAACCTTAATCTGACAGATGACCTAAATGGATTAATCACAGATTTATGCAACAAATGATTAAATTGTAATAAATATTAAAGAGACAAATGAGAGAATTAGAGCTGCATTTGTTTCAGGATCGATAACTATATAACAAGTACATTATGAAAACACTAATTATCGGGAAATCAGGGTTGGATATGATCCAGCGTGTAATTTTTTCAATGAATTTTCTAAAGGCTAAAATTGCTCAAAATTTATAAAATGATTGACGTACAAAACATAATAAAATATGAATGATAATTTGTCTTATTGTGAAACTTGATCTTTTTTCTTGTTATTTCCTTTGAATTGCTTTTGAAACTAGTTAATTATAACCACCACAGTTGCATAATTGTCTAATATCTAACAATATTCATATAAATATCACTACAAGAAATTGTATTTTTAGTGAAAGCAAAAATTGTCACTAAAAGCGGTAATATTAGTCACTATTATTAATAGTGTCCAATTTTTGAAGCTGTCAACTCCCATCATGAATACCTTCATCACTATTGAAATAGTGACTAATTTAAGAAAATGGTCACAATTATGAAACATTTTTATGACAAAAGTACTGATACTAAAAACTATGGAATGTGTGACAATGTTATATGGTAACAATAACTTTATATATTTATGGCAAGTTTGTCGACACAAATAATATAAAGTAATGACAAGTAAAGTCGTAATAATAATTCATTTTATTGTGACAAAAGTACTGAGACTAAAAATTATTGAATATGTGACAAAACTATATGGTCACAGTAACTTTACATATTTATGATAAGTTTGTCAATGTAAATAATGTAAAATAGTAACGAATAAAGTCTTAATGTAGTAAATTTTATTGTGACAATATCATCGCCACTAAAATAATTTAAAATAGTGACAAAATATTTGTCACTTGTGCTTTTTTTATTAGCGCCCTTTACTTCTTGATCACTAGTATTTTAAGGAAAAAAGTGTCAACATCATTTTTTCACAAAAATGAAAATTTGTTCTTACAAAAAAAATCACTAATGTGTTTATTATTGTCACAAATAAAACTATTAATTCAACAATGGAATTACATTAGTGATAAAAGAAATGTGTATCAATGACCATATTGTCTAACGTATTTCTTCACAAGTATAAAAGTCATATGTTACAATAATATTGTTACTAAATAAAGATTATATGTGACAATAAATTTATCACTAACATATTCATGTTTGTCACAAATAATATTATTAAATTTAACAATTTAATTGCTTAATCAATAAATTCTTTTGCATTGGTGGCCATAAAATAGAAGTTGTCACAAATGATACAAATTTTTATTGCCAAGATATTGTCAAACAAGCAAATAAAAATTATTAGTATATATAAAAATCACCAAAATGTAAAAAATTCTAATTTCCAATGTATAAAATTAGAAATTGTAATTTCTAAGATAATTATATTTATTACAATTATCTCAAAATACCAATTACTAATTTAAGCTAAAACTCTTCGAGGTAAATTTTTCACTATTAATTTGTTTCCTACAAAATAAATAAAAATAGAATCAATTAATTAGTTTATAAAATATT
>JANZLX010000212.1:22815891-22828497 GCA_025531955.1 Erythroxylum orinocense
TCACCCAAAATTTGCATCTATTTTTCAGGTCTTGAAGAATACCCCGGTTGACACGGGAGTATGTCTACTGTAGGCAATTGAAGGATAGAGGTCGGGATCAATTCGCGTCTGCATTAGTGTCCCATAGAATTGTATTCCGCAATCTTTGTAAAATGATGCTTTGTATTTATAGTGGGCCCAATGTGGTTCTGTTGTTTTGATACCTTAAATGGTTATTGTAAATTATTGTTGACTGATTGTAATAACTGGAAATTTTATTCATGAACGTGGGCTCAAATTGTTTACTGTTGATTTCGCGCACATGAATGAATGAAAAAAAAAGTTTATATTGAGTTTCGACTGACTGATATAGCATGCCACCCTCGCGGGGCACGAACTCGAATATCACCAACGATGTCGGGTTCGGGTCACGCGGGAGTGGGGTGTTACATTTCCACCAAATGAAAAATGTATTATTGCTTAATTAACAACCATTGCTATAGTGAAACCTTTCCAATCTTGAATGATATTGTTCTTGAGTAAATAAAACTTAATCAAGATTTACTTATAAAGTAAATATCCTGAACTCCATGAACTTAAATATCAATTCATACATGAAATAATGGATATCTTTAATACTTCACAAGTATTTGATATGTCAAATACTAAACATCTTTAGTACATTATCTATGTACTTGGACTTAGAATAAGTGAACAACATCTAATCTATCTCTATAGATCTAATTCTAAAAATTAAGGTGGTACCTTTTTCATATCCAACATGAGTTGTTCTTGGACAATTATGTTTTCAACAATTAAAAATTAGAATTGTTGTGCTTTATAGGCAATATGCCTTCACATACTCCCATTGAAAAGGACAACTATACTCCTATTAACCTTCTTGTAGACATGATAAATTCACGATCATCTTTAAATCAAACTCTTTGAATACATCATAAAAGTGAATCTTTCAATGCTTCGTAGCCTTTTAACTATACATCAAGTGTATCGTTAAAGGAACTAGTTCTAATTTGATGTACTATTGAGATTTGAACTTTTCAAATTTCATCTTATTCCCACTAATTATCCTGAGATCCATTTTCCTATAAATATATATTAAAATAAACAACTTGTTTAATTGATCCATAAGAATATAGCCAACCTTTTGGATATCTCATGACCCTTTACAACCCATTTTAGTTCTAAACTTAATGGATTATATATATGCTTCAACTAAGCATCAAATCTTTAAATCATTAATTTTGACTCTTTCAAAGACTTAACGTTTCATATCTAATATGAAATATTGCTAATTGATTCAGTTGGAACCATTCAAGGTAAGTCATTGTACTAGATATTGCTATAGAAGAAATACTATTGCATCATAAAATATCTCATATTGTATTTTCCTCCATACATAAATCCACTCTCTTATGAATTTTAGTTATAAAGGTATTTACTAGAGAATCTCATCCCCTATAAATAACTAAAAATTTAAAACTTACTACTATGATCTCATCGAAGTTCTTCAGCATTCTCAATGCTTAATTTATATTCAAATTTAAACAATTTGAATTTTTCAAAATTTTAGATCATTATTTCATTTGATGCATATACGATATTGCATAAAGTCATTAGTAATCTAATAAAATATAAGTATTATCCTTTTATGAATTGTCACTCCATCCAATACATCACATGAGATTTAACAATTCAATAGCATCATCATCCTTTCATAAAAGGTTGATTTGGTTATTCTTCAACCTGAAAAGTTTTATAAGTTTTATATAATTCATAATCATAAGGATACACATATCCTTATATCTAACTTTATAATTCTCGTTTTATTTAACCAACATGGCATAAAAGGATAATCTCGATAATCCAAATTTTTATTTTTTTCCACTTATGATAAGAATAAGTCTACTTTGGTTCGATACATGCAAACTATTTGCTTAAACTTGATCGATTAATTTTACTCAACAATCTATTTATTGTCATGCTTTGAACATTATAATAATGTTGAATCTAAATTCAAAGCATGAAATAGAAATACATATGATCTATATCATATCTCATATAGGCATGAAAAGTCATGCAATCATTTTCTTCTTATGACAACTAGTATCATACTATAGCAAAGCCTTTAATTGGAGTCCACAATCATGGTTTAAGTAGGCTAAATTAAGTGGAATAATTCCATCAAGGTACTATACCTTTTAGCGCTACTTAATGCAACCTCTTACATCTTGCTATCATAGTGTTGACACACATCTTACATATTGTCTTCAAAGTTTATGAGACATTAGCTAACTCAAAATGTCAATATATGTTATCATCTATATGATTTTGACATATCTCTAAAATGCTGTCACCGAATCCTTAATATGAATTATAGCAAAATTACATAATTGATATACAATTTTTGTTTTCTAACTTTGAGAACTCTTCTCAAACATAACCCTATGTTCAAGTTATTGAGTTCACTAACTTAGAATCAACTATACTAAACAAGGTAAATTCCACTCAAAACAAAATATAAATGTACGAAAAACAAGTAATTAATTATAAGTCATGACTACTAAATGAGATTAGGACTTTAATCTTGTATTTGGTTACTCCCACAATTTTATTCGATATAATAACACTACAAGAAATTGCATTTTAAGTGAAAGCAAAAGTTGTCATTAAAAGTAGTAATATTAGTCACTACTATTAATAGTGTCCAAATTCGTCATCTCCCGCCACAAATACCTCCGTCACTAATAAAATAATGACTAATTTAGAAAATGGTTATAATTCATGGCAAAAGTATTGAAAGTAAAAACTATGGCATGTGTGACAATACTATATGATCACGGTAACTTTACATATTTATGACAAGTTTGTCGATACAAACACTATAAATAGTGACAAATAAAATCATAATAGTAGTTCCTTTTAATGTGACAACATTGCCATTAAAATAATTAAAAAATAGTGACAAAATATTTGTCACTCGTGTTTTTTATGTGTCCATTACTTCTTGATCACTAATATTTTAAGGAAAAAGTGTCAACATCATTTTGTCACAAAAATGCAAATTTGTTCTTACAAAAATATTGTCACTAATGTGTTTATTATTGTTACAAATAAAACTATTAATTAAACAATAGAATTGCATTAGTGGTAAAAGAAATTTGCATCATTGACCATATTGTGTAACATATTTCGTCACAAGTATGAAAGTCATATGTTACAATAATGTTGTCACTAAATAAAGATTATATGTTACAATAAATTTATCAATGATATTTTCAGGTTTGTCACAAATAATATTATTAAAATTAACAATTTAATTGCTTAATCGATAAAAAATTTTGGATTAATGGCCATAAAATAAAAGAAGTCACAAATGATACAAATTTGTAATGCCAAGATATTGTCACACAAGAAAATAATATTATTAATATATATTAATATAAATATAAAAATCACCAAAATGTACAAAATACTAATTTCCAATATATAAAATTATAATATTTTAAAAAATTATATTTATTACAATTATCTCAAACTGTTGCGTACTAATTTAAATCATGAATAGACAAATCAGGCCATTCATCCATTCTTAATTGTCTTATAACTTGGTCACATCCCTTTTTGGTCTCCACAAATAACACAAAATTCTGAGTTCCATCCATAACTTCCTTTAGCAATTTAATCAATTTATATGGAGAAGCATATAAGGCATCAACAACAACATACTACCAAATCTTCAAGTCTCAACTACAAGTTATCAAAACAAACAACAACCATATCCTACAAGATCTACTACCTCAGCTGTAGTTGTCAACAGAAACCTGTTGTACTTCTCCACATCTGTGAGAACCTCAATAACTTGGTTTATTAATTGGTTAGCTTTCAGACTTGCTAATCCAATGATTACCTGAAAATCATACAATGCCAACAAGAAATGGTGAATCCATGGAAACCAAAAAGCATGCTTTAGTACAAACAGATCCTATACCTTGTACGGATTTCACAAAAATTGCTTGTCAAAATTTCCACCTCTTTCGGCCACGTAACACTCCAACATAATGTTTGTCTATCTGGTTGGATCGGCCACAAATACATAGGTATTATATCAAAGCTTAACCCTTCAATATATGAAATTTCAAGTGCAATAAGTTTAATTAGAGTATCATCTTCAGATAAACAATAGTTCCATAAAAAAGTTTTATATAGTCAAAAAGAAAAAATAACACGCAAACAAATCAAAAATTCTTTGGCTTTATTTGGATGCCATAATGCACACCTTCCATTTGAAATTTCAAATTAGTTACAGCCACCAATTAAAAGAGAAAGTATTAGAAAGATGAATACTTAAGGCATAATTTTTCTAATATGAGGCTCAAATCTCATGTCCAACATTTGATTAGCCTTGTGCAATACAAGGTAGGTCACTCTTCTCAAGTTTGTGTTTTGAGCTTCCAACATATCCATCAATCCACCAAGAGCAGCAATGACAATCTCAACACCTGGAAAACGGCAAAACTTTAATAATTAGCTCAATAAACTAACCGCACTACAGGTCAATAAATAGCCCATTGAGTTACTTGAATAAATTAATTACCTCTTTTCAGATCACGAATTTGTGGCCCTTTAAGTGCACCACCGTGTACACAAGTACTCCTGATGTTTGAAAATGAACCAGTCTTTAGAGCTTCTTCTTGAATTTGAACAGCTAGTTCTCTTATGGGGGCTAATACTAACACAATTAGACCCTCTCCTTGAACTAAAAAATTACAAAGGATTCAAAGTAGGTTCAAATATCGAGCAACTTAAAGTAACACCTCAGCTCGAGAAACAAAGGCAATAGATACTTAGCCAATTTAGGTTGTGCACTAACATGTACCAAAGTAGGTAGCAAGTATACCAAAGTCTTTCTAAAATCAGTCTCTGCAATGCCAATTAAATCTCTACCCTTTAGGGCCATTGGCCACCCTTGAGCCTGAATTGGTGTAGGCTTAACATATCCTAACTTAGCAATCACCTCTAAGCAGTAACCTACAATATGAGGCATGTAACAATCAGATTCGAAATGCAAACAAAGATCTTTTGAAAGCATCAATTTTTTTCTATTTTATTGGGCAAGTTGGCATCCTCAAACATTCAGATGGTCTTAGGCACATCAAGTCCTTCAACAGTGATATCCCTTTTTGCTCTATACATTTTAATATCGTGTTCAAACGTAGACCAGACCGAGGGACTCTCAATGTAGAAATTTTTCTCAAAAGGCACTACATTCCCAAAATCTTGTCTTAGAAGAGAGATATTATCCAAGTCCCCTCTCGAACTTCCTGCTCCACTATACCTATTTCCTCTTCTCCCAAAGCAACCACTGTCAAAACCTTTGCCACCTCCGGGATCTCTGCCACCTCCACCACGTACCACGTCATGCCAACCATTAGGGAAGTCCCTTCCGCCTCGGCCACCATCACCCCACTCAATATCAATCCTGCTAATAGGCAACTCGGATGGCGGATAACAACCTGACGGTGCAGAACCGCCTTTTCCTTCTAGGGTTTTCACCTTTTGTTTTCCTCAAAACTAGAGCAAGAGTAAGAGCTCTTTAGTCTGTTTGCATATTCTTGGCCATCAAGAATATTAAAAACTATTAATTTATCTTTTCACCTGCTTAAGACATTAAGTATGTGAAATATATGAAACTAATTTTGCAAGAATTAAAAATACCAAATAATACGTAATATTTATTTGATTGCATTTTATGAGTTATATTTGTGAATGTCATGAAAATCATGAGTTATAAGTGTTTTTGAGTTTGAAAGATATTTCTTCTTATAATTATTGGATTTTCTTTTGCTAAAGTTTATGCTTTCTCTTTTGAATGTGAACATAGGATTAAAGTCAAACCACGTAAATTTTGCGATCAAGGTTTTCCTCCCGTTTGTCTTATTATTTTAATTATCTTGATTTATAACAAATTGATATTAAAGCTAGAAATAGTTAGTTTATAATGGTAACCAAATTCAAGATTAAGAAATTTGATCACAATTCTTACTTTAGCTTATTGTATGTATGATATTCTAGTTCAGTACAAATATCATAAGGCATTATTAGGGAATAAAAATACACCAACATCTATAAATGCAAAGCAAGAAGACAATTTAGTTGAGATACTTGAATCAATTTTGAAAGAGATCATCAAATTTATACGTTATTTCTAAGTTGTTTAGCGCCTAGGGCTTGATGGTTGTCTACACTTTGTTGATTATGGCTCATAACATTGTTGTATTGACTATAAATATATTAATATGATATCATTTTGATTGAAACCTTAAGTTTAGACTGTGTTGGAACATCCCATAAATTTCGGTACAGTCATGCTCATCTTTTTCCCGTCATACCGGCTTTCAATTGGTCAACTTCAAATTTCAAATTTTCCACGATTTTTCGTGGTTGGTGCCCACAATTTTAAGGGTACATTAATGTTGGATTGTTCAAGAACTTTCCACAAGATTATATGAATCAAATATTTAATATGGATTAAATTTATTACGTATTTAAAATGAACAACTTAAAAATAAATTCAATATATAAATTCTAGTGTATTTGTTCCCTTTCCAAAAGAATAGCATCTCTAAAGCTTGCATCTTATAAAATGGTAGATATTTAATTGACGAATAATCAAATTTCATTGACAATTTATTGTGACTTATGTAAGATAAAGATAAAAAGTTTTAGTTGATAAAAAACTTCATCTTTTCTTTTATTATATTTAAACATTTATTTATTTTGATTTTGATAAAATTTCAAAGTTATGTTTGGCAAATATCTATTGGTATGTAAAATATTACTTTTGGATTATCAAAATAAGTAATTTGAATATTTTATAAGAAAATATTTAAATTTGTTTGCAAATAATAATATTAAAGAAAAAATTGTGACAAGTACTTTTTAGTCCCTAAAATTTGTACAATAATGACAATTAATCATTAGAGTAGATAATTTTAATATGTTATTATAATAAGAAATAGTTATCATTAATTTGTTACGTTTATATTGGTAATAACCTTTGTAATAAAAAGATGACGATCAAATGACAACAAAATTTCTTGTTACAAAAATTACAAATCGTAGTGACTACAATGATAGTTTCGTTTTGGTGACACTATTAAGTAGACACTAACTAATTGAATTTTTATTAACAAAATTTTTTGTTGAAAAAATAAAATATCGTGTAACGGTAAATCATTTCATCACAGTAAGAGGAAAATATTAGTGACCAAACTATGTCTTGTCACAACAAATAAAAAATATTAGTGACCAACATATGTTTTGTTACAATTATAATTTATTCCTATCAAATTTACTTTGACGCCAAATTGCATATGCTTTTAGTGACAGAAGTTAGTGATAAAAGAAATTTTGACACAATTTAATTATGAAAGATACTAAATTGTTACTATTACCATTGTACTAGTGACAAAAATAATAAATTACCACGGCTAATTTAAACAATAGTGTCAATCAATTGTTTTGTCACTAGAAACCTCATATCTACATTGAAATGATGATAGTTAGTTATAAAAAAGTTGTCACTAAATATCTTAACTCTTGTAATGTGGCCCTCACTACTACTTGAAAGATTACTTTAATCTTTCTAATGAGCCAGGATCTCATTCAAATATAGTTAATCTTGAGTTTTCTCAACAAACCAACTAAACTTAAATTATGTAGGTAACAACTTTATCAATCATATCTCATGTGACTCAAAGATCTGTTAGGTGACAACTCTTGTCAAAAGATATCTAATATGTTGTTCCTAACCCTACCTTTAAATTTATGTCATCATAAGTTTGCTCGTCCAAATCACACAAATTTAGTTAAGTAGAACCCACTGTCATAATACTAAACATGTTCAGGTTAAAGTGGTCTTGAGTTTGCTCAACAAGCTTACGATAAACAGAAATCTGGTTTATTCTTATAATAATGGAAGGCAATAATTACGTTCTTATCATGAACTTAATATTTTAATGAGGGATTTAATTTCATTCGTTTCAATAAACATAAAATTGCATGTAAAAATATCACACATATAAGACATACAATTTAACATGTATCCAATATATACATCAACCACATAACTAAAGTATGCAACTTATACACTCATAATTAAATTATACACATAAAATATCAAGCTTCGCTTGATTTTACTTAATGTTCATCATAATCTAAAATAATATTTTCAATACTTTGGAAAAATTAAATTGGATTAAACTCATCGATTCTAAATAAATTAAATTCCTATTCTAAATAGAATTTTAACTTTGATGTGAAAACAATTTTTAAATTTAATTAAAAACTATTTTCAATTATCCTGACTCCTTTAACAAAATTTATCTGAAAACAATTTTCAATAGATTATGTTTCTTACTTATTATAATTTAGAAAAAAAAATCCTTTTCCAAAATTATATAATTAACATATTCTAATCTAACTAGAAATTAATATTTCTAATTTCATTAGGAAATTAATATTTCTATTATCATTAGAAATTGTGTTTCCTTAATTAAAAAACCATTTTCTAATATTAAAAGGAAACTAATTTCAAAATTAAATAAAACACTTTTAAATTTAATTAAGAAAGTTCTTTACGTTATTTGTTTAAAGAATGATTTCTTAATTAATTAGAAAATATTTCTTAAATAAGTTAAAAAACTAATTTTCAAAATATTAAAGAAATCATATTTTTCTTAATTAACAAATGAAAACATTTTTCAAATTTTAATCAAGAAAAATATCCTTTATAATAAATCAAGAAACTTATTATTTATAAATAAAGAAACAATTTTTAAATAAATTAAATAATAATTCTCTAATCAAATAAAGTCATAAATTTAATTTATCTCAATCATATTGAAATAAATAAACTTAATTAAGAAACACCTTTCTTAATCATTTAAGAACACTTTTCTTAATTTTAAGGAGTATAATTAATTAATTTCAATCTAATTAAAAATAATTAATTCTAATTTTATATTCGAAATCAACCTAATTATTAATCTTAATCATATTAAAAAAATAATTAATAAAATTTTGGAATTGAATTTTATAATTAATTTAATTTAATAGTTTAACACTTGAAAAATTAAACTAAATTTCAAAACAATCCTAATAAAATCAACCATTTGAAAAAAAATTTCACAACAATTAGAAAACACTTTTCTAAATTTATTAGGATCTAAACCTACCTAATTTTGTTAAAAATTTTAATTAAAAAGGCTTAAAAATATAAAAGGGCGAACTGTCCGTGCACGCGCCGACATATTTTCGACATGTCTCTTATACTACACGCGCCTGTAACATCTGTCCCAGAGACTTTGAATTTACACGCGCCCCTTCGTTTTCCAGATTAGGTTTTCTGGAATTGGTTTTTCTACGCTGCCACCTCGACCAATCCATTCTCGTTGATGTTGTGCCACCTTGTTGCAGACTTTGGTGACGTCTCCCTTTCGCTGCTGCATTCTCCTACTATTGTACTGCCTCTTGTCGGCGACTAATCGCACCTCACTAATGACGATTCGCCACTGGTTTGTGGGCGTCTATGTCCTACCAGCGACGATTCAAGCCATTGGTGATACTTCATCAAAATCCAAACAATAACGAAAAACCAATACACAATAAAACTTCCAGTAATCGCAACAGCCACAAAACACACATTTTTCAGACGCAACCATACAGTCCCAAACACTATCTTATTTCGTCATTTAGCCTCCCAAACAGATGCGAAAAACAACCAGATGCGCATATATTCAGTTTTTTCAGATCACAACTCGAATTCTAGCAGTCACACAAACACAATAACACATATTCACAGAAAAATGAGTTTTCCAAACTGCAAAAAATCGTAAAACTCATAAAACACAAACAATCCAACAACTTAGCAAAGAAGGATTCCACTGTGGGGTTGTGTTTCCAGAACCTGGGTTTCTAACTTTCTGGGTTCCTTTAAGAATAAGATATGATCTAATTATAAGAATTAGAGTTTTTCAATTCCAAATTTCAATCAATAACAATCAAATTATAGAATTAAATCCAACTCTAATGCCACTATTAGAAAACTGGGCTGAGATCTTATCTAGACCGTAGTAGAATAATTACAAAAATTTTTATAATTTTTTATTTCCCAAAAATCAAGACATCTTTAATTATATAAAATGATTAAAACATAATTATAATAAAGCATGAATCGAAATTCATATCTTATTTCGAAGCTTGATGCTTATCTTATCGTATCCTTCGAACTATTTCCGAAATCTATCAATCTCAACTACCATAACTACACAAATGTTCAACCTCTAACTTTATCTACAAAATGAATTGATAGAATTCTATAACTCTTACAAAGAAAGTTAAGCAAGAAGTGTTAGGTCTATTAGAACTTAAGCCTATCTATAATATGTTTTGGACGTTTTAGTAATTTAATTGAAATTAAATTATAATTAAATATCGATTATGCCTAAAGAAGATCTAATCTCTCATATTAATCATTATTTATTAAATATCTCATATTTAATCATAAAATTTCTAAAACTTTACAATCAAGTCTAGCTTAATTAAATTATCATTACTCTCTTCAACCTATTCTTTATGTAGGACCCGTTAGGAGCTCAAATATGTTGACAATGTTTATAAATTATAATTCTAAAATTAGAATTAGATAAAATAAAATTTCTTTTAATTTATTTTGATTCGCTAATTAAACATTTTATAATTATAAATCAAGACTATCGTCTAGCAATACATCATGATCATATAAATATTTAGGAATGTCAAAATAGTTTTACTAACCTTTCCGTGCATGATTTTTCCTTATAATTCAGTCATTTTTTCATATAATGTTTTGATTAGATAGAGCATGGAACAAATGTCTAGTCTTTTTTAGTCCAATTATATTAGTTCTCTACCATTAGTCATCGATTCGATTAATGACATTTGTAAACTATTTACAAAATATCATTCTACTTTGGCCAAGGATTACAAAATATCATACTATTTACAATTGCAATAATTTAAAAAAATTAATTTATTTGAAACTAAAGTTCATTACTCCAACCTTGATAAATAAAGTGAAATTATCATATTTAATGTTTTTTAAATTTAGTGTAGGACTCAAAATTTATGTCAAACATAGTTATAACTTTGGAGGGATATGTTAGAGTTGAAAGACTTCAAATTGAGAAGGATTAAAACTGAGTACTTAGAGTATAAATTTTTGGGTTTTGTATAGAGGAAGATTGGTTTAGAAGTTATACCACAGAAAGAGTATTTTAAGTATTTAAGAACTGTCATCCAAAGTAATGAAGAGATTAATGAAGGCATAGTTTACCACATTAGATCAAGATAACTTAAATGGAAGAGTGCATAAGGAATATTATATGACAAGAAGATATCGCTCAATCTTAAAGATAAATGCCATTATTTAGTGATTAGGTTAATCATGCTCTATAAGGTAGAGTGTTGGCCCATCAAATAGGTGTCTAGTCATAAGTTAATGGTGGTAGAAATGACAAGGCTCTGTTAGCAATCTTACTAGAAGAGATAAGGTTAAGAATGTAATGATAAGAAGCAAACTAAGGGTAACTAATATTGATGAAAAAAATAAGAAAGGTAATAAGCAGTTCAGACATGTTAAGAGGAGATCTCATGACACTCTAGTGAGAAAATATGAGAAGATCGTACTTAGGGCGTGAAAGAGGAAAAGAGAAGGACTTAAGAAGAACTAGGGTTTTATCAAAAAAAAAGGAGAAGAAGAAGAACTAGGGAAAATGATCAAGAGCGATATAGCTCTACTAGAACTAGGGTCATTCCTAATGTTTTGTAGGCCTTAGGCAAAGTAAAAAGAAGAACCCTAATAAATAAAAAATATACAAATATATAAACTTTAAAGCATATTTTATTATTAAAATTTAATATTCATATAAAACTTATGGATAAGATTTAATATCCAATGATAATTTATTTATTATAAAACTTAATTAATGAGAGGTTCATAATTTATAATTAATCTTGAGTTAAGTAATATTTTTTCTATAAAACTTTGATTCTTTGTGTTCAAATAATTTCCTAATATAGAATTATAAATAAGAATAAAACTCCCTAATTTACATTTTCTAAGTTAAAATAAAACTCATTAGTAATAATTATGATAAAGCACTATGATTGAATAATTAAATCCTAAAGAGAAAATAAAAATTATCAATGATCAAACTAAAATTAGAGAAATTATCCTAACACATAGCAAAGAGGCTACCTTAAGCTTCTCCTTGTGACATAATTGGAGCATCTAAGGAGTTACATTAATTCCTAATAGTAAGATTAAGAGAACAACAAAAAAAAATCAAATGAAAATAATATGTAAAGAAAAAAAAGAAAGCTAAGAGGATTTGAATTTAGTGAATAAAATATATAATCATGTCTACAGAAACATTGTCAAATGTTATATTGATGAGAAAAAATTGTTAGATGAGACAAATTAATTATAATTGGTTTGGGTGGGTTCCGAAGCCCACAGGGGAGTAGCCCCCGCTTATGGATCTGCCCAAATAGGTATTGTCCGCT
>JANZLX010000212.1:22960119-22971073 GCA_025531955.1 Erythroxylum orinocense
ATCTGATTAATAAAAGGAAGGGGACTGTGATCTTTATGAGTAGCAGCATTTAACTTTCTATAATTAATACATACTCACCATCCGGTTTGAACTCGGGTGGGTATCAACTCACCTTTCTCGTTTGTCACAATAGTAATTCCAGACTTCTTTGGAACCACTTGGACAGGACTTACCCACTTGCTATCAAAAATCGAGTAAATAACCCCAATATGGAGAAGCTTTAGTACCTCCTTCTTCACATCTTCCATCATCGGAGGATTCAGCTTATGCTGAGCTTGCCTTGTAGATTTTGCATCATCCTTCAACAAAATGCAGTGCATGCATATGGAAGGGCTTATCCCTTGGATATCTGAGATGGTCCACCCAATGGTCTTCTTATGCTCCCTTAGCATTCGAACCAACCACTCCTCTTAAGTAGAAGTTAACTTCGTCGAAATGATAACTGGGAGAGTTTGTTTATCTCTTAAATAGGCATACTTTAGATATGTAGGGAGTGGCTTCAATTCCAATTTCGGTGCCTGCACATCAGAAAGTAACAACTTCTGTTGAGCTTCAGGTATTTGTATAGAAGCCAAATCATACCTTTTTGGACAGCTTTCCAATGAGTCCAAGGCAGCTATTGTTTCCACAAGCTCCTCTCCCATCTCAACATCAGTGTTGGCTTCTACTTCCATATCCTCAGTTAAAGCTATTTCCAAATGATCCCTGTAACTTAATTTAAACATTTTTTGAACAAAAGGATCGATCACATCAACAGAAAAAACACAATGCTCATTAAGAGGATGTTTCATGGCATCAAAAATGTTAAAATGAATTATTTCCCTATCAAATTCCATTTTGAGCGTGCCTTTACGAACATTTATCTTAGTTTGAGCCGTATTAAGAAATGGTCTCCCCAATAAGATAGGTATTGGATTGCTTGAGGCGTCATCATTCATATCCATAACATAAAAATCTGTAGGAAATACTAACTCAATCACATACACCAAAGCATCCTCATCCACATCATCAAGATAAGCATTAGTGCGATCAGCCAATTGGATGACTACACTTGTTTTTTTTTCAAAGGGCCTAAATTGAAAGAAGCATAAATCAAATGAAGCATCACATTAATGGAAGCACCCAAATCCAACATTGCTCTATTGATCATAGCATTACCAATTTTGCAAGGAATAGTGAACATACCTGGATCCCAGCATTTTGGAGGCATCTTCTTTCTGAATACTACGGACACATTCTCACCTATCATCACTTTCTCATCACCCCTCAATTTCCTCTTGTATGTACATAGTTCTTTGAGGAATTTGGCATATCTTGTCACTTGCTTGATTGCTTTGGGGAAAGGTATGTTGACTTCTACCTTTCGGAAAGTCTTCAATATCTCTTTATCCTTTCCCTCTTTATTTGGCCTCGTTAATCTACTCGGAAAAGGTGGAGGGTTAGTTTTATTAATATTGGGACTTTCGACGTTAACCATCGTACTTGATGACGAATTTTTTTTCCTTTTCCAATTCCTTCTCGATCTCTTCCTTGGTAGCAATCATTGTTGGGATATTTTTGGGTCCTTTAATCTCCTTTCCACTTCTTAGGGTTATAGCACTAACATTTTTTGGGTTCACCTCGGGTTGTAATGGCAATTTTCCTCCTCCTTGCGATTCTAGGCAATTGAGCCTTACCTCTATTTGACCCATTTGGTATTCCATACTCTGTTGGCTTGCTTTTGTTTCCTGTTGGCTTGCTTTTGTTTCCTGTCGAAATTGTTGAAACTGCTACTCCATATCCTGTTGAATTTTCAAATTGGTAGCGACAAGTTTGTTAAATATTTCTTCTAAAAAGGCACCTGAATTGGAAGAAGAAGCTCCTTTTGCTCTTTGTTTCCTTAGTTGAAATCCTGGTGGCCCTTACAGCCGATTCTGAAAGTGATTTTGCTGTCAATTCCCTTCATAACTCAAGTTGGGGTGATCCCTCCAACCTGGGTTCGTCTGCAAGTATGGGTTATAATGGTTTGGGAAGTTCCCTTCTGCAACATTCACGTGCTCCATACTCCCTTATTACAAAGCTAGGCACTTGTCAGTTGGATGACTTATGTTTGAACATATCCCACACGCTTTCTCTTGTGCCTATCGAACTACAATCTATCTCAGAAAAGATGTTAGTTCATCTAAACGATGTTCAATAGATGAAGTGCTTACCTCATTTACTCATCGAACATCATTACGAGTGTCGAATTGTTGGGTATTAGTGGCCATCTGCTCAAGTAATATCTTAACTTCAATGGGAGTTTTCTTGCAAAGTGCCCACCACTTGCCGCATCAACCAAACTCCTCTTCGTTGGCAGCAAACCTGTATAAAAATATTGGATGAGAAGTTGCTCTGGTATGTTATAATGAGGGCAACTGGTACATAACTTCTTAAATCGCTCTTAGTATTTGTAAAGAGACTCTCTATTATGTTGCTTAATACCGCATATCTCCTTTCGAATACTTGTTGTCTTTCAGATCGGAAAACATTTTTCCAAAAGTAATATCTTCATCTCCAACCAAGTGTTCACACTTTTAGCCGGTAAATCGAATAACTAATCTTTTGCTACATCAAAATCAATACCAACAACATAACAATCCGAAAAGAAATTACAACTTTAAAATGCTAGAAATAGCTTAACCACGACTTGGTGTCGATATTCTCGTTGAACTAGCATCGAGAAGTTAGCCTTCCATTTCTGTTTTTATGCTCCAAGTGTGGGTCATACTACCGTTTACGATGAGATACATAAAAATGTTGAAGATTTTTGGTTCGATGGTTGGCCCTCACTATTGCTCTCGCTGTCCTCTTTTGCTCCTATGTTGATTTATTCTCCAGCCCTTGCCATCTATTTTCTGCATCTCCCAGTAGCAATCACCCCAGTAGCTCCTTGCTTTTGTTCTTCGATTTTTTCCTTGAGTCAACATTGTTCCTCCTGTATGTCTCTCCACACTGTTCCTGCAAAGACAATTAAAACATTCAGCACACTCAAAACCTCGTCCCCCCTTCTACGTGCGCGTGCGCGTTTTAGTTCAAAACGCGTAATGCTGCATTTAGGCAGCGTTAAACGTAGCTTTACATGCAACGTAACACTGCGTATACATGCGCTGTATGCAGCGCACAGACCTTCATTCAAATTTTTTTTTTTACAAAATTTGTCTCTTTTCCTTGTTAAACAATTCTGCTCCAATTTGCTTGAAAAAACCTTGTCTTTTTTATCTCAAAAATATATCAACATATCCAACCTAGTAGTCAACACAAATTAAACACAAATAAAGCATTTTATCTTTAAAATAGGATTGAAATCGCATGTAATTTCATAATAAAATATATGATAATTCAATCCTATCACAAGCAATAATAGAAGTTGAATTAGGCTTAGAGAGATCAATCAGCCTTGTCACATTAATTCAAGCATTAAATAAGCCTAATTAGTTGTTTGTTTGGCCTAATCAAAAGATTTTTCTATTTTGATGATTTCAAAAGATCTCTAATTGATTTCATGGTGCCTAAAAGTCCACTTTCTATATTTGGGTTTAAGAGTCAGTTCTGAAAAGGATTTCCTAAATCTTAGGGATTTACTTTTTTTAGGAATAAATCATTGCTAGAATAGTCATTAGGGTTTTCTTTAGCGTATATAACTGTCATCTTTTGTACAAGAATTGAATTTATATTGGAATTTTTATGAAAATGGTAAGGTTATTCACTTTGCTGGTTCTTCATTAAACTTGGAACTTATCAAGGTTATTCATTATGGTGTTCATATGACTTATCACTCTCAGTCTCTTCTTTTCGAAAGTGTGACATCAATATCCTTATGTTATAACTTAGGTTCATGTTTCTCTAAACATTGGTTAAGATTTTTCTTGAAAACAAAACTAATTTAGATTTCCTGGAAAAACCTTTCAACAACTTGTTCGTGGGTTCCTAGATCTTGATTTACAGGGTTCACATCAAACACTTTATGAGGCTGAGAAGGTAGTGGATAGATGAAGATCGAACAACTACTGAAAATTAGATGGAGACATCAAATTATCCCTATCCTATGGCTGGTATAAGACAACAAGGTAAAGACTTAGGCAAACGATTGGCAACTAGGTGAGCAAGAGGAGAGATGTTGTTGGTGATAGGGGAGTGAATGATAAGACTCGGTATTTTTAAAATTTTAAACTATTTTTATTTTAATAAAATATTAGAAAATTAAAAAAATAGAAATATCAAAGTAACAAAATTTTAAAAAACGTGAATTTAAATTATATAAGTGATCTAAATTAGAATTTGATACTAAACTTGATGTAGGACAGCAATGTAACTCAATCACATGTAAGGGAAAAAAAACACAATGCGACCATATATAAAAAGAGTAAACAAAATTGAAGTTTTTAAAAATATTTAATTGTTATTATGTTGGAAAATTAAAACAAGATCCAATCCAGACCATAATGAAATAATCACGAAACTTTTTCATATTTTAATGGTCTAAAAACTAAGATCACTTTAATTCTATAAAATAATTAACACATAAATCATGAATCTTAATTCATACCTTATTTCGAAGATTGATCACTTTTTTGTCATATCTTTTGATTAGTTTCAAAAAGTGGCTCATCTCAACCACCGTAACCCCCATAAATGTTCGTGATAGTGATAGTTTACATTATGTTTTGGTAGGTGTTTTAATATGTTTATAAGTGTTGAATAGATGATTATTACATATTTAGGCTTAAAATTATGTTAACGTAATTGTGTGTTTATGTTTTAAGTGTTACGTGTTTTAGGGCAAGATTTGGACCTTAATTTTATGTTATTGAGGTGTTTTTATGTGTTTTTTAGTGTATAAGCCCAGATAAATATAGATTGAAGGAAGTTGGAGCAATCTTTGACGAAAAGGCATGGTCACGATCGTGACATGGCAAAAGACCTCTCCTTAAGGTCATGATCCTGACTAAAGTGACACACTCGTGATGAAAGTGCTTTACATTAGGTCACAATCATGACACCTATAGTCATGATCATAGAAAAAGACATTTTTGTTATGTCACAATTGTGAAAGATGTTTACCAGATGAGGGGATCTCCTTCTATTTTCATGTTTAGAGGGTATTTTTGGACAAATTGGCATAGGTAAGACTTAGACTTATACCTAAAATGAATAGTAAACTATAAAAGAACATAACAAGACCAAAACAAACCTAGCGCCCATCTTACCAAAATGAGAAATAGCTAAGGAAGGTCAAGAGGAGAGAAAAAGAGCAGCAACAATAATCCAACCATTCCAGCAAGTTCTTTCTATATTTCTTTTGTTTATTTACTTCCATGTTCATGTATGAACTAGGATCGAGAATTTTGAACATATTGATGATGTTCTAATTTCATTTTAAGATTTGTTCTTAAATCATTTTATGAGTTGATTGCTTTTGATTTCAATGAAATGTTTTAGATGTTGTGACATTTGTTATTACTCATACTTCAATAATAAATTGAGAGATTGAATCAATAGTAATTTGATTAGGATAGGTAATGAGAGTTAACAACCTAATAAGTCACATAAATATGAAATCAATAATCATACATAGAGAGATCTTGTATAAGGACCCGATTATACAATAGATTGCTTAAGAACTAATCGAAAACATTAGGTTGTTTTATCAATTGAGAGATTGCATAAATTAGAATTTCGGAATCAATTAGGGATTAATAATTAAGGTAATGATTACGTCTTAAGAGAGAGTAATCAACCCCTAGAAAATTTAGGATCAATACTGACTGAATCAAAAACGATAAAGGTAACAAAATGATGATAGAATGAATCCTATACTCTCATAATTGGTCAATCTTATTTATTGTGGCCTCTCATTTGTTAAGTGATTAAGTGCTTTATTGGTTTAATTATGTTAATTTCAAAATTTTAGTTTCATTTAACTCATATTTGATTGTATTTTCTGTTTATTATTATTTTCATTTAAATCTAATTTTTACAACCTTAGACAAAGTTAAGGTTCAATTTACTTTTATGTAATTCCTCATCAAATGGACACCTCAATTACTATAAGTTTATGATCAATATACTTGCAGAACATTGAGGGTTTTTTATTAGCTCAAACTTGCTCAACAAGTTTTTGGCGTTGTTGTCGGGGAGTTTGTTTAGGATTATTTGAATTCCTATGATCTAAGGAATTGTTCGCCTTTCTTATGTCTATGCTACTGCATGAACACAAGAGTTACTCGAAATTCAAGGAAGGTCACCAAAACTTTAGCTCTTTATATCACCCATAAACAAGTGGACAAGTGGAAGTTATAAACCACAAGCTAAAATGCATTTTAGTAAAGACTGGGCATTAAAGTTGAAGGATGCCTTATGGGCTTATTGAACCTATTTTAAAACTCTGATAGGAACGACTCCCTTTAGGTTCATATATAGTAAAGCTTGTCATTTACCTATGGAATTGGAGCATCGATCATAGTAGGCAATGAAAGTTTCAAATCTTGATTGGAATCAGCAGGTGAGAAACAACCTTTGCAACTAAATGAACTCAAGGAGTTTTTCTTCAATGCATATGAAAATCCCAAGCTCTATAAGGAAAAGTTGAAGAGATGGCATAATTCTCATCTCAAGCAGAAGGAGTTCAAGGTGGGAGATGTGGTTTTGTTGTTCAATTCAAGGTCAAAGCTATTTTTGGGAAAACTCAAATTAAGATGGAGTGGCCTTTTACGGTCACTCAAGTATTCACGCATAGAGCTCTTAAATTGTAAAATTCAAACAAGGAAACCTTAAAAGGAAAATGGGCATCATTGCAAATCATATATCGAAGGAGTGGTCTCCATAGAAACAGAAGTAATTTCTTTACTTTTGAATAAGTAAAAAATCTTTCCAATGATGAAAGTTAAGCTAATAAACATAACTTAGCATGTTTAGTAGTTAATTATTAAATTTCGGTAGTTAGGTTTATTTTGAATTTTATAATAACCATAACTTAACATGTTTAGTATTTATTTATTAAAATTCGGTAGTTAGGTTTATTTTGAATTTTATAATTAGTTTTTTTTTTCTCTTAATCACAATGGTATGGATGGAGAAACGATGTCGTGTTGATGAGAATATAAGCTAGGGAAGAAACCCAAAGGTTACACACACAAAAAATCAAAAACAGGAAAAAGCATATAAAAATGACAATATCATTACCTACATTTGTAGGCACTGTCACGATCATGACTCTTAAGTCACGATCGTGACCCAGTTTCACCCTCCTTTTCACGATTGTGACTCACAATCGTGGCCCATTTTCACATCTACTGTCACAATCGAGACTCACGATCGCGATACCTATAATCACAATGATGACAAATGACCAAGAATAGGGGAAAAAAAGGATTTTCATGTTCTTTTCCCATTTTACTCCTCCTTCTTCCTACCTAAACCATATATTTCCTATTCCCCTCAGTTTGCTCACAATCAACTCTCTCTCTTAGTTTAAACTCTCACAAAGCTCTCTAACTTCTCTCTACTCTCAGCCTAGGATTCTTTATTTCTCTTCTTTCTTACACTCACAATTTACACTTTCCAAAAGATACAGGTATCAAGGTGTAGTGCAAAGAATGAAGCGAAGAAATTTGAAGCATCTTTTTTGATATATTCAAAAGAAGAAGCTATTCATTTCCAAAATCTTTGTTCTACAAATGTATGCATGCCTAGATACTTTGACTTTGATACGTTGGAACTTTTGGATTGAAAGACAAGGTTAAGAATTTGGGTAGAAAAGTTCAGTGGGATAAATTCATGACTTTTAACTTTGTTGTTTATGAGGAATTAACCCATGAATTTTTCACTTCTCTTTAATTTGAATTAAGTAAACCTAATGGATTTTGGTTTCGGTTATAGGTTAACCATACAAATTGAATTATGAGATTATGTGTGAAATTGGTAGATTCCTATAATCAACCATTGTTAATCAACAAAATGATTTTTTTGTCAACTGATATTGTACCTCAATGACTAGGTTGGAAGACTTTAATGTTAAGAATGCGTATAAAAATATTATTTGTAGTCCTGAAGACTTATGTTTTCATGTTTGGAGGGTACTTTTGGACAGATTGATGTGGGTAAGACCTAGACTTTACCCTAAATGACTATTGAACTATAAAAGATCATAACAAGACCTAAACAAACCTAGCCTCCATTTTACCAAATTGAAAAGGAGCTAAGGAAGATTAAGAGGAGAGAAGAGCAGTAGCAGCAGCATTCCATCCCTTCCATCTAAGTTCTTTCTATCTTTCTTTTGTTTATTTACTTTCATCTTGATGCATGAACTGAGATTGAGAATGTTGAACATGTTGATGATGTTTTAATTTCATTTTAAGATTTGTTCTTAATTCATTTTGTGACTTGATTGCTTTTTATTTCAATGAAATGTTTTGGATGTTGCAATATTTGTGATTGCTCATACTTCAATAATAAATAGAAAGATTAAATTGATAGTAATCTGATTAGGTTGGGTAATGCAAGTTAATAACCTAATAAGTCACATAAATATCAAATTGATAATTATACGAAGAGAGATATTGTGTGAGGACCTGATTATCTGACAGATTACTTAAGAACTAGTTGAAAACATCTGTAGTAGTTGACCTCAATTACTATAAGTTTACGATCCTCATACTTGCAGAACATTGAGGGTTTTACATTAAGTAAAACTTGCTCAACAAGTTTTTGGCACCATTGTCAGGGAATTAGTTTAGGATATTTGAATTCCTTTATTTTAAGGAATTTGCCACCTTTCTTGTGTCCATGCTATTGCATGAACACAAGAGTTCCTCAAAATTCAAGTAAAGCCACCGAAACGTTGGCTAAGGATTTCCCAACTCAACACTAATTGAGAGCAATATAACATTCTCCCTGATTACTTTAGGGTGATGAATCGTATCTCGATCTCTTAACTACCTCCATATAGCTCATGTTATATCCAATGACTACTAACCAAAACCTATAATTAGAATAGGTCATAAGTAGTATCAATGCATAGGAATCTCTATACAAGATAACTTTGAAATTCTCAAGTCAAATGATCACTTTTACAATCATCAAAATGAGAATTTTTATTGACACACAAGTAATGTTCCTAATGAATTTCTCATATCAAGTCAGTGAACTTACTCTCTAACAAGCACTCACACATTTGTTTAAGTATCTCCATACTTTAGTTTATAAGATTAATTATTTCCTTCATAAGGAAAAACTTAATATGTGTTAATCTTTTACATTCTATTACTATTCAGTCTTAATAAAACAATGACCATGAATAATTTAGGAGTAATACATAAATATGATATAAATCTTATAATTATAATTTTATTTGTAATATATAATTATCCCATAAACTTTATCATATAAATTTAGATATGTACAAAATAAAGAATGTCTTTAAATAATTGTCGCTAAATTACAACCAAATTGATTGGCTATAGGGCATAAAAGTATATCTTTAAAAGGTTGAAACAATGCTATATTTATAGAGTCCCAACAAGAATTCAAATACAATTAAAAAATTCTAACTATTAAGAATCATAATTATTATTTCTTAATTAAAGAAATATAGAAGTTAAATATAAATTTTTATTAGATTTCTAATACTAACAATTACAAAGAATTTATTATAGACTTCTAATGCTAGTAATGATAATCTACAATAAACTTCTAATATTAATATAAATTTTAGTAAGTAAATATTAGTATTAGTAATAGTAATTAAAAAAAAACTGACAAATTAAACTTGGGTTTGATGCTTGATCTAGCCTTATAATTTGGTATTTTTCATTATTCGTTATTCTTCCCTGGTAAAAAAGAACTTACTCCAAAAAGTGGTGTGAAGGTTTTTAAGTTCAATAAGGATGGACCTCAACTGCGAAGTTCATTCTACTTACATCAAGTATTTTTAAAATCTGGACGAACACTCCGTTGGATAAGAAAGCGAAGAAAACCATTTTTTTTAGCTTTAAGATGGAGAATGAGCAAGGAGAACGAAGAAATGTCGGATTATTCTTGTCTGATCCGACGACTGCAACGAATAAGTTGTTGAGCTGGGGCTGGAGATTAGTTGGACGACTAGCGATTGGTCGAGCAGGAACAGTTGAAGGAGGCCACTGGAAAGGAAAAGTAGGACAGAAGCTGGATAGGGTACGGCTGGACGACTGGCAGTGGGTGGCAAGGTGACATTAGGGAGGTCGCCGACGGACTCGGCGATTGGCAGAGAGCACTCACAATATCTGATATAGAAACATGCAACCATCTCACTATGATACAAAAAAGAAATTAACGTTAATATAAAAAGTCCAAAACTATCGAGATTTCTCTCTATGTACTTAAAAGGTCCCAATTCAAACCATTGAACCATTTCAATATAAGAGATGGAAAGTTAGAAAACCAAATACAGCTTACCTTCACCATTGTGAATTCTCCCAATTATTAGAAAATAAACGCAAAACCAAATCTAAGCACACAGGAAATAATTTAATTTTTTTTTACAGAAACAATTTTAACAGAATTAAATTCGAAACATAAAACAAGAAATTGACAAATCAAAACTAACCTTTTCCGATTTTCGATACAATATCTTGCTTCTCTGAAAATGTCAATTCCACGAGTCATTCAATTGTCCGGCATTTAATGGTATCCACAAATCTTTTCGAAGAAAAACTCAAATCAAATTTGAGAGGAAAAACTTGTTAGAAGTGCTAGCTCCATTTTTATTCTAATTTTTCCTTTTATATGAAAAATCTTATTTTTCATATCCTTGGACTTTTTTTAAAATTACAATTAAAGTCAAACTTTAATTATAATTATTAACAAATCCTTATAAAATTAAATATCACATATTGACCTTTAAAGTTTCTAAAACTTCTCAATTAAGTCCAACTTAATTCTAATTTCATTTTCTCCT
>JANZLX010000212.1:23034915-23054189 GCA_025531955.1 Erythroxylum orinocense
GTGAAAGAAAGGGTTCAGAATCTTCAAGTGTCTATAGAACATATTGGTACAAACTCTAATATCGCAGACCCACTCACTAAAGGGTTGCCACCTTCAGTGTTTCATGTACATGTGGCCAATATGGGTGTAGTAGGTCTGTCAGACATGTCACTTTAGTGGGAGTTAATCTTTTACTTCTATGTATGCTCTTTGACATCTAAATTTTATGTTTTAAGGTTTAAGTTTCTAAGGTCTAAAATTATCTTTTTGTACAGACTCCGGTTTACAAAATCTAAGGAATTTCATGTTTATCTGAAAATTCTGAACATATAGAATTTGCTTTCTATTGCCATATTGCATAAGGTTAGAAAGTGTTTTTTGAGACTCTGTGAGTCACAAATTTTGGACCACTTGGAAATAGGCATGATTATGATCACATTACATGTAATTTCCATGCTATGCATCCACACTTGATCTATGTCACTGATTCTGCTAGTATTGTGACAATTGTTCGATTTAGTCACACAATTAGATGACAAAAGACGCTTTGATCCTACACTGGTAAAATTGATGGACCAGATTGTTTTAGTATATTTCTAGAATGAGATAGCAAGTTTGCGCGCATTAAGTTTTCTTCTATGTACATTATCCGGAAACACACGTAGCCCAAGTGGGAAATTGTTAGAATTTTATGGGCCACGTGTATAAATATATGTACGTAGATTTCTATCTCAGTTATAGGCCTAATAAAATGTGATCTAACTTTAGTAAATTAATTGGGCCTACAGAAATATTTATTAATTATAAGTATAGGCCGGATGTGTAGAAGCCCATTATGAGTTATTGTGGTTAATGGGCCCACAATAGCCCGTAAGTTAAAATTGACTATAAATAGGGTTGTGGTCCCCAAGTTAGATTCACTCTTAACATTTTCTCTGAAAAGATCTTGTTAGTTTTTTCTATTCCATAAGGAGAATTCATTTGGTTTCTGAATCTTAAACACAAATCCATCAAGTTTTGTTGTTTACGCTTCCGTTGTGCAATGGATCAAGGTTAGTGTTCTTATTTGTACATATATCATTGTTTATTCGATCTGCATATGATTCTGGTTGATTGTTTATTTAGAAATCTGAATAATAATCATAAGGCTTGATTTCTATCACAACTGGCTAAATCAGAAAAAAAAACACACCCGTCCTTACCTCTCTACCACTATGCTCCGAACCTCTATTACTCCCCTTACCCACAACTCTGACACCAGCTATTAATTATCAACCCCACTCTTCCTCTCACAGCACTCCAAATCTTTCCTCCCATAATGATTCCTCGTATTTCTCTTCATTCTTTTACTGGCCAGATGGTTCCTTCTACCTTGAGATTTGTCGGCTCCATCTATGGCCACCCAGTTGTCATTCTCATTGATGGTGGCTCCACCAACAATTTTATAGAAACACGGCTCGCAACCAATCTGGGTTTAACAGTTTATTCCTCTCCACACCTGAAGGTTACGGTAGGGAATGGCGATACTCTGGGTTGTGTGGGTTCTTGCCTTCAAACCACGCTCAAAGTGGATCAAGTTGTGTTTTCAGTTGATCTATTACTTCTTCCAATTTTTAGGCCGATGTAGTACTTGGTGTCTATTGGTTGCAGGAATTTGGACCGATTTTATTTGATTATAAGGGCTTTTGGATGGAATTTGCACACCATGGCCGACCAGTGTGTTTTTGAGGTCTTCAACAGCCGATCTTTACCCATATCTCTGTTAGCCCACTTCACCATTTTTCCAAGACAAACTCGGTGGCTGAATTTTTCCACCTTTCTATTTAGCTGATGACCACAAACTCACAACCCATTATAAACCCATCAACTCCTTCCTTCTACACCACTACACTTCACACGCTCTTTCCAAAATTTTGTCCATTTTTTCTAAACCAACTAGCTTACCACCACCCCGATCCCTCGACCATCATATTCCTCTGGTTCCAAGTACCTTACCCGTCAATGTTAAACCTTACCGTTATCTACATTTTCAAAAGGCTGAGATTGAATGACTTGTTGGGGAAATGCTATCTGAGGGGATAATTCGACCAAGCCAAAGCCCTTTTTCTTTTCCAATTCTTCTTATGATGTAAAAAGATAGCTCTTGTTACTTTTGCGTTGATTATCGGGCTCTCACTGCTATCACCATCAAAGATAGATTCCCGATACCTACGGTCCACGAACTATTAGATGAGACCCACAACATGAAAGTCTTTTCAAAACTTAATCTATGCGTTGGTTACCATCAAGTCCGAATACACCTATATGATGTGGAGAATTAAGCTTTTCGGACTCATGAAATCCATTACGAATTTCTCATAATGCCTTTCGACCTCTCTATGCGCTGTCGACATTTCAAGCTCTCATAAACTCAATTTTTAGGAAAGTCTTGTGCAAAATAGTTCTTGTTTTTTTTAACGACATATTGATTTATAGCATGTCTTGGGAGTCCCATTTACAACATTTGCAGGAAGCATTCTCTATTTTACAGTCCCATAAACTATTCGCCAAATTGCCTATGTGCGAATTTGGGTGTACTACAATTGGCTATTTGTGTCACACAATATCAGCTGTTGGCGTGGCTGTTGATTCAGACAAGATTATTGCCATCCAGCAATGGCCAATTCTGGATTAAATAAAAAGTTTGCGGGGCTTCCTCAGGTTAACTAGCTACAACTGTCGATTTGTGCACAAGTATGCCACCATCACTGCTCCTCTCACTAAAGAATGCCTATGTCTGGGCTCCTGTTACAACTGTCGCTTTCCACTCCCTTAAGCAGGCGAAGATGCATACTTCGGTCCTAGCTTTACCTAACTATGATCTTCCATTTGTAGTGCAAACCGATGCTTCTGGCATTGATATTAGAGCGGTTCTCTCACAAAATGGCCACCTCATTGCTTTCTTTTGTAATCAAATGACTCCTTGCAAGCCTCTTCTACTTATGCAAGAGAAATGTTTGCTATCATCGAGGCTGTTCGAAAATGGCGCTAATATCTTCTTGGCAGACAATTCACCATCCAACCTGATCACCAAAGCCTTCGCGCTTTGATGGGCCAAACCATTCAAACACCTGAACAACAACAGTGGTTAATAAAACTTCTTAGGTATGATATTGAGATTACTTATAAACCTAGTGTGGAAGAGATTTGAAGGATGAGTAAAATGGTCTTGAATGGTGATTCAAGATACGAGAGAATGTTTCACGATTGTATTGCGTTGTGATCATGGTGAAAATGTTACATGGAATGGATTAGAAATAAGTGTTGTTGGCTTTCATTAATGCATGCTTTTTATGGTCATTAAATTCCCATAACTTCCATTAATGCATGTTATTCATGACCATTAATTTCACATAACTTTCCATTAGTGATGAGGGTTATGGAAGGCCAAATGGTGCAGAAAATTGAGACGATTTTTGTGTGTATTGCAAGGAAAGAATTCTATCCATCTCTTAGTGGGGTTTCATCCTTCTATCTTCGTGTAGACTTTGACTAGAGATGGTCTATGTTGATTGTTGTGGTTTACAACGACCCAACGTAGAGAAGATTCAAGAATAAAAGAGATCGTTAGAAAGGTATGTAAACATCTTACATTTCATGTTTTTATTTTTTTATATCTACATGTATGAGTAGATCTAGTTTTTGAGGTTCCGTTTTATTTCTGTTGTGTATATTTGATATATATTATGTATGAAATGCATGATCGAAACCTAACAAACACAACCTAATCATTTGGAATTGCAATTCTCCTTTCCCTCGTAGATCTTCTGAAGGGCACTAATTCTATTTGAATTTGAGTTTGTTGAGTTTGATCCTCATGCTCCTTATAAACAATGGATTAAAGAATGACTGAATGATTTTGATGGGCAGAATGTTTGACATTATCATATATTTGTACTAGATGTTGATGATCAAAATTAATTAACAACTATAGGAAGAGATATATTAACTAACTCCTCTTTAAAGTTAAAGTTATTACCCTTATAATGGGCATTTTTTGTCTCAAAGAATGTTCTTATTTTAGGATCGTAGAATTTAAATCTTTGTAATCTTTCGGAGTATCCTATAAAATAACTAATTTCAACTTTTGTATCTAGTTTCTTTGCATTTGACTTATATGGACTTTCCTTAACTGGACATCATCAAACACGTAAATTCTTTAAGAAATGTTTCCTCCCTATCTATAACTCGTAAGGGATTTTATTTGTAGCATTTTTAGGAACTTTATTCAGTATGTAAATTGCAGTCTTTAATGCACCTCCTCATAATGAGTGAGGTAAAGTTGCTTAACAAATAATCTGTTATATCATATCCTTAAGGGTTCTATTTCATCTTTCTACTACACTACCACATTCATTTAGGAATTGAGCAAATGTACCTAGACATAGTTCACTTGATCTATCGTACCTACTGTAGTATTCACCACCATGATCAAATCTTAGTGCCTTAATATTTTAGCAAGTTGATTTTAAACTTTAGCTTTAAAGAACTTAAAAACATCCAATACTTATGAATTGCTTACAAACGTGATAAAATATTGAAATGGACCATAAGTATCTATATGTATTAAGACATTTTTAACTCTCTCAACTTCTATTTTTCTCTTATTTGTAGTTTTCCCTTTACGCACTCAACACAAATATCATAATTTGATTCCTCAAAATTTTGAAGAATCCCTTCTACCACAATATGTCATTTCTCTTTTTAGAGATATCACCCAGAAAATTTTTCCATAATGATAAATAATTCTTATTTGAAAATTTGTATTCAATGCCTTGGGTTTCAACATTCTAGGACTCACTATATAAATTGAATGTATCAAGCAAATAAAGATTGTCATAATCAAATAATTTTTGGTTCCGACAAGCATAGAACTAAAATAAACATAATAGTTTTTGTTTCTAAATGGGTAAATAAGTCCTTTGTCGAATACAGAAATTGAAACCAAATTTTGCTTGAAAGGCAATATATTAAATGTGATTTTTAATTCTAAATAGAAACAAGTACATAATAACAATAGAAAAGTCCTTATGTGAGGTCGATATCTATACATCCCAAAACTATAATGATCTTATATTGCTAAGTTTTAAATTTGCTACCATTAAACACTAAAATGATGCTAATATTGGTAGTAATAAAAGAAACATTAATAATACCAAATGTATAGAGAACAACATATAAAATACAATCATCTCACATATATATGTAACCGTAACCAAGTAGTGATTTATCATATCAATAACATACCATCTTAAAATATATGAAGTGACATCAAATCTAGTCTTTAAATAGAGAATTGACTCATTGAAGATATGCAAAGATGAGGATGCTTTATTGGATGTGTAACCTTACAAGAAGATATAGGGTCAAAAATATAATGGTCCGAGACAAGTTGGTGTTTGATCGGAAAAATAAACATGCAAGATTTGGCTAAAACGCTAGATTTCAAAACTTTTTTAGAAATCAAATTTCAGCGGAAGTAATATAACCAAATCAACATGCCAAGCCATACATGATACAATATAAGGAAAATAATTTACATAAGAAACAAGGTGGCAGAAATTATTACCGACTCCTTTGCTACAGCTTTAACTCTTCGCTGTGCTATCCTATCCTTGACAATGTATCCTCTCCTAGGTGATGCATACTCTTCTCGCTATTGTATCCTCTTCTCAATATTATATCCTCGACCAATCTGATCTACCACTTGTTCTTCTTGGACAACTTAGTTAACAAGATCCTTTAGTGGGAAAGAAGAAGAAAACTTGAAGAGATTTTGCCTTAGAAGAAAGAAGCCAAAGATGGGACACCTCTCATGCAATTTTCGACTATACCATACAAGATAGGGGAGAGAGAGAGTAAAAATGCAAGAACACTTCTTATTTTTTCTCTCAATTTCGGTTAGGTCATCCAAGAAAGAAGTCAAGTGCATCCAATACATCACCTCCTTCCTTAGTCAATCATAAAGAAGCCAATAAATGAGACTCTGTCTCATTTGTTTTAAGATGGCTATATGAAAAGACCATTAACCTAAAAATACATATCAATTTTGGTTTTGTGATGAAAGAAGGAAAATGGTCCATCAAATGCACCTCTTTCTTTTGTAATCCAATGAATGCTAGTCAGTTACATGCTATCATTAAAAGACCACCATTAAACCATTTAATGATAAGGTTATTACTCCATTTAATGATGATAAAGCATGTAAAAAACCATCCTAAATGTAGCATACCAATGCTAAATGCACAGCTGCATATTTAGCCTATTAAAACTGAAGTTCTACCTCCATTTATCTTTAATAAATTTGTTTTAATTTAATTAATCAAATTAAACCAAAACCTAGCCCATTTCTAAATGTTTATATGAGCTTATAGTTAACAATTAATTTAAATTAGCCCAACATTCAATCATAGACTTTAAAACCTTTATTTGTATTTCCTACTTTGCTTGATAACCCTCTTCGAAGCCAAATGGAGAATCTAATTGGACTTAATTCAAGCTCCAATAAGCTCGGAATTAATTTAATCTCATTAGAAATAATTCCAGCTTATTAACTAAATATCATTCCACTAAAGACAATTAATTGAACTCTTGAATTACTAAATATTATGAGAACACATGTTTTAAATAAGATGTCCAATTGTAAACTCTAATATGAACAATATTATAGTCATTTGCATAATAAAGGGTAAAATTACTGTTTTGCCCTTATGTTGGTTGTTTCTTCTAAATCTGCCGTTTTACTCTATATGGTGATTAACACACAAGATCTCATATTGGTGTTAAGACTTGATGGGTAGCTAGCCCGCCAAACTACTGGCGCTAGTTTAATCACCATCCTCTATAAAACATCTAGAAGTGATGATATCACTATAAACTTTTTATTTGAGTGAATGTTCCCTGATACATGTTTCAATTAATAATTCTAACATGCAGACACTAGATTGATACTCTATAAAAATCTATTATGATCATATCAAGAATTATAATGAAACACATATGAGTTTATCACTCATCAAGATTGTGGTTCGTAATAAAAGAATGCTAAGGTGTATGTTTTAAGATTAAAGTAACAACCTACTTTATTATTTAAAAACATACGTGATTCCAAATTTATTTAATAGTGCCATTATCGATAGTTAACTACTATCATGATATGAAACTCATCATTCCCTTGAAGTAAACTCTTTTACTTACACGGAGATAAATCGCAACACTACAGTCTATACCATAATCAAGTGACCAACTTGATTATTCAACTATGAATCCATGGTTTTAGATTCTTATAATGTACATGTTTCCCATACATCTCTATATATATGTATATTGCTTAAAAAAGCATCTCGATACCTTATGACTCGATATATAATGCTCATAAAAACCAAAATATTTTGTTTTATTAATAATAAATATTTTCATTACAAAAGTAACTGGAAGAAAATTAAGGGCACTATATTTACATATCTCCAACAAAAACTTGATCAGGGTAAGTTTTAATCTTATAAACCCTCAATATTTAACAAGCACACACTTTGTAGCTTAATATTAAATGTGTCGATCACACGAGGAAGAATAGGAATATAATCCTAAAATCTAAGGCCAGAAAACTACAAAACTAATAATAAAAGATGCAACAAAAATTAATTACGAGAATTGAGTTCAACCAGTCAAATAAGAAATTAAACACAAAGGAATTAACAATTGAACAATAACAAAACACAATGGAAATCAACCAAATAATTTCCCAAGTTATAAGAAAGGGGATTTTACCTATCATTAATGCTATCCTAGCCAATTATATATTAATGGGGCGTCAGTTATGGACAATCCTAGGGTTGATTACACTCTCTTGAGTTATAACCATTAAACCCTAATTTATTAACCCCAATTGGATAACAAAACTTGTAATCTCTCAATTAACAAAAGACTCACAACCCTAATTAGATCTAAAGCACCCCAATAAACTATCGTGTCTCATATGGGATCTCTCTCGGCACAATTACCGATATGATTAGTTACAGGTTCTATTTAATCACCTAACTCTTATTAATCTAATCCAATCATTTTTTATCAAATTCACCCCCTAAGTTTATTACCAAATTATGAAAGAAATGCAACAAATCATAATACTCAATTCAAATAACACAAAATCAACTTAGATAACATTAAATTAAAATAAAATCAGGAAGAAGAGTAAGAATATCATCATCATCCTACCATTTATAGTCATACAATGCATCCCAACTTTGTACATGAATAAAATTGAAACGAAAAGAAAATAAAAACATAGAATGGAAGGTAGCAACGTAAAAAAGGCTCCTGATTTGGGAAGCACATCGAGACTCTTCTTTTTCCTCCTTCTTCCTCTTCCTTCTTCTTCTTTCTCTTTCTCAGCATTCTCTCTTTAGGGTTTCAAGTGCAGCTGAATGAAGGCTTCCCTTTTTCTACTCACCACTTATTCTTCGTATAAGGTTTTCTATTTAGGGAAAACTTACGAATTTTTTGTCATCCAAAAAGTACCTCAAAAACTTGTGTTTGGAAGTGTCCCCGCACTTGTCCTAACGTTAGCTATGATTGTAGCCTATATGAGATGATCAAGGGCCTTGAGTAAGCTCTCTGCATAATTATCGATATGATTAGTTACGGGTTGTATTGAATCGCCTAACTCTCAATAATCTAATCCAATCATTTTTTATCCATTTCACCCTATCAGTTTATTACTGTATTATGCAAGAAACGCAACAAATCACAATACTCAATTCAAATAGCACAAAATCAACTCGAATAACATTAAATCAAAATAAAATCACGAAGAAGAGTTAGAACATGATCATTATTCTACCATCTATCATCATACGATCCACCCCAACTTTATACATGAATAAAATTAAAACGAAAAGGAAATAAAAACTTAGATGGGAGCATTTGGGAAGGAAGTAGTGTAAAAAAGACTCTTGATCTGGGAAACACGTCGAGACCACTTCTTCTTACTCCTTTCTCTTCCTTCTTCTTCTTTCTCTCTCTCGGTATTCTCTCTTTAGGGTTTCAAGTGTGGCTAAATGAAGACTCCTCTTTTTCTGCTCACCACTTGTTCTTCTTATAGGGTAACCCATGGTTTTTTTAGGCCCAAATATACTGAAAATTCCCTCGAAAAATTAAGTCTAAAAGTGTCCCAATCTTTGTCCTGACACTGGCCACGATCATGGATTATATGACAAGATCGTGGGCCAATCTTAGTGCTTTTGTCATGATCGTGGCTACCTGCCATGATCATGTGCCTATATTATGGCCTGATTCCCTTTAAAACTCCTTCGTTCTTCGATATTGACCCTGAAACATTGACAAACACATCATGGTTCCTCAAAAACATAATATTTAAGCTCAAAAGCTTGTACTAACCCATAAAACACTTAAAACGCAAATAATTAACAAGCTAACACAATTCTAACCTAAGCATATACTCAATGATTGAATTAATAACTAAACACATATCAAACTATGCCTTAAATCACGATGCAATTTAAAGTTATCAACATCCCTACACTTAAACATTTTCTTATCCTCAAGCAAACAAAACAACAAACAACATAAAAACCTAAAGCACACAATGTAATAATGAGGCAATGGCTTCAACTTCATGAAACAAATTTAACTCTAAACATAATCATTCAAGTTATTCCAAATTATTAACATGCAAAATTCGCGCCTAGGAACTCTGGACTAAATATACATATTAATCAAAACTTAAATGTCAAGTCTATTCACCCCTTTCAACTATACACACACATTAATAATTATTTGGTTAATCAATCTTTGTAACTAAACCTAAGTATGTTTTCATGAAAAGTTAAGCTATTTACAAGTTCAGTAGGTTTTTATTAAAAAATTCTTTTTTATTGCCTCTTTTGGACATGGACCTAGTCTTTTTAAATGGAGGCAAACGTTGGTGGTGAATGTCGATCCGGTTACTCAACTAAGTCATATTTTTAGTAAGTTGCTCGGTTGGAACTATAAAGCCCCCAAATTATACCCTAGTTGAAATGTTATATGTCCATGAAGTTAAATGTGATAGGTGTTAAAATTATGATATAATTTTGAATTGTATATGTCTTAAATTTTTGGTTTAATGGGTCATACTTAGTGACTTGGAATTAATTAATACCATTATAAAATTGAAGTTCTAAAATGTAAAATTGGACCAGGGAAAATGTCAAGTGGCAAGTCAAGTTGGTACATGGAAATTTGAATGACTAAGGCCTATTCATTTAGTGACATTTGGAACAAGTAAACAAGGGACAAATGGTAGTATAATTGAATGACATTTGACAACATTGATTAAGTGACAAATGGCTTAATAGAAGTGTGACATTTGGTAGCTTAAATGGAGGATAAGTGGCTCATTTCTATATATGACATGTGGGTTATTCCATTGAAGGACATGTGGTTTGTTTTTTTTTGTGATAAGTGTCCCTAGAGTAAAGACACTCATCTTCTGCAAATTTTTGTTATAACTCATCCTTCTCTTTGCTCATTCACCAGCAAAACACCATACTCTTCCAATATTGATTTTTTTGGCTAATGATTATGCTTAATTACCACATCAAGATGCAACATCAAGAAAGCTACCATATGCTATCTTCTATGTTGCTATTTTTTTGGTGCTACGAGCATCTTAGTTTCACTTGGATTTTGGACTTGTGTTAGTTGTTTAGAAGGCTAGTTTGGTTTTTTCTTTGAAGTTAAGCATGTAAGGGAATTATAAACTTGATAGCATGTATTAATACAAGTTTTATGATAATTGAATTTGTAACGTAGGACTCTTTGAGCCCTTTTGTATTGATCTGTACTTAGAGATACTACTGTACGTTGACATATATGGTTGTATATGAGTTCATCAGTATGTAAAATCTTAGAGATTCTCAGTGTGCCTATAATGGCTAAGTTAAATGTGTTCTAATGCCTTATAGGTTACTAGACATGATTTATAGACTTATTGGACCCTTGGAAAGCTTAATTGGAAAAGTTGATGTACATAAAGGCTTATTTGCCAAATGTTAAAAGTTAAAGGACTTCATTGTAATTTTTCAATTCTTGGAGGATCAATATGTAATTTTATAAAGCTAAGGGGCTTAATTATTATTTTCAAAAGTCCAGGGACCAAAATAAAAATAAAAGTTTTGTTCATTCCCAAATTTTGAGCATAATTGCAAATTTAGGAAACGTTTGGAGGGTATAATGGTAATTTCACATAAGCTAAGGTCAAAAAGGTAATCTCACCAAATTTGGTCAAAGAAGAGTCAATATTCTAGACCTTTCTTCATTGTATGGCCATGCACCCCACCATTTAGACTAGAAACATTTTGTTTTAATTGAAAGAAAGGAGAAGAAAGGAGAAGAAAGGAGAAGAGAGGAGGAGAAGAACCCATTCAACCATCACTAAAATTCTACCATTCTTTTTTATTCTTCAACACAAATCAAGGTGTTCTAAGTTAATTTAGGAGCAAGAAACACAAATCTATCATTAGATTTGATAAATTCTAAAAGGATTTTAAGATATCACTAAAGGAAAGTTTAGGTAAATTTTTCTCATATCTCTCTACATTATGATTTTGAGTTTGGTGTTATTAAGGTAAATTTTATCTCATCTCCCTCTAAATTATGATTTTGAGTTTGGTGTTAAGATATATTGTTCTCCATGATTTAGTATGCATGAAACATGGTTTAGATGAATGAAATGAGTCATGGAGAAGTCCCCTTAAGCCAAAATTGAAATGTTCTCTTTTTAGTGAAAGTTTGTGAATTTTTTAATATCTTTTGAAATACATGGTTTAAATGAATTATATGGTGTTAATTGTATTTGTATAATGTGAATTGATGATGAAAAATGAAGAAGATTTGTATTGGATAAGACTTGGTCGAAATGATGGGAGAACAAATGGACTAATGTAATGAGTTGTATAATTATGATGAATATGTCTTAAAGGAAGGAATTTGATTGAATGGAGTGGTGAAATGTGTTGTTGTTTGGAATTGTCTATTATATAACAAGATAAGAGCATGAATTACTATGATAAACTCTTGAAAATATAACTTGAAATTCATGCACATTAGGTGTTTGACAAAATGCCTAAGTGAACTTGGCTTAGGATTTAACGATTCATAATGATATATATTGGAAAGCGAATTTAATGTTTATTTAGAGTAAACTTGAATTTTTGCTTAGATTGATGAGTAATGGCCTAATGTGCTTAGATAAAAATGTACTTAATTATGTTTGGAAATGAGTAAGTATTGGATTAAAGGCATTAAATTCCTTGGAAAATACAAAAGCAAAGCTAATGTGAATAGTAAGGGAAGTAACCATGTTAGAAGCTTAATGGCCAAATCCTATAGGTTAAAGATAGTGATATTGTGTTTTATACCCTTATGTGATGGTGTACAAATATGAGACACATGTTTGAGTAGTAAATACATTGTATATTTTTATATATAAAGTCTTGGGAGCTATGAATCAAAGAGCTCGTACCGAGGATTGTTGAAGTCAAGGAAGTGTACACCTTCTTTTGAGGTGAGTTGGGGAAACCATATCTATCAAATGAGATTAGAACATCTTAGGGCATGCATGATGACTTATATGTGAATTTTGAACCTAGGTAATGCATAGTAGAATTGAATCTCAAATGGATGCTAATATGTTTATGTATTTAAGAAACGACATTATTTTGAATAACACTTTGCACTTGGAGTGCTAAATATGACTTTTATCACATGAATTAATGTTTTGGAATCTACATATAATTGAGTCATGTATGTTGCATGTTTGTGTTCTCTTTTAGCTTAGAGCCATGGCAAGGTTCCATTTTATCAGCTAGACCGATAAATCAAGGCATGGTGCATTACTTGATTTTTATACTTAATATTTTTATATGAATTTTTTTGTGATTGGTTAGGTAATGATTAGCCAATCATGTGCTAGGCATAACAGATTAAGTGACTCCGTACCGTTGACACTGAGGCATAAAGTCGAGTCCTCGTATCGACACTTTTCTATAAGACTTGCGGGTGATTCCACACCTACAAGTCTGGTCACTGAAGAGGTCATCACCTAGGGCATGACGCTTTTGTTGATTGTAGTCCAGACTCACCACAAATGAAAGTTGAGCCAACACTAGGAATCGGTAGGTGTGCACACTAGTTTGGCTGACTAGTGGCGACACACATGATTATTTTGTCCTATTCTGAGATTTGTTTTTTGATAAGATTTGTTTTATACCTATAATGCTTTTCTGCTTTTGTGTACTAGAACTGGAACCTATGTTCACTGGATGAGTGATTAATAGGCTAGGCCTATGTGGTTCCTAACTAATATATGTTGGGTCATAAGCTAGGCCTATGTGTTTCTATGTCATGTATGTTCACTTTATAGGTGGTTATATGTATGCTAGATATGTGAAAAACTCGTCCTTAGGTTATCTAAACCATCTTGGTATATATCGAGTTCTATTTGCGATATATGTTTTTACTGCTCATTGTGTACATAATGTACTCACCCCCTCAGCTTTCCAACCATGTAGGTTAATTTAGTAAGCTTAAAGCTCTGAGTGGATCGTGTGATCTTTTAACATTTTCGAGGCATTACTGCACGTGGGTAGTCTTTGTTTTCTACTTTTATTGTATAGTGGCTCATGAACTATTTTTATTAGGTTGGTTATCTTGATATGCTTTATGACTTTATAAATTAACTCTTGACTATCTTGTTGTTTATAAAAAACTTGTGTATGAACCTTTGGTACTATCGTTGAGATTGCTTTTGAGTGGACTTAAAGGTTTAGAAGTTGTGGTAGAATTTTAATGTAAATATAGAAGTGCGTTTAAAACTAATTTGCATGTGTTTCTATTGAGTTTGGGATTTTTAAAATACAGTTGTTGTGCGACAGTTTTCATATGCCCAATATGGTACCAGATCGTGACAAAATTAGCATGAAATTTGTGTAATGATGATGATAATTGAGTGCTGGAAAATGATCCTTGTTTAGCAAATTCTGTTTTGCTTTTGAAGTGTAGAATAATGATTTGTGAGTTTTCTAATGAATGATTTTTTAATTGGGTTTGGACATCAATTTGATAAGTGATTGAAGCATGAATAAGGTATAATTGAAGTGAAATTGATAGACTTTAGTGAAGGTGCATGGGATGGAGTATGAAGGAGTAAAATTTGGAAGCAAAATAAAGGTTATGGGTGAGTGAACCTTTGCTTCACTCATCCCACAACCATGGGATTTATATGGCTCATTCCCATGGTCATGGGAAGTATTTAGGAAGGAGAAAAGGTTGATTTGGGGCAATTGTTGGACTATATAAGGTTATGGCACTTTATAATGGTGTAATTGGACTTAATTAAGGTGTAAAATGAACCTAGTTTGATAGGAATAAATTTATTCGAATAAGATTTGGATTTTTCCTTAAAGTAATAACTTAAGGAAGGTGTTATTAGATAACAAAGTATCTAATTTTGAAACTTATAAGTCATTAAAGAATTGAAGCATACATATGAACATAAGTGTGTTTTAAATGATATAAATGATGTATTGGTTATGAACGTTTATGAATTGGGAACTTAGGTGAGTGCATGCAAAGTATAATTACTTAATGTATCCATTGGTACATTATTAAAAATGTTTATGTTTATAAGTCATGTTAAGTTTGATTAAATGTGAATGAAAATATTCAATGTAAGCAAAATGGGATAAGCCATATGATATGCAATATATCTTTTACATGAGAATTCTGAAATGTGACATGTTTTGTTTTAAAAACTGCTAAATCCTAGTCGTGGGTAAATAGACATGCCTAGAAGGATTTGCAGCAATCTCTTGTAACTTGACACTAAGGTGTCCTCTTATTATTGACACTATGGTGTTTATCGGCACTACGGTGTGCCTTAATTTAGAGACATAAGTCTCTTCTATTTCAGATACCAAACATGGGTATCTTCTATTCTGGTCCCATTACCCGCTTCTATAAAAAGGGTTAAAAGGCTAACTTGTTTTGTATTCTATTACATGCTCAATTCTAAATAATCAAGCTCTGTTTGGAAGTAACTAAGTTTTGTTCTGATATAATCAAATACTGTCTTGATATAGTCAATTTTTGTTTTACTACTTTAAAGTTTTGTTTTGATATTATGGTATTATGCTTTGATACTTGTAAGTTTTGCTCTGAATCTAATATATCCTGTTTTGATATGTTATATTCTATTTTGAGATACATATGGTTTGGATTGCTCTATAATATGAACAATTAAAGATTGTTGGCGATATGATCTAATTTTGTACATGTGAATGCAAGATGACTGTTAGAGACAGTTGCTATTTTATATCTTGTTTAGTTATTCCCTACTAAGCTATATGCTTATCATGGTGGTTTTGCCTCCATGTAGGTTCTGATAAGAACGTTTAAAGACAGGGACAAAGACAACCGTAGTGGCCAAGAAGAATATGTTTTGTTTTATAAATGTTCAGTTTGTTTTTGAGTTGTACTGCATATGTTAAGACATTGTATTTTGATGTAAACAGTTTGTAATAACCTTAATACAGGTTGGCTTTTGAATTTATGGCATGTATTTTGACATGTACAATATGTATGATATGTTTTTTTTATAAAATATCATCTAATGATATGTAATATATGTTTGCTTGAGTTTCTAGAAGTGCTTTGAAATGTTTGGTATGTTTTAGTTATGTTTTATGTGGCATTTGCATATCCTTATAGGGGGAATGTAGGTGTTATAGGAACGTCATTATAGTATTTTGGTGTGAAAGCACACATTTTTTTTAATGCGTATAGATCTAGTTACTTAGCTACATCACATTCTCAACTAACTACTAGCTCTATTTATAACTCGCAGGCCAACAAAAAAGTTATTTATTTAAATTTACAAACACTTTTTCCTCTTTTTCTTAATGCCTACCTTATTGCTTTAGTTACTCATTTTCATGAAAAAAATAATAGCAAAGATACTTAGTCAAAAGACCTAAAATTATGAATGAATGTGACAACTTATAGGGTGATAAACTAACACTGAATCCTAACTAACTTGCATAATTTAGCCAAAGAACCTATATCACTAATTTCACGAGCTAATGAATCTTCACAACCTAATAGATTATGTTTAAAATTAAATCGGTTTCGTTCCATCTAAGGCATCGATAAATTCACATAACTCACAATATGCAACCTAAACACACTAATGTTATAATATGAGAAAATCACACTCAAAGCAAAACACACAACCCTCCCCACACTTCAACAACACATTGTTCTCAATGTGAGAAGGAGACAAACAAACTCATATGGAAGGAAATAACATAAAATAAATTAAAACAAAAATAAAGACTAAATTTAAAAAAAAAAAGGTTAGAAACAAAACCTTAGAGTGATGGAGGTGATGATGGTAAGCTGTTAAGACCAAATCTGCTTAACGCTCGAGATTGTTGTCTTATCTTGGAATTTCTTAAAGAAAGTAAGAGAATTAGTAAACCCAGATCATTTCAAATAATTAAAATTTTATTTAAATTTTAAAGTAAATTAAACTAAGCATAACAATTTAAATCTAAGTACTGAACGTGCTAATTTATGGTTATTAGCTTGGCCTTGTATCATTGGAAACTCACTCGGGATCAATTATGAGTGGCTTGCTTCCACCCTTTTCATTCAACATTAGTTTTGTAGCCTGTAAGTAAGCTACAAATTGAAAAATGATCAAAAGGATAATATTGATAAAATTATGAAAACCAATTAAGCTTAGTAATTTCCTTTTTTCAAGTGAACTGTTAACGAAACAGGGAATAACAAAACTCCTTAAATCTTCCATAGAATTCAGCAGTTTTCCTGGTAGGAGGGTGAGTTGTTCTCTTCTTAGTTCTTCCTCATTCACTCTTATCTCCTACTTTTCTTTAGCTTCTTAAATAGGGACTTCTATAGCTTCTTCAAATTTGATATTCGTTGTCAACTGTTCTTCGTCCTCTCGTTCCTTCAAAGATTCAAGCACATCAATTTTTTTGAATCAATCCCCCTCCTTTAGATTCTTTAATACATCATTCATGTTGAATGTCACTTGGTCATCACTAATCCAAATGATGAGGTTCTCTTCATAGATATCTACCCAAGTTTTTTCAATGTTCAAGTATGGCATACCAAGATCTAGGGAATAATAGGGAGGTTGTCATTCTTTTCTTCATCCTCTTTATTTATCTTTTGGTCTTCTAGAAGATAGGGTTTAGCTTGATTTCCTACTAGTTTTTATTGGTCTTCCCCATTTCTAAGTATGATATCCTTATATTGCTCTCGTTGGGTAATTCCATACAGAGAGTCTTCCACACTTCTTTTACAAAATTCATAGAAAGTTGTCTTACTTGAATCTCCAAGTTATGAATATAAGAGGCATGATTTTCTGTTACTTGATAAAATTGCTCTTCCAGTCTCTTATGGGTCTCTTCCATGTTTGTTAGCTTATCCATGATTTTGTGAAATTTTCTCTTCTAGTCTCTTATGACTGTTCTTTTTATATCTTCTTGATTTCTAATTTTTTAGATTCTTCATCAATGCCTTGTGATGTCCAAATCAATGTGTTTTCGACTTTTCGCCCAAACTTCCTACACTTTTTTTCCTTCTTGTGATTGGGTACCACAATCAAAAAAGATAGTGAAATGCCTTAAACTATAAGAATTAAAATACACCTCCTGGGCAACTGCGCCAAAAACTTGATCGGGGTAAGTTTTAATCTTATAAACCCTCAATATTTTGCAAGCTCATAGTTTAAAGCGTAATATTAAAGATGTCGATCCCACGAGGAAGGAGAGTTATCTAATCCTAAAATTAAGGCAAAAAAAACTATAAAACTGAAAATAAAAGATGGAACAAAAATTAATTACAAAAATTGAGTTCAACCAATCAAATAAAAAATATGTCTTATGGGTTCTCCAATTTGAATTCCTATTGAATGGGAATTTTGTCTTTGATAAAGGAAATCAAGTGAGGCAAGAGAAGCAAGGGGAGTAGAGGTAATTTTGAGCAACTCTTTAAGCAAGGAATTCAAGGTGGGTTTCATGTTTATAAATGAGTAATGAGACATTAATATCTTCTTTCCAAATTAAGAAAATAAAATGATTTCAAATTGCTTCATAATTGTTGCATTATTGCTTTTGAATGACTTGAGAAATTGTTATATGTTTCGTATATGAATGTGATTGAACCCAAGTCTGCTATATTATTTATTGACATTTTCATGTTTTTTGTTATACTTTTTGGCTCCTTTTGTTGGATATTGTGCTTAATTTGACCCAAGAGTACTTATTTTGAATTAATGTGATTTGAGGGTCAAATTGTCACAATTAATTAACAATTACACTCCCTTAAATAGTAAGACAATTGATATTACAAATTATTACTTTTCATTGTAGGTCTGAAGGAGAGTAGAGCCAACTCAAAAAGAGTATAACCAAAAGTGGAACAAAGAAATGGAAGTCATGAGATGACATGTTGCCGCGGCGAAACTTAATTATCACGTCGCGGCGCATAAAGAAGAAGACACGTCGCGGCGCATAAAGAAGAAGGCACGTCACGGCGTAAACTAATAATCTCACCGCGGCGCACCATCACGCAACATCACACCGCAACGTCGATTAATTATTCCGTCGTAGCGAGCGATCCAGGAAGTGCACACCGCAACGTCGATTAATTACCTCACCGCGGCAAACGATCGGGTATCCAGACTTAATTTAAAAAATCCTCTCACTATTTCAGCCCGACCCGGATCTATCCTATAAAAACCTTGGTAAAATTAGGTTAAAGGCGATCGACATTCGGAGGGAGAGGAGAGCATTCAGACGGAGAGAACAAAAAGAAAGACTTCCAAGCTCACAACCCAGGGTTCCCTTCGGGGTTCCCTGGGTAGAATCTTTGCATAGGTTTTCTTTTCCATTTGCACCACCGACTTCCACCATGGGTATCTTGGATTTGCCACGAGTTGTGAAGCTTCCGGTTGAAATGCGTGGTTAGGCATTTATTTTCTCTTGAAGATGTAGTGACAGCTGGAGTTTACCGAGCTTCAAAGAGGAGTAGCTTAATCAGTAGTTTAGCTATGATTTATGAATGCCTAAGTCTAGGATTTGTAACTTGTAGTGGAGCTACTTGATTATAGTTTAATCAAATGTTGGACATTTAATGTGTTGTTTGGATTAGTAGTTTACATTGTC
>JANZLX010000212.1:23062150-23074981 GCA_025531955.1 Erythroxylum orinocense
TCAACTCATTCACTTTACTCTCATAACCCATACAAATCTACTCAAATATCAAAGCCATCAAAACTAATCAATTTTTTTTCTCATTAATTTTCTTAAAACACAATTTCATCTATAACACAATATATATACAAAAGCACTCATTCAATTTCATTTACTATTTCTAAATTCCACTAAAAGATCGGGGTCCATCATTTCTCCCCCTCTTAAAAGAATTTCTTCCTCGAAATTCATTCTCTCAAATAATTTCTTCCTAAATGATCATAGTCAATCACTTTCTTATCTAATTCCTTATCATACATATTCTTAACTTAATCCCAATTTTTCACTTCTTATGTCAATTACACCACTATCATATCAAATCACTATATCCACAACTCAATATTCCTTAACATATTTACACAAGTCAATGGTCCAATTCTTAATGACCTTTAATATGGACCAAATCATCATTCAAAACAATCCTTTGAATTTTTATACATATATCTTTATCAATTTATCTCATCTTTCAAATATTCATTGTTACATCTCACACATGTATATCCAAATTCAATTTATCTCATCTTTCAAAAATTTCATCTCTCAAAAGCATAGTCAAATCAATTCATCCCAATTCATCAAGAAATTCTAAGCTCATTTTCATTATTACAAACCTAAAATCAATCATAATTCTTAACCTTAATCAACCAATCACTTTGGTTCAAGAGATGTTTTTAAAGGAAAATATTCTCAAAGCCTTTAGAATATCACCTACTCTAGAATATTCTTGAAATACTCTGAAATCGCCTTTTGCAGAACTCTCAACAAAATATTTCATTACTCTATTCTTGATATCAAGTTCTTTCTGTTCACATTCTCAACTTCAGATACTAACATCATTACTTTAAGAAAGATACATTTGTGTGTTTAGTTTTTGTTGTCTACAGATCACAAATGGAGTAATCTATGATTTATGAAAGACATGTTGATTTCGATTCTTTGAAGAAGAACCAGATGGTCATCGAACTAGAAATTGATGCAGTGGGATGGAAAAACTTCTTTCAGGTCCGTGAAACAATCTATCTGAATGAAGTATATAAGTTTTGGAAGAATGCAAAAGTAGTAGACGATACTTTAGTATCAATGGTGGATAGATTGTCGGTTATTGTAACACTCGAGTTAATCGAGAAAGTTAGTGAATGTCTATGTGTTGGAGCAAAGGTGTCTCATAACACAAGATGGATGACTCAAGTCATTGTAGAAAAAGCACATATCAATCGACAACTCTATGGATGTAGTAACACAAAGGAAAAGAAGGCGTCAACACTTATTCCGAAGGCTAGAGTTCTACATGCGCTACTTTTTCATTGTGTTCTACCAAGAACAGGCTCAAAGAATGTTGTGACGAAGATAGATGAACAATGCTTGTTTCATCTATTCAACCATCAACCTATAAATCTTCGACGCTTAATTTTGAGTTACATGATGAAGTTAAAGAGAGATTATAATGTTCTACCGTATGATATGCTGCTAACAAGAATCTTTAGAGACTCTGGAATTTTTCTTGATAGAGGAAACATAATGAAGATGAATATCAAAAGCATCATTAATGCGTCAACTATCAGTAGAATGGGTTTAAAGAATCAAGAAAAGGAGGATACAAATTCTATGGAGAAAGTAAGGACTGAGGGGGAGCGTATTGTCAGACGTAGCTCGAGTGAAAATGTTACACCCATAAGGAAGACAAAACCTCGATCTATAGGAAGAATATCTATAAAAGAAAATAAGAAATCATCAGATTAATCAATGAAAGCTAAGGTGATTCCACTCAGAGAAGAAAGCTAGGTGAAACAGTCCAAAAAACAAGTGTCGTTGAAGAGAAAGGGGAAGACACTTCATTATGAGAAATCCAAACAATCAAGAAAGTCACTAAGATTGTTAACCTTGCAACAACAAGAACAGAAGAAAGAGAAAGGTTTAACTCTTGGTAAAGATTAAGGAAAGACAGAGAAAGCACCATAGGTTACTAGATCTTTAGTCTCAATTCTACAAGATTAGTCAGCAAAATCGACTAAAGAAACTGAAATTAAGAGGAAGTTGGTGTTTAAAAGGAAGAAACCTCAACAACAACCTCCTTCTAGGCTTATAGAAGAAAATAAGAAGCAGAAGACCAGTCAGAAAAAGAGTGCTTCAACTAATGTTCAACAAAATAAAAATTCTGTTAAACACATTTCATTACATCTTAATCCTTCTCAACCTATGAAAAAAGAGGATTTGAGACTGAAGGTGATTGAAGAATCTATACCTGCAAGAAGTAGAAACTCAATCATTATAAGAGAACCTGTGAGAAGGTTGCTCAAGGTACAATTAGAACCAATACTGATCAATAGTAGATCAATACATCTATTGAATCATGGAGAGAAAAGGTTATATGGTGTTCTGCGAGATGAAAAGTCAGAACCATATCCAATGCAGATGACCAAGGAGCGATAGTCAAATCTTCCCAATCACAAACAGAACATTGATCAAGATTGTACTAGATATACAACCAAGGCCTTTAATTGTATGCAATGAAGATAAAAGGGGAAAGAAGATGTATCCATAAGGAAATACAGATGATCTTACAGAAGATCAGATACAGGCAGAAGTGAGGAACATAGATGAGACATGCAATACATCTCAAACTAAAAGAATCTATATCTCACATCATATTTCAAAACCATCAGGAATTCAGTGTGAACACTTCACCACAGATGGAACCTTCCAAGTATTTGGAAGAATAACAAGAGGATAGTACAGAATTATCAAGGTTGAAGGTATTAGTTTCAAATTAGAGACTTTTGTGCATCTAATTATGCACTTTAGACCTTTGAGTTTTATATCTTCAATTAGACCTCTGAGTTTTATATCTTCAATTAAAGATGTCCTACACCTTCTTAGAAAACCACTTCCAAAACTACTTAGACCTGATGACCTTGATCTCCCTAAAGGAATCCAATCTTTCAAATCTCCTGTTATTACAATCATAGAATTAGATGTTCTACCTTCAGAAACATCTATTGCTACAAACTTTCTTTCATCAAGAACACCTCAACAGAATCCTACTATTGGTTTGGAAGAAGTTAGTCACACACAGCAGTGGAGTCAAGACGCCTTAGTCAAGGAAATTGAAGAAATTCATATTAAGGTTGATGATCTGGGTGACTCAGTGGGTGATCTACATAAGGAAGTAGCTCATTTACAAGTTTCTATAGAAAAAGACCTCAAGTTGATCCGCACTGATATGCAACAAATGTTTTCTGAAATTATGAAGCATCTTCGATAGAGTTCTTTTTGATTAACAACAAATAGGGTGAGAAGAGCAGAAGCAGAAGAAAGAGAAGAGCAGAAGCAGAAGAACAATAGTACATGGGGAGACCAAAGACAAGGAAAAGATAGTATTGACTACAAGTTTTTTTGTCACATGTGTATATCTTTTGTTGTCTTCTTATTCGCTATCTAAATAATATTTGTTATTCACTTTTGTCTTTCTAAAATTATGATTATTTGTTATCATCAAAAAGGGGGAGATTGTTAAGTCAAGAAGACTTCACATTTATTAATTTTGGTGACAATCAAATAATAATAATATTAGAAATAAGTAAACTATTTTGATAAGTGTGTTAGGCGTGCAACAAAACACACAAGAAGCAGAAAAACACAGAAGAAGCACAAAACACATAAGAAGTGGAAAACACAAAAGAAGCGCAAAACACAGAAGAAGCGAAAAAACACAGAACAAGCACAAAATATAGAAGAAGCGCGGAAAAACACAGAAGAAGCAAAAAACACAGAAGAAGCGTAAAATACAGAAGAAGTGGAAAACATAGAAAAAGCGCAAAACATAGAAGAAGTGAAAAACATAAAGCTTCTTGTCCACGATCTGAAATTTTGGATATAAAGTAGGATTTTGGTATAGTGAAGTCATAATTTCCCAAGTGTAGGGGTCTTTGTGAAGTGCATCTTGTAATTCAAAAAAGTCCAGAGGGATTGGAATAACTAAAGACAAAAAATTTGCACGTTGTGGACGCCTGGAAAGAGAATCAGCCCCCTCATTTATTTTGTCAGCTTTATAAATTATTGAGAAATCAAATGGAAGCAGTTTCAGAAGAAGACGTTGATGCTCTATTGTGGTAACCCGCTGGTGTAACAGGTATTTGAGGCTGTAGTGGTCAGTTTTCACAAAGAAATAACATCCCCATAAGTAATGCCGCCACTTTTGCAACGCCAACACTAAAGCTAATAACTCTCGATCATAGGCAGATTTCAAACGATTGGAAAAACAAAGCCCCTTACTGAAATATGCAATTGGCTGACCAGACTGAAGAAGGATTGCACCTACACCTTCTAAAGAAGCATTGCATTCCACTATGAAGGGCTGATTAAAATTCGGTAGACGTAAGGCAGGCACAGTAGTCAATGCATGCTTGAGTTTTTTAAAAGCAATTTCTGCTGCAGATGACCATTTGAAACCATTTTTCTTAGTGAGTTCAGTCAATGGCCTTGCAATAATCCCATAGTGTTGCACAAACTTACGGTAATATCCTGTCAAGCTCAAAAATTACTTAAGCTCCTTAAAATTGGTAGGCACCGACCAATTCAAAACTGCTTGAATTTTATCTTGATCAACTCCCACACCCATAGAAGAGACGACATGCCCCAAGAAGGAAAGGTGGGTTTGGCCGAATTAACACTTGGAGGCTTTAGCATAAAAGTGATTTTCATGGAGAAGTTGAAGAGCGAGTTGTAAATGTTTGAGGTGTTGTTGAAGGTTTTTGTAACATCCCGTCCCTATATTAAAGGTTAGGATCTGAAATTTCAGTACATGGGAGCTCAAAGAGAGATTAAGGAAATGCATTTTCTTGCTTATGCATAATGTTAGCATATATGCAGATAAGTATTGAATGTTTGCACATAAACAAGTGGTACATGCATTCATTGACAACTTCCAGATATAATTGATGTTAAATGTGATTTTATTGAAAATGAGAAGTAGAGGGAGTAGAAAGAGTGATCTTGGTATAAGTTGTGATAAGGAAAGTTTTGGAAACAAAATTGGTAGTGATCTGGAAAATGTTCATTGAGTATGCTTCGGTCTGTTAGCCATAACTTTTCTTCTAGTTATCCAAATGAGATTGTTCTTTTCTTGGATTAAACTAGAAACATATGGCTACATTTATTATGAAGACATTGAATTTCAATTATATCTCTAAGAGTCTCAAATTTTCATGAAGTTGAGAACTGAGTGCAGTACATTGGGAGCTAAATGTAAAATTCATGTTCTAACTTCGGGAGCAAATTTGGATTAATCTAGATAGATTTTGGCAAAGTTTCCTTCTTGAGAGTTGTAGATCTTTCTTTTATCTTTCCAATGGTATCTAGTATGGAATTTTTGGACATCTGAGTCAAAAATTATGATCTTTATATGTGGAGATGCAAAAGTAAGACGAAGCAAAAGTAAGACGAAGCAAATTAAGACGAAAGCAAAGTAAGACGAAGCTAAGTAAGACAAAGCAAAGGTAAGACGAAGTAAAGTAAGACGAAGCAAAAGTAAGATGAAGCAAAGTAAGATGAAGCAAAGAAAGATAGAAGCAAAGTAAGACGAAGCAACGTAAGACGGAAGCAAAGTAGGATGAAGCAAAGTACGACGAAGCAAAGTAAGACGAATCAAAAGTAAGACAAAGCAAAGTAAGACGAAGAGGAGTAAGAAGATACAAAATTCAGAAGGAAGAAGACGCAGAAGATAGAATTTGTCTTCGAGGTCTTCATAAAAGTTGTAGCTCTTGAAGTCTTCTTTTGAACCATCCAAAGAACGTCTTAATCAGAAATTTCTAGAGAAGGTTATAGTTGTTTCCCCGAAATAGGTTCGGCATGATTGAGGACAAAAGCAGATTGGATTCTTTTGGTCATAACTCCTTCTCTAGACACCCAAATGGCTTGATTCTTGAACCATTGGACTCGTAAGACATTGTTCTACATCTCTACCAAAAATCATAGCCCTCTTAATCAAATTGAGAAATATTGAGTGAAAAGGTGAAATGGGTACAGTGAGTGTGCTCTTAAGTATTATGAACTGGTGTTATTCTACTGAACATACTTCAATATTTTGATGATTTTTGGATCGGTAGAGCTCTAAATAAGATGATTTTTTATTTTTGGTAAACTAGATACATGCAGCTACAAATGGTATGAAGGAATTTGAACCTAATTCAGTCTCTAAGATGTTTAAATTTTATATGGAAGTTGTGCATAGTATACTGTTATAGACAAGAGCATTCCAAAAATATTTGAAGTATATCTTTTAAATCTTTTAACCAAATTGAATGATTTCAGGGGCATTAGAAACTTAAGATAATGGGGGACATTTTCTGGAAGAAAGTGTTATGTTAGAATGTTTAAGGGTACCGTTAGCAAGACACTTAAATATAAAGGGCATAAGGCATAAATGGAAGAGCAAATAGGACAATTCTTAATCATTAAGGGCATAATTGGAAGAAGAAGTGTTGTCTTGCTTATAAATGAAGAAGAAAAATGTGAATGTAAGGATAAGCGGCAGAGAATAACAAAAATGAGTAAGAAAGAGAAAGAGAGTTGGTGATTTGAGAGAAAAGAAGAGAGCTGAGTTAGGGTTTAATTCTTCTTTATCTTTAAGAAAGATTTTAAAATTGATCAAGAAGAGAAAAAGAAAGAGGAAGGAAAGAGCTTCCATTTGAGCTAAAGATCTCCTCATTTGGTGAAGAATCAAGGTAAGATCATTTGGAATCTTTTGAATTTTTAGAAGTATTCTAGTTCATAGAGTTTAGAAAATGCTTGGGTTCAAGTATTCTAGAATCAATTTTTGTGATTTTGCATTGTGGGATTTTTCAGTTGGATTCCTATTGGATGAGAATTTGGATGTTATGAGATCGTATGAGGTTAGAAAAGAGATAAGGAGAAATTTAGTTATGGTATAAAGTAACCAAGTGTTCTTAAGGTGTAAGCTTATGAATACGCTAGACACATGCAAAGGGTAAAGATTGAAAGGAGAATTTGGAATAATCATGTACAAATGAAGTGTAAATATAAGTTCAATTAAACATATATGAATTATGAAATAGAAAAGAGCTTAATATGTGATTTAAAACATATATCGGGGTTGTCATTGAACATGCATTATATATAGCTCATATAACTATTTGGGTATAAATGAGTTTTGTAACGGGTGTGAATTGTGTATTGCATAAATTGTGATGTGCAGGTTAAACATTTGCATACAGGAGGATCCAGAATTTGGAAGTAATTGCTATTTTGGAGCGTAATGTAAATAGACCGAGATGGTCTCACTTTATTATTTGTTATTTGAATTTTGTATTAATTAACTATTGAATTTTTATGTGAATGTGATTGATTGTGATGGTTTCCGGACAGAAGGTCCGATGAATGTGATGTATTAATGAAATATTGAAATGCTACTTGTATGTGAATGAGATGAAATAAGTGTCCATAATATGATTGTTAAATGCTGGACCCCGGTCCGATGACAATGTGTTTTGAGTGTGCATTTGCATGAAAATGAAGAGTGATACTCAACTCTAATATTGAATGTTGGACTACGGTCCGATGATATGTGAATATGAGTGAATATGGAAATCATACAAATGTGACTGATGCATTTCATTTCATGAATGCATGAAACATAATGATTGTTGTGACCAGAGTAGCCACCGATCATAGCTTAAAACTCAACAAGTGAAAATGAGCTTTGAGCTCAAAAGTGAACTAGAGCCTCAGGCTCAATGTTTAATGAACCATGTAACCTCCAAGCGGATAAGGGACAGTTATCAACGAGCCTTATATGGGACAGTTTAAGCACTCGGTCACAACAAAGTAACAAATGAAAAGTGAGTCTCATGTGCAGTGTACAGGCATAATATGAATGATTAAGTGTATTGAATGTGAAATAATGTGAAAAGTGAAATAAAGTGAGATGTGAAAATTATGTGTTATGTGAATGGGTGAGCCATCGATGATGGTCACTCATTGAGTTCGCAAAACTCACCCAAAATTTGCAAATAATTTTCAGGATCAAAATACTATCCCATTAGGCCAACAGGAGTATACCTACAACATTCAAGTGAATGATAGAAGTCGAGATCAGTTTGCGTCTACATTGTATTTCACTATTTTGTAATGAATTGTATATTCCGCAACTTTTTGTATAAATTTGTATTCTGAAATGACTCAAGTGTTTTGTATTTATGAAAGGGCCCAAATGGCTATTGAAAATTTTTTAATGGTTTTGTGTTAATTAAAAATGTTTATAAATGAATGTGGGCCCAATTTGAGTATCAATTTCCGCATATTATGTTTGTGGTTTCAAAAAAAGTAATTATACTGATTTCTGTATGATTGAGTGCTCTACCACATCACCCTCGCGGGAAACGGATTCAAATACCACCCACAACGTCGGGTTCGGATCCTGCGGGAGTGGGGTGCTACATTTCATCTAGAAAAAGGACTTGGTGTAAACCATCTAATCTGAGACTAGTTCTAATTATGTTTATGTAATAATATGTATTACTTCGTCTAAATGGCCAGCCACATGGTAATAAAGACTGTACTCTACATTAATCCAAAAGAAAATCTTGACCACCTAAAGATGATGTGCTGAAACAATTTACTTCATCCTAGCCCCAAAATAAAGAGGCTTCCTTTCCCATCAAACCAACCATATGTTTATTTAACAAAATAGCGAACAATTCAATTCAACATGATCAACAAATTCTAGAGAAAAATGTGAATAATTTAATTTTAGAATAAATGAAGACATAACCAACTCCTCATTTAAAAATCTCTAAAAAAGAAGTTTGAAAGGTATCTAACAAACTTCATTCGAATTGGACTTCACATTTCAAAAACATAACCAACTCAAAATTTAAAAATGGACTTGATTTGAAATGAAGATTGAAAGGTATCTAACAAAGAAGTTTAACAATTTCACTGCCACTTTTCTCCTTCTTCTCTTTTTCTTCTTTTCTTCTTGTTTTCTCCCTCTATCCTTCTCATTTCTCCTCTCTCCCCTATTTTTTATTGATCAAAAATCATGACCAAAGATGTTTCATTATATCAGAGAACATTTGTTTCATTTCAGTACGGAGTAACTTGAGGTCTTGTCGTCTATGAGCTACTTCCTTATGTAAGTTACCCATTGAAGCACGTAGATCATCAACCTTATCATGAATTTCTCCAATTTCTTTGACTAAGGCATCATCACTTTTTTGTTGTACTTCTTCAAACCCAATAATAGTAGCAAATGCATCTGAAGGTATAACATTTGGTTCAATGATTGTAAAAATAGGAGATTTGAGAGATAAGTTTCTTTCAGGGAGATTAAGGTCATCAGGTCTGGGTAATCTTGGAACTTGTTTTCCAAATAGGTGTAGTACATCTCCGATTGAAGATATAGAGCTTTTGGGGCTAATGTGCATGATTAGGTGCACAAGAGTCTCTATATTGTAACTAATATCTCCAACTCTGATGGTTCTGTATTGCCCTTCTGTTATTCTCCCAACTACCTGAGAGGTTTCATCAGTGGTACGACGACCATAATGACTTCCTGATGCCTTTGAGATATGGTGGGAAACATAAATTTCTTTGTGATGAGCTGCATAACACGCCTCATCTATGTTTCTCACTTCATCTTCAATCTGTTCTTCTGTTAGATCACTTGTAATCCCTTTTGGATACATTTTCTTCTTCCCCTTTTCCTTATTGCGAACAATGTGAGGTCTTGGTTGAATGTCAAGTACAATCTTTATCATAGTTCTTTTTGTAAGTGGGAAAATAGTGTACTTCTGCTTAGTCAACTGTGTTGGATATGGTTCTGATCTCTCATCCCGCAGAACAATATACAACCTTCTCTCTCTATCATTTAACAGATGTATTGTATGACTATTTACCAAGATTGATTCAAATTGTACCTTGACTAACCTTTTCAGGGGTTTTCTTATGTTTATAGAGCTGCTACTCCTGACAAGTTCAATTTCTTCAATGATCTTCATTTTCAAATCCTCTTTTCTCATTGGTTGAGAAGTATTAACCTGTGTTGTACTGTGTTCAACTGACATTTTCTTTTGTTGAATAATAATTGGAGTGCTCTTTTTCGATTGATTTTCTGCCTTTTACTTTCCTCAATTAGCCTAGGAGTCTGTTATTGAAGTTGAGATTCCTTTTTCTCAAATTCCAACTTCCTCATAATCTCAGTCTCTTTAGCTAATTTTGCTGAATCTTCTTCAAAATTGAGACTAAAGATTTGTTGCCTGCGTTTCTTTCATTATAGAGTCTCCACCATAAGTCAACTCTGTAGCTTTCTTCTGTTCTTGTTGATGCATGGTTCATAGTCTAGGCGACCTTTTTGCTTGTTTGGGTTTCTCTGAAAGGAGTGTTTCCCTTTTCTCTTCAAGGTCACTTGTGTATCTCTCTGTTGCACATGGCTTTCTTCTTTTTAAGAAATCGCCTTAACTTTCATTGCATCATCTGACGATTTCTTCAATCTTTTTGTAAGCATTCTTCTAGTGGATTGAGATTTTGATTTTCTTATGGGAGTTACTTTCTCATTCAAGCTTTGCTTAACAGCACGCTCCCACTTAATCCTTACTATCCTCTTCAAATATGTATCCTCTTTTTCTTGATTCTTCAAGCCCATTCTACTAATAGTTGTAGAATTAATGATGCTTTTGATATTCATCTTTATCCTATTTCCTCTCTCCAAAAGAATTTCAGAATCTCTGAAGAATCTTGTCAGCATCATACCATAAGGTAGGGCAAGTAAGTCTTTCTTCGACTTTACCATGTAATTGAGGATTAGATATGGAAGATCTATTGGCTGACGATTGAGTAGATGAAATAGGCATTGCTCATCTAACGTCATTACCAGATTCCTCAATCCTGTTATTGGTAGAACACAATGGAAGAGTAGCGAATGTAGAACCCTAGCCTTTGGCACAAGACATAAGGCCTTCTTCTCCTTTGGGTCACTATATCCATATAGTTTTCGATTGATCTGAACCTTCTCCATACTGGCTTGAGTCATCCATCTAGCTTTATGAGCAAGCTTTACTCCAACACATGGAAATTCAGTAGCCTTCTCGATTGATTTTAGTATTATTATGACTGACAATCTATCCACCACTGATACTAGAGTATCTTCTACTACCTCCACATTCTTCCAGAAATCATATACTTTATTCATGTAAACTATCTGAACCTGAAAGAAGTTCTTCCATCTAGCTGCCACAATCTCCGGTTCGATATCCATCTGGTCCTTCTTCAAGGACTCGAAATCAACAAGTCTTCCACTTGTCATTGATTACTTCATTTGTATTTGTAGTCAACAAAGAACTAAACACACAGATGTATTTCTTAAAGAGGTGAAGTTGGTTTCTAAAGTTGAGAGTTTGATATCCAAACAGAGTAATGAAAAGTTTTGTTAAGAGTTCTTCAAAAGTCGATGGCAGTGTATGTCAAGAGTGTTCTAGAGTAGGTGGTATTCTCAAGGCTTTGAGAAACTCCCCCTCCAAAACTTTCTTATGACAGAAGTTACCATCTGTAACATACTATTACTAATTACCTTGAACTCTTACGACTTTTTATCTTCTTGAATAAGAAGACCATTTGGGTCATGACGTGTCAGACGATTGATCACTCAACATTACCATATTCAAGTTACGTTTGATTTCTTTGAATCTTTCTTCACTTAATGGCTTGGTGAAGATGTATGCCTATTGATAGTTCGTCTCAACAAACTGTAGACTTACAATCTTCCTCTGTACGTAGTCTCATAGGAAATGATGTCTAACTTCGATACGCTTTACCCTTAAGTGTTGTATTGGATTCTTCGATAGGATGATAGCATTTGTGTTGTCACAGAAGATTGGGATTTGATCTTCATGTATTAAATAATCTTTTAACTGGTACTTAATCCACAACGTCTATGGGCAATAACTTGCTGCTGACATATACTCAACCTATGCAGTTGATAGAGCAATTGAGCTTTACCTCTTACTCAACCAGTAAACTAGGTTGTGGCTAAGGAAGTGACATCCTCCACTCGTACTCTTTATATCAATCCTACCTCCGTCATAATCAGCATGACAGTAGCCAATTAACCTAAAATATTTACCTTTTTCATACTTTAAGCAAAGATCAGTAGAACCTGATAGATATCTCAAAATTCTTTTAACAGCAATATAATGAGACTCTCTAGGATTTGCCTGAAAACTTGCACACAAATAAACACTAAACAAAATATCAGGTCTACTTACTATAAGGTAAAATAAAGAACCAATAATTCCTCTATAAAGGGTTTAATCAACCTTCTTACCAGTTTCATCCTTAGAAAAAAGGTTTGAAGGATGCATAGGAGTTGACATTAGTTTTACTTTTTTCATCCTATACTTAATCAACAGTTCCTTGATATATTTTTGTTGATGAATAAAAATCTTTTTTCGGTTTGCTTAACTTGCAACCCAAGAAAGAATTTTTAATTCACCCATCATACTCATCTCAAACTTATTCTTCATCAAATTCTCAAAATTAGTACATAACTTTTTAGACGTTGCACCAAAGATAATATCATTAACATAAATTTGAACTATAATGAAATCATTCTTAATGCATTTTCTAAATAACATCTTATCTAGATGACCTCTACTGAAATCATTCTCAATTAAAAAAGAACTCAGATAATCATACCAAGCTCGAGGAGCTTGTTTCAATCCATACAAAGCTTTATGAAGTCTATAGACATGGTCTGGTTTCTTAACATCCTCGAAACCA
>JANZLX010000212.1:23102857-23116779 GCA_025531955.1 Erythroxylum orinocense
GTACATAGTTATGGGAGTCTTCCTAATTAGGAAGACTCCTTATTTGGAAATATCCCTAATATAGCTAGATATTACAGATAAGGATAACCCATAAGAATAATCCCTTAATTAAGGGACTATCTATTATTCCTAGATTCTCTACAATCACAAAGACCATTAAATAAAAGAAATTTGAAACGAGAATGCATTATAAATGAAGACTAATCTTGAAAAGGCTCAAGATCCAAAATGTTCATAGATATCCAAAAAGGGGCAAGGCTACCACAACCCAATTTCATCTTAGCAATTCTTGATTCTTTATACATATATTCCTATAAACTAAAGGTGGGGAAAAGTCATTTGACATTTATCCTTTACCTAAGGATTCAAGGTCTTGGTGTCATCTAAGGAGATCTGCTTTCAAGGCAAGGAGCATAACTATGAAATCATTTCTCTTGCTCATCTTGGGGCAAATGATACACCCTGGAAATCATTTGGTCTCAAGAAGCCTAAGGAGACTTTGTCTTTTGAGTCGTCCCTTGGGAAGCATCTAGATTGTAATATGTGTGCAACTAACCTAAGTTTTTAATGTAGGACAACTAGAAGATATATCAAACTAGTGTTTAGAACCCACAAACTTGTAAAATCTGATTATTGAAATTCGAGTTTTAGGCTTGGGATGTCAACTTAAGTTATTGAAATTTCAAGTTTGGAATAGCTGAAAATCTAGGGTTTGATTAATGTTTTGGTTGTTGGAGATTCAAGTTAGAATTGCTGGAATTTTAGTAAGGTAGACAAGCAATGGAGGGAGGCGAACTAGAAATTACTCTTAGAAAAAATGGAGTGAGGCGAACTAGAAATTACTCTTAGAAAAAAGCATTACACCTAATTGAAAACTCAAATTTATCGGGGAAAAAAAAAAGTTAGGATCTTATTAGTGAAGGCTGAGTACACATTGTATATATAGAAAAACTCTTAAACCCTTATTCTAGTAATAAAGAAATTCCTAATTAAAATATCCAAAATAGAACTAAGTCCTACTTTAATAAGAAATGTTTATTTTTAAATAAGTTTTTCATAATAATTCTTTATTTTTAAATAAGTTTTAAGTCCTAAAAAATTAGATCATACATCTAACTTGTTACTACTTCCTATCTAATAAGGAAACATAACATAAAATAAATTTCAGTGTTTGTTGTCCCTGTACCAAGCATCTTAACAAGTCCCCCAATCTTCTATTCACCACTTATGTTTGTCCATTGGTTTTAAGGATGGAAAGAACCTAAAAACTGAAGCTCAATATTCAATATTTTGCATAGGGTTCTCCAAAATAACTCATAAATTTTACATTGTGATCAGATACAATGGTTAAAGATAATCTGTGAGACATAAATCTCTTTGAAGAAGAGTTTAGCAATATGGACAACATCAATCATGGAGTATAGAACAAAATGACTCATGTTTAAAAACCTATCCACCACATCACCAAAGTAGAATCATAACCTCTTATATAGGTTTAGAAACTCCCAAGACAAAATCCATACTCATGTCCCATTGTCCTGTCATGGTTCATGAGGCATAGGCAGATATGTATATAGTCCAGAATTTCGCTTTTTTCCATTAGCTAATTGACATGTTCAAGATTATTGTATGACCTTAGACACATCCTGCTTTAAAGAGGGCTAATAAAGTGATCTTCAATTAATTCTATAGTTTTATCTCTTCCAAAGTGATATACTGACCCTCCTCTATATAATTTCCAGATTACACACTCCTTTATAGAAATATTGAGTAGGCAAAGTCGATTTTCTCCGAAAAAGTACTCATCCTGGTTCACAAAAGGAAAGCACCTGTCCCTTTGTCTGGTTACAATTTTCGAATAAATTATTATTCCAAAATTTTGATCTGAAAAAAATTTTCTTTTTAGTTTTCCAAATACCACAACTTTTACCACCCAAATGTTAAGCAAATGGTTCTTTCTACCTAAACACATATGTTATCTTGTTCTCAACTCCTAGTTGATGTTTAATAACAAAATTAAATTTTTAAAAAATTCACTCTGAATTTTCTTCAATATCTTTTAGGACTTGAAGTGTTTAAAAGACTCATGATCAAAATATAGAATAAGTTCTTTTAGGACTTGAGATGTTTAAAAGATTTATGATCAAAATATAGAATAAACTCCTTTTACGAGAGATATGACACCATATAAAATTCATTACCATAGGTCAAATATCATTGTTTGTCTTTACTTAACTTCTCACTGAAGTAAGCAATTGGGTACCCTTGGTTAAGTATGTGTCCAATTCTCATATGAGATGCATTACAAGCAACTTCAAATACTTTAGAAAAAATTGAATGTTGTAAAACAGGAAATTTAGTCATCCTTTTCTTAATTTGTTCAGAGGCTTTAGTTGTTGTCTTTAACAAAATAAAAAGTCCTTTCTTCATATAATCAATTATATGTGTCATTATGGTGCTAAAATTATGAATAAATCACCTATATAATATTGTTAGACTATGAAAACTCTGTCTCTCATGCACATCCTTGATAATAAGCTAATTAAGGATAGCTTTAGTCTTCTTATGATCCATCTACACTCTTAAGAATTGTTAAAGATGTAACAGTTGGTCTTCTATAGTCTTGTTATATATTAATATGCCATCAAAACATACCGCCAAAAATTTATCCAAAAGGGTCAAAACACTTGGTTCAACACTCTCATAAAAGTGATAGGTGCATTTATTAGTTCAAAGGGTATCACCAACAATTCACAAAGCCCTTATTTAGTCTTGGTAGTCATTTTCCATTCATCTCCAAGTCTAATTCTCAATTGATGATCCACACTTTGTAAGTCCATCTTGGTAAAGAAAGTAACTCTAGTCACATGTCTAATATGTCGTCAAGGCAAGAGATTGGAAACCTATACCTTTTTGTGATCTTGTTTATCACCCAACAATCAATGTATATTCGCCAACTTCCATGCTTTTTAGAAATCAACAATGCTGGAACTGCATATAGACTAAGAGTTTCTTCAATAAATTCTTTTTTAGCAACTCTTCTACTTATCTCTTCAACTCTTCATTTTCAATAAGATTTAGAGGCTGTTTAGAAAGCTGTGATTTGAATTCAATCGTGGGATTGAATTCAAATCAATTGTTTGGAACTAAAAAAAGGCAACGAATTAAATTTACGTGTGGGTTCAACCCCCACTGTCTTTGTAAATTGAATTCACGCCCAATATATAATATTAATAATATTAATAAAAGTATAAAATTATTATTATTATTATTATTATTCGTATTCTTATTCTTATTATTATTAATTGTTGTTATTTATGGATTTATAATAATAATAATAATAACAATAATAATAATAATATTATTATTATTATTAAAGAGTACTTTTGGAAGTAAAATTCTAAACATGCATACAAAGTCAATAATGACACTTATTTTCAATAATTAAAATCTATCTAAAATGAATTTTATTTTGGATAATATTATTTTTTAGTCAGGGGTAAATGTGTCATATAAAATAATTGAATTCAATTCTAATCTTATTGGATTTATTCCAAATAGTGTAATTGAATTCAATTATAATATTATTGGATTTGTTCCAAACAGTGTAATTGAATTCAATTCTTATATTGTTAGATTTGTTCCAAACAGTATAAATTGAATTCAATCCTAACTTCATTAATGTAATTGAATTCAATTCGTTAATGAATTCAATTTGAAGGTTTCCAAACAGCCTGTTAAGCATTACTGAAAGATTTGGTAAACATCTTGCAAAGGAGATAATTCGCCTGGTAAATCATCTAATATTAGGTCTAAAAAATCAACCGATAATTCACTCACTTCTTTTGGTAAATCATCTAATATAAGGTCTAAAAAATCAACCAATAATTCACTCACTTCTTTTGGTAATGTAAGGGTGTCTTGGGTGTTGTTACTATTATGTCCTCACTATCATTGCAAATACAATTACCTTCTCCTTGCTGACAGCTTCAAACTCTGTCTCTCTCATAAGCTTGTAATTGAGTGATTTGCCCTTTTGATTTCTTTTATAAACTTTGATCACTTTTGTTTTATTCTAACTTTAGTATAAAAAGATAACGTGATTCAAGAAATGGCTACTCACATCATTGCTATTATTCTCAAGTCCTAAAAACTAACTCAAACATTACAAGTCTATGCCAGAGAAGTCTTCGACGCTTTTTTTTAGGCTCGTCGACTTAGCATTGAAGTTAAGATTAGATCCATAACTTTGCACGTCAACACCAATATTGACTAGGCCCATATCTCTAAGGCGCAAACCTAAACTTACATCATAGGGTAAAGTAGAACATCCACAATTATCACTCTTTGGTGCTTCAAATACTAGAGCAAAAGTAAACATAGAATAAAGCAACTACCAAGAAAGGTCATTTTAAAGAAGCAAATGATTTAGAATATATAGAAAATTTTACCATGATATCTTCACGAGGAATTCCCCTATCTGGAGCAATTGGATCATTGGCAGCCTGCAAACAATTGAAAATTAAATTTATTTACAAAGATAATTCAAGTATAACTTCACATTTGAAAATTTGAAGGATAAGAAGCAAGAGAAGAACTAACACCAATATGAAATTCTAACATTAGAGTGATCTTTTCTTGATCTGTAGTGAGTCCTAATTATTTGCAAAACTACCCTTAGCCCAACAATTATGTTCAATGTAGCAAGTGCCATTCCAAAGTTACCATATCAAGAACTTAAATTCACTATCCTCCAGTTAACAAAGAAATGAAAATCTGGTAATTCAAACGATCATTACAAATGATTACTTGAGTGACCAAACATTTGCATGCTAAGAAGCAATTAAGAACTTGTCCCTATCCCAGAACTATGTGTTCAAATTAATCAACACAAAGGTTTAGTTTAAGGAGTTAGATAATTTTCATTATTAAGAAGTTACCCACTCTCATCTTAAACACTCTTCAAATAACAAGCTTCATTTTTGCGAACACATCATCCAAATGAAATAATGTAGAGTTTCTTAATAGATTTAAGGCTCATCATGCCATGGCCATACCAAACGAAGTAAACTCCCATCCCGGCCCAAACCCACCTCACATCCTCTTACTTGACAATTGTACTACACTAATACTTTGAAACAAAATTAAGTTAACCCATTGACAAATTATGTCCAAAAAGTAAGTTATTTGCCTCATTAAAAGTGATTAGAAAATTGAATAATATGCAATTACAGGTGAAAACCTTATTTTTCAATATTTGACTCATGTCTATAAAACATAAACATAATCAAAACAGGATGAAATAGCAGTTGCATAAAAGTATGCCGAAAAAGGAAGACAAAACTAAGTTGTAGATGCAGTAAAAGAAAAAGAAAATAGTAAGAAGTAGAGGAAGATTTGCTAAACACTCCATATGTATTTAAGTTAAAAGTAAACCTAATGTAAGAATTGTCAAAGAAAATAACTTTCAAGTTCTTGAGAAACAAAAACAATAGACAAATTCTACTTGACAATCCACATATATAGAGCATCCTAAATTTGATTACATAGGCACTACTATCATTTGCAACATGTGAATGAAGTTTTACATGTAATTATAGTAGGACAAGGAGGAGATATGGCAAAAGGGTCACAAAAGATCCAAAGGCGTCTATCAAAATTTAGACTAAACTTTAACGTTTCAACTTGTTTACAAGTGTTAGAAAATTAGAATATTTGATCTTCTAGAAGATTTGATATAGTTGTAAATAGCTAATTAATAGCTATGATTCTTATTTACTAATTTAGGTTTATTGTAATCATTCATTTATTTACGCTAATTATAATTTTCTTAGTCAATGACCAATGTTTAGCAATTAGTTTGTTTCCTAAAATAGGACAAATGATTTTGTATATATTAGTGTATTATGTATATGGAGATTACTAAGGAGAATTTCAGTTTCTGTTCATGTTATAAGAGCCTCTCTACAACACTTTTAAATCCAAAAACCCTTCTTCATTCAATTCTAGTTTTGCCAAACTTCTTTTGAAGATAAATTCTTCTTCACTTAATTTTATTTTTGGCTTCTCATAATGAATCACCAACTTGAGATTTCCATACGTGTTCCTCATTATTTTATTCTATATTTAGCACAGTACTCGTGCTAAAATTCAAGTTGCTCCTAAGCCTCTCTTCTTTAACATCATTATCCATCTTCCTGCCATTAGTGTTATTATAAGATCCTTGATCTTGTCTGTCAGTTATTGTTGTATCAAGAGTAAGGTTGGTATTTTCTAAAGTAGCCATTCTTCTTGATTACATAAATTGATTGAACATTGCTTTAAGGTTATCTATCTCGTATTGATGGCAATTGAACTGTACCTAAATTTTCTACCTCCACTTCTCAATTCAAATCTGAGATCCCTTAATTTTTTGGCTACTTTCTTCAAGCTTCTCAATCTCTTGATCCCAATCATCTTTTGTCATGTTTTTGGAATTTCTTGGTCGAGAATCGTAAAGCTTTAATACCATTTGTTATGAATATTCTTTGTTAAAGAGAAAAATGATAAACAGAGGAGAGAAGAATAGAGAAGAATTCAAAAGGAAGAAAGAAGGCAAAGAAATACACGAGGAAAGAGAAAGATAAATAGCTAATTCATATTTTTCTTCTGCTAGGGAAACTGTTATAGGGGTATTTTATATTATCCATAGGCTCTTTTACAGTTGTATAATTGTTGTAACATTTAATACGTAACAAAATCCTCAAGTATTCTTTATGTGGATCAAGGTTACGACTATACATCAAAATATCATCAAAGAAACCAAAATAAATCTTTGAAGATGGGGGTGAAAAAAATGATTCATTACCGACTGGAATGTAGATGGAATGATGGTCAAACCAAAAGGCATGACTAAAAAAGAGATAGTGGCCACAGTGTGCTTGAAATGTTGTTTCATAGACATTTTCAGGTTTCATTCAAATATGGTGATAGCCTGAGCATACTCAATTTTAGAGAAAAAAGAGGCTCCATTCAGCTCTTCCAACAACTCATCAATATTTGGGACGGTGTACTTATCAACAACGATGATCTTATTCAAGCTCCTGAAATTAACACAAAATCTCCAACTCCCATCTTTCTTTCTTACTACTAAAACAGGGTTGCAAACGGGTTGGAGCTTGGACGTATTAATCCTTTTTCAAGTAACTCAGCAACCACACATTCAATCTCAATTTTTAGGTAACAAGGATATCTATAGGGTCATATTGGGTGGTTTGGCATTAGGTAGGATATTTGTGGCCTAGGATTGACTTTAGTCAGGTGGGACTCCATGAGGTGTTTGGAAGACAGTATGGAAAAATTCAAGTAGGTTTTGAACGTCTAGAATCATGGCCACTTGATTGACTTGAGTTTCAAGCAGTTTAGTAATTTGGCACAACACTCCTTGTTTCTCACTAGGGATCAATTTTTGCATGGCTTTGAAGGTTACTCCCTTGGCTTCTTAGTTTCACTTTTTCTTGCAATTTGTACTTCTTCCCATTATAATTAAATATCATGAACATCTTACTCCAATTGTCTTGGATAGTATTAAGAAGGGCAAGTCATCTAATCCCCAATACCTCGTCAACACCAAAAATCGAAAAGGCATAAAAATCTTGGGTGATCGAGAGATCTTGGAGCTGGATCTTAACCCCTTTACACAGTTACAACTGATGGTATCACCATTGCCTATTTGCAATCCAAAAGAAAGAACTTGAACTAATGGGAGGTGAAGGTCAATGACTACCTTGTCCGATATGATGTCATATGTTGATCCACTGTTGATCAACATGAGAACATCTCTCCCTTTAATTTTTCCATGATTTTCACGGTAGTGCTTGATGTTTTTCCCAAAGTTGCATGCATTGGAATTTCTTCCATCTTAGCCACTGTTTCTTCTTCATTTGCTTCAAGATTTTCGTCAAAGAAATCTATCTCTCCTTCTTCAATGTTTATAATCGACATATTCGACCAATTGCATTGATGTCAAGTTCGAATTTTTCATTACAACAAAAGCACAAGCCTTTATTCTTTTTGGTTTGTTGTCCTATTGTAAGTTATCGTGGAACAAAGTTGGCCACTTTTTCGCCCACTATTGGGTTCCCACCAGCAAAAGGAAAGGCATTTGTATGATATGGAGAGTAAGAATTACCTCAAGTTCCTAAAGAAGACCCATCACCACCCGTTTGACTTCTATGAATGCCCTTTGTTGTTGTGAGTTTTGCTTCATATTCAAGGGCCAAGCTCACGACTCTTTATACATTCCTAGGTTTTTGAATGCGAATATCAACCTGAAGTTCTTCTTTGAGACCATTAAGGAAAATATCTAATAAATAGTGTTTAAGCCAATTAGATACTCATGTAGACCTCCTCACAAACTCTCGAAAGTATTCTTGAATAGTGTCTGTTTATTGGATTGCACAAAGGTGCTCATCAAGATCGGCAAACTCAACTGGGCCAAAATGCTCATGTAGTATTCTGACCAACTCTACCCAATCATATATGATTCGTTCAATGTTAATCGACAAAAACACATCCCCTTTAAATACATGTATGCCACATCAACGTTTTAATCTTTTGGAGTTTAGTATTGTCGAAAATATTTTTCTACCTTCAGGATCCATCCTCGCAAATCTCCATTCTCAAATCTAGGAAAATCCAACTTTGCAAGAATTCTTCAAGAGTGATGTTTTCTCATTCAGCATATGCTTCCTCTAATTCTATAATAACATTCTTTTTCTTCCCTAACAAAGGTTGACTGGATTCTCCACTAAAGGTTTGTTGTCTAGTTTGCAACCTTTGTTGTGATACCTCTTCGATTCAATTATCCAACCTTTACAATTGTGCTATCAATGATGCTAATGTTGTGGAAGGGTGTTGAGTTGTTGGAGTACTACTTCGTAAGACTGATTAGCATAGGTTGGAGTTGCACTTGGATTTGTTGGTCGTGGAGGAGGTTGTGGCACAAAAGAAGAGCCATGGGTTCGGACAACCATAATAGAATCATAGGGCTTTAATACCAAACTTTTAGGACTAGGAGAAGATAATGGATGCGAGTTTTCATTAAATGCAAATAAAGTAATAAAGGAAGTGCCGGGGAATCTCACAAACTACCACACCAATAGGAAAAAGACAACTCCAGCTGTCTAAACTCCAAGAATACACTGAAAATAGAAAAACACACTCACTAATGACAATAACTAGAGACCTATTTATAAACTAACTTCTAAAGACTCACTTGTAGATAATAATAACTAATAATACTTATCCATAACCCATTACTCCTAAAAATCTAGAACTACCCTATTTTTCCTCCAATAGTTGTCCACTACTCACTAATTGCCTAATCCGCCTTTGACTTGGTCTTCTTGCAAGAATATGTCTCTTGTAGCATATCAAATTACTTTCTATTTTATTATATATATATATATACATATATATAGAAACAGCCTTTCTACTAGTTAAGGATAAGGCTGCGTACTACTAAATCTCCCCAGACCCCGCACTTTGGCAGGATTTTCACTAGGTATTGTTGTTGTTGTTGTTGTCATTAGATATGGTTGTCAAGATAAGGAAGTATCTATTACCTGGATACATAATAAAGGCTTCTGAACATATTTGATGGAATTTGAGCTGCTTGAATTAGCATAATAGTCGTCCACTGACTTGAAACCAAAGGAAACTGCTCCATTTTACAACAAAATTAGGATGCCTGTCAAAACCTAACTCTAACAACTACAAGATAAAAACGAGCATGAAAACTTATTCTATCTACAAAACATATACCACGAGTTAGAGCATTATCAAATTCCCTGACAGACTTTGCATTGGCAGCCAATGGGATGTTAAACTCACCACCCATATCTTCAAAAAGAAGAGCATGCCTACACTAAGAAGAGTATATGATGTATCACTCAGTGGAAACATTTGGTAGTGACACAAAAAGTAAATTGTTATAGAATTACCTCTTGAAAATTTTACAAAGACCATTTGTAAGAGCCTTGTCATAAATTATGTTAAAGCCCTTACGAAAGTCCTCATCTGCAACCACCAAATTGAAAGGATTGCATAGTGACACAGCACCAATTAGAGGACATGTTTGAGAATCCTGAAAATCAAACACAACAAAAATAAGTTGTAAGTAGTAACACTATAATAAAATCACAAAAAAAAGGCAGCAAAAAGAGGTAGAAAGTCTAAATCTTGTCAAGGTATGCAAAGAACAAAAGATAATGAATCCAAAAAGCCATTGAAAATTAAAAGATATGATCAACTCAGCCTTGGCACCCTTATTATAACAAAAGTAAATCAGCAAGTTGTATCTTAATCAATAAAATTCACTTTTGGCAACCTTGAACCTAGCCTCATCCAAGATTTGGCCTGCATTTTTAACCGTAATATGTCTCCCAAAAAGGTAACCGATGGGCAAACATTTGATACAGAAGAATCAATAAAGAACTTTTTTGGTACATTTGAAAACAAAAATACATACAGATCCCTCATCAACTTGGTAGGTGGTAGAACTACTCCCACCCCTAACAACAAGGTGGATAGAACCTGGATAGAACCCCTTGTTAAATATCACAACAGTCTACTAACGTATCCCCTCAGGATTGGTTTTGAAAATTACCTGACCCAAGTAATTTACGAGAATGTTGGCACCTAAAGACCAACCAACAGCATACAAGTTGGCATTGGGGTATCTAGTGGCAACATGAGCCACTACTTCACGCATGTCTCCTAAAAATGAAGCCGAATAGAACTGCATCATCACTATCAGTTTCATCACAAGTCAAAATTAACTACTCCTACTTCTTATATATAAGAATAATCACCTACTTCTTATATATAAGAATAATCACCACTTGGTAGATGGGCAATGGGGTTCACCTTAGGAGTGGTAACAGGGCTATTTCCACAACCTCTGCTATTGAAAACGACCACACGCCATCCTTTACTCCTCGCTCTAACTAACATGTGCCTCACATACGAGTCCTCACTTCCTCCTGTTAAACCTGGCTGCAAAATATTTTTTTCTTTATTGATTTTTACCATCATTTTCCCTAACTAACTAGAAATGGTAAATCACAGACCAGTAAAATGACAATCGGAGACTCAGCAGGCAACGAGTGGTGGTCGCCGGATGCCCAGTCTAAGGCGACGGAGCCATCGTCTTTGGTACGGAGGCACTCGCGCTTGTACCTAACGTGGGGAGTGGAGCGAAAAAAGGAAGCAAAGATGGTTTCCACATGTGGGTTGTGGGCGATGACAGGAAAAGGTGAGTAGGGCAGGTGTAGGGAGGTGAAGGCTGGGAGGAAGAGGTCGCTACCACCGCCGACGACTTCAAGAGATGAGTGGCCAGTGAGCATTGTGTTGGTGGAGGTCGTGCTGCTGAAGTGGGCGGCGGAGATTGGATGAAGGATGTAACGGTAACGGAATGGCAGGTTACTGGACAGGGAGGGAAAAGAGGGTCCGGCCATTCGGCTTGGAAGGTAAAGAATAGTCCAACTAATGCACACATGGCAAAGCTAAATTCTTATTTACATGATCGTTCTCTCAATTTTGGGCTAAATAATAATAGCTTATAAATAAGAATGTTTGGAACAGATCGTATTCAATTCAATTCGATTAAATAAATAAGATTGAATTAAATTTAATTTATACTATTTGGAATAAATCTAGTAATATTATAATTAAATTCAATTACATTGTTTAGAACAAATCCAATAAGATTAGAATTCAATTCAATTATTTCATATGACACATTTACTCTTGACACATTTATATGGTATTTTTATTATTTATTGTAAAATGTATCATAACACATGTAAATTAATCAGTTAATTTTTATAAATTAATTAATTTTTATTAACTAGAATAAATAAATTTTATTTAATAATAATAATACTAATGAAATATTTTAATTCTTAAATCTGTCTGTATATATACACATAAATATATTATCCAATAATGTCTAACCCAATCTCTTCTCCACTATCTATAGCACACTTGAAACAGCCAACAGGGAGCAAAAAAAAAAAATGGAAGACATCTGGAAGAGGGCTTGACTCTTCGTCGAAGAAGTCACCAAGACATCCCAATATCTAACCTCCTCCAACAACATCGCCGGTCTCATTGCCCAAACCATTACTAAAAAGTCCAAAGAACTCGCTCTCAAGATCTCCAGGAAGGCTGATCAGCTTAAGGAAGCAGAGGTGTTGTTGCATAGACGTTGCGTAGTCTGCTGTTATGTCGACTGGTGGTGTGTGGGTCTGCTGTTGGGAGAAGAGTGGCGTCATCTGGTGGTGCATGGATCTGTTGTTGGGAGAAGAGTGGCTTGTTTGCTATAGGGTTATTACGTTGGACTCGTGGGTATTATTAGGCCACAACTTTAAAAAAGAAGAGATGCAATCGTTGGGTTCAATTCACGTGAATTATACCTTGAATTGAATTTACAAAAGGAGTGGGAATTCAATTCACGTGGGAATTCAATTCATTGCTTTTTTTTAATCCAAACAGGTGAAATGAATTTAATTACAAGATTGAATTCAATTCACCCTCTTCCAAACAACCTGATAATCTTATTAGTGAAGTTAATATCAATTTTTATTAAATATATTTAATAAAATTAAATATTTAGTAGTAATTGTTTATATATAAATGTCAAAAAAATTGTTTATATATAAAATAACTTATAAATGTATAATTAAAAAAATTATAAAGAAATGAGTATTATATTTTAATATTCTTTTATATTTTCATAAAAATTTATATTTTAAATATTTATCTTTACAAAAATTTAATTTTATAAATCTAATTAAAAACATAAAATATATAATAATAATAATAAATTAATCAATTTTTAAATTTAATTTAATATTTTTATAATTTATAAATTAATTAAATAATTTTAATAAATTAGCTTAAATCAAAATAAATTATTCTACATATATAATATATAATATATTGAAATTTTATATGCATTTCTTTCCAACTTGTTTAAAATCAAACAAAACTAGTCTCAATTTTTTTTAAATTGATGCGTGCTTATTATATGCAGATCCCACAAACACAAAAGAAAGCTCGTGGCACGAAAGACAGAGAGCTACCAAAGATCATAGAAGAAGCTGGTGAGCATATAAAGATTCTTGAGAAAGAACTTAAGCACTGTTTGGTTGGCACGGAATGTTGATCAGGAAAGTAATCTTTTTCCCAAAATTTAAATTATTACGTTTAATTTGTTTTTTTTTTTTTGTTAGGAAAGTAAAAACTTTCCTAATTTAGGGAAAATAGTACCACTTTCCTTGGATTCTAAATACCAACACTCCCCTTGGTATTTAGATTACTTTCTTTAGGAATTTAATCTAAAAATTATACTGGTCAATTTAACTCTTCCTTCTCTCCCAACTCTTAAACAACTCTTTTATTAAAACACTACCTCTTCATCGCAACTCTTTTATTAAAACACTACCTCTTCATCAACTATTCTTATTCTACGTCAACTCTTTCTTAAAATCACAACCACCTCTTCAAACATTCTTGTTCTTCTGCTGTTAGTACGAAAAGCATAATACAAATCTCTAAACCTCCCTAGACTGCACATCTCTTCCCGTCGCCCTCCGGTAAGTGTCTTGTCATATTTATTTTCCATTGTTGTATCTATGTAATATCGAAGGTTTCAACCTTCTCTGCGCAAAAAATATGTTGTTGTAGAGCATCAGTGTTGGTTGTTTTATATGTTGTTCTTATTGGCTGAGAAAATAATAAAGCGTAAATATTCTCTCAGATCTGTGTAAGAGAGCCTCTTCTTCCTCCTAATAGCTCTAATGTACAAATTTGCGTGTCCACTGTATTATTGAAGGGGGCCTATTCTCTTTTTTCTTAATGCTTTTTGGAAGTATATG
>JANZLX010000212.1:23335820-23347424 GCA_025531955.1 Erythroxylum orinocense
CCAATAGCTACGTTAATCACAATAAAATTGCCTTAGGCACAAAAACCGGGAATATCATGTATGCATGTACAGTAATTTCATGTGCACAATTGATACTGTGTATCAATCCTATTATGCATGAACAGTACGAATTAATCCTTATCAATCCCATCCTATGACAAATTTACTATTTTACCCTTCCAGTAGGGGGTGGGATGTTACATGACGCATTATGGGTAAACATCAATGGATCTTCTTCTTCACCCACCTTCTGTTTTTGCGAGTTTCTAGCCATCAAGGATAAGAGCCCATCCTTCATTTCCGACTGTAGTAGACTTTGCGATTTGGCCAGCGTCTCTACACTGGCCATCAAGGTACTCATCTGCGATCGAAGGTCCTTCAGCATGGCATCGTGCGACTTTAGCATTGCTTCTTGGGCCGTTAGTGACAATTCTTGTCTCCTAAGAGACGCTTCCACAGCAAACACTCTAGCCTCCATTCGTGTTTGCATACAATCTCCACCCTCCTAAGCTCTCAATGAAAGCACCAATTGATAGAGGTAACTGTAAAGATTGCATTATTTACGTATAAGGTAAGAGCTACAGCTCTAGACCCTCCTAAGGAATTATCCCAGGCCAATATACTAGACAATGTTCAACCAATATTCCCCTCTGTTTTCCTATGTTCAGTCATATACAGATGCCTCTACACAATCTCTCTCTCTCCATAACAAACTCTCAACAGACTGCCTAACAGCCTGCCTAAGTGGCCAAGCTTCTCTTCCCCATATTACCCCTACGAATGTAGGTTTGGATGGGCTTAGGCTGATGCACAATGGGCTGGGATTGAGGCCCTATTCCTTAAACATGTAATAGGAAGGAGAAAAAAAAGGTTGGCATTTAGTCTTAGGTGAGTTCATGCACTGAACAAGTTGAGACCATTTCAGATAATTCTTCCCATTCAGGCTGCCTGAATGTTTGGTAAGTCCCCTGTGAGGGTTACAGTAGTGTTGTCTAATAGAGAGATCCCACTGGTAGCAATGACTTCTGATATGGCTTCTTGTCTAGGTTTTAGTAGCTACCTTCCCTTGTAGAAAAACATAATTTTAGACAATAGTTTCACAAGAAAGAGTCAGTGGCTTTGATACCATATAAAGTAAAATAATTCTATTATGTCTTTTATTTGAATAGGTAACAAGAAAAAATATATAGGAAAGATCCTTAGAATATATCCTAGAAAATAGGGATATAAAAAATCATACAACTAATTATATGATATGTATGAATATATAGCTAACTAATAATCTTATCCTATAAAATCATCTAATTAATTCTTTCCTATGCATAATATCAACATTTTTTGAACCTTGCACGAGCACTTCATTTTAAAATATATAGAGATCTTCGAAGGTGGCACCATTTCACATAAGGATTAGCAGTTCTAAAGCCTAGATTAGATAAGGTAGAATCATCTGCAAAAATGACTTTGGAAGGAGAGTTGTGGGGTTTAAAGGCTGAAAGAAGATTAGGGTTACCTATTTTTTAGCACTAGAATCAATGACCTATTGAGTGTTGGAGGAGGAAAGGAGGCACTTATTGGGATTACCTATCTCAATAATAACACTTATAGAGTCAGAGGAGCTCTACAGTGCTTGGTACTACTGGAATTTAGCAAATTCGTATGTTGAGAGTAAGATTGTTTGCTTTGAAGATCTGTCGAGTGTAGTAGAAATAGTCACAATACGAGTTGAGATATTTTAGGCTTATTTTGTAGCTTTTAACATGTCAGCTTGATATGCCCAGTCTTATGACAATAGTGACCATGATTTTGCTTTTCCCAACCTACTGTATTGCCTCCTTTATTCTAATTCTAATTAGAAAGCCTTTCATTGTTATGATTGATAAAAGCATTAGAAGCCTGAGCAAATGGAGGAATAATAGTACTATTCATTGTGCCAAGAACTTTGGCGAATACTTCATTTAGAGAGGCAATTCCGGTTCTGAAGAGAATTTGGGACTTTGTTGTATTAAATTGAGAATTGAGGCCACTAAAAGTTAGTAGGATATTTAGTTTTTTATAATCCTTTTTGAAATTCATAAAATAGCTTTGAAGAGACTGATAATGTTGTTTATCCCGATCAAAATTCTTATAGACCGCATAAATATAAGAATTATTTTCTTTTCCCAAATATAGAAACTCCAAATAATCTGTTAATTCTGTAACATACTCAAAATGACTAATAATGCTGACTACTTCCATGTCCGTTGAATTCTGAATTTGCAAGAAGAGTCTAGCATCATCTTTCAACCATTCCTTTCTTACAACATCAATTGATAAATCATCTCTAAGGTGATAATCTTTGGAAATACTGCATAATAAATCCTAATTGACTTGCCCCAATCCAAATAATTAGCACCTATCAACTTATTTTCAGTAATCTTCGACATTACTGGAATAACGTTAGAAACAACAGTTGATTTCTACTCATCAGCCATATTAAAATATATATCCAGACAGATATATCAAAATGGCTTAGTAAATAAATATAAAAAGTTGTAGAGAACCACACCAAATAATTAATAGTTTAGATCACCAACTGAGAAGCCTAATTAAAACTAAATCATGTGATAAGCGAAGGGATTTTGTGACAACCATGAATGAAAAGTCTAGTAACAAGAACTAATAATGACAAACAATGGCAAAGAGAAACAAATCAAGCAGGAACAAAAGCAGTGCCAACAAAGCACTAGAGTTTTATGACAATCAGATGAACCAAAAACCTAATAACCAGAGAAAATATAAATTAGTAATTTGTGACAAACCAAATGTTGAACCTAGAACCATTAGAGAGTTGAAGGAGCATTAGTAAGAAGAGGATAGATTTAGCTAAAAACAACAGCAGTACATAACTAAACCTTCAGAAACACCAACAGGAAGGAGTTGATGTTGGAGAACTTGGTCGGAGGTGAAGCTGCTGTTGCGTGTGCTTAGAAGTGCCGACACATGGGAAAAAAGCTAGAAGCTTTGGATAGCGCATGTGATACATACGCAGAGCTTTTAGCAGTCAAATTTCAAGGGGTGGTGTGTTAGTGAGTGACATTCCCACTGGCACCGACGGTGAGATAAAATGGTAACCTGAAAATGTTGACCTAACAACACGCAAGGTTTTGCTCTTCGGAGAGAACTTCAATTAAAATGTCACGAAGAAGAAGAGACGAGAGCGAAGCGTTCTTGCTCTTATTTTTTATTTCAGTCACTGAGGTGTTTTATTAGGGTCCCAATTTTAGAAAGGTGCCTTTAAGGTGTCTATATTTATACTAATTTTTTCTTGCATTGGATCAGCTCATAAGGAATAAAGTACTAGCTAAATAGATTTCTTCATTCTTAAGGCTCAAACAAGGTTTGCTCTATGGAGAGAATTTTAATTAAAATGTCATGAAGAAGAAGAGGCCAGAGCTAAGTGTTCTTACTCTTTTTTTATTTCAGCCACGAGGTGTCCTACTTGGGTCTCAATTTTAAAAAGGCGCCTTTAAGGTGTCTACATTAATACTAATTCCTGCTCGCACTGGATCATCTCATAAGGGGTAAAGTACTGACCAAATAGGTTTTTCCATTCCCAAGGCTCAAACTTGAGACCTTTAATTAAGGGATGAGAGTGTTGAACCACTCACACCAACTATATTTAGTTGTGTTCTTGCTCTAATAGGAGAAGAAGAAGCTATTATTCTAATTTCAATATATACAAAATTGAGTCATATATATATATATGTATATCACTACTTATTAGGGATTATAATCTTTATAATCTTAATCACTATGATTAGGACGATAATTTGTGTATAAGATCTTTTATAATCTATTAACATCTATAATTTGTAACAGAATCAAAATAGGACTTATAAAGAATACGCTTGCAAATACAATATAATAAATTTATGAAAGTTTTGGGCAAGAAACTGAGCGTCTATATTAAAAAATCCATCGTAGTAAAGATTAGGTGGAAACGACTCATTAAGCTTTTTTTATTGGCTTCCTTTTGATTAATCTACCCTTTTTTGCAAACAATATTTCTAGAATGCATCGCCATGTGATTTCTAATCGAATGATTTTACATGTTTACACAATTCATGTTCTATGATATGACATTCTTCTAAGTCGTTAGTTGTGGGTACATATTACTGTGGTTGTGTAATTATTCCTTTCTGAGTCCAGTATGCAGGCTCAGCTTGGGATGAACTTAAGCAAACAAGGCAAGCTGTTGAATTTTTGGCATGCTTCTTCTCTCCATCACACATAAGCTATTCCATTGTCTATGAATATTTGTTTTTGATTACTTCTTTAATCTTTGTTATCTCTGTGCTTGCCAATTTCATCTATGCTTATGAAAAAAAAAAGATGTTTTCGGTTCTTTTTGTGGTTAATGAAGTTCAAGGCATAACTAAGTCAAAACTTTCATTGCTAGTCAATAACAAATGTTAATCATGGTTTATACTTTTTAATGCTAAATCCTGACCAAATAAAATATTGGGTTGCTCAATATATCATATTCGTGTTGCAGGATATCATATATACGGACTTTCTATTCTTGATTTAGCGTAAACAATTATTTAGAACTGCTTTAAATGATCCTAGCCAATGAGTTTTTCAGTATGCTCCTAATTAAAATAAGGTTTCATGTTGCTTAATTTATTTTTCATGAATCATTAAGGTTTTTAGAATGTATTAGTATAATTTGATTGTTGAAACTAGACAAATGATATTGTTTCTAGCTGCTACTTTTATGAAATCTATAGATAGTTTATATGAAAATGTAATACAATGTCTATTGACTCTTTTCTCTTTACTTGGAGAATATTTTTTTAATAATCTATGTTTTGTTTCATTTTAATTGTTTCCCTAACTGTGTCAAACGTTTTTCCAGATTACGAAACAAAAGTCAAGCATAATGTATGACAACATAACAAATGAACTTTGCCCAGTACCCTCTCTCTCTCTCACACACATAGAATGATCATTTCTCTCTCTTTTGTTCTTTCTCTAACATAAAATCATCATTTGACAAATATATAGTAAAAGCAAAATTGATATGGAAGACTACTAAGAAAGTAACTTTATAATATCTCTTTCTCTCGAAAGTTATAGAACGATCCTTGTCATAATTATCTTATCATATCGTAATAAAAAGAATGTAACAGTAACTGTATTGGCATAGAAAACTACCAAGACAGTAGCATGAGTGTAATATGTCTCTCTCTCTAAAGACATAGAACGATCCTTTGAAAAATTAGTTATCATATTGTAAGCTAATGTAATAATAACCAAATTTGATATGGAAGATTGAATATGGATGAAAATGCAAGCAACTAGTAAATTATTTCAGATCTTTTTGAAATATGAATAAAATATTAAATTAATATATCCAATTACATGTCATTATCAATAAAATGAATACTTGTGTATCTTACTATCAATACTATTAATAATATAATTTAATTATACTGATGTGATATGAATACAATATGTTAAGGACTACATGTACAATTTTTTATTACATAACAATTTAGAACAGTTAACTTGTGCCATTAAAAGCGATAATAGTAGAATTCCCAAATATGTAATTCCCAAATATGTGTTTCCATAGATTATGAGATATAATCTTACAAATGAACAAATTATGTGATATTTTGCTAGAGTTCAATATATTCAAAATAATTTTATTACTATGAAGAAGTTAATGAATTGCCAAAATATCAGGTCTTCATTCTTGTACTTAATTGTTAGGTAAACTTTCAATTAATGGAATGTAACTTCTCTATGTTTTCAGGCCTTAAGTGTCCAACAACTTTATAGACTATGCACTATATATAACGATGATGATGATGATATGGAAAGTGTATCATCAAATGTAAGGAAAATATAAATTTTAATATCTTTATAACATTTTTTTTGGGCCAGGGTTAGAGGATTGATTTTATGTCTACACGTTCAATGTTTGTACAGGTCATTTCAAACATGAAAAATATAATTACAAATGATTCGAATGATGATGACAAAAGCTCCTATGTGCTGGAAGAAGATTCAAGGTAAATGCCAAAACTTATATCCCTTTCAAGACTCTCTCCTCTCTGTTGCATTTTTTAGTGACTCTTATTTCTAAGTAAATGTGATGTCTAAATTTTAATCAAAATTCCCTCTAAGTGCAACATTCCTTTCTCAGTTGATGACATTTCTGGTTCCATCCAAGAAACTGATTTTTCATATGTAAAAGCACCTGAAATGCTTCTGGAGAATCCAGGCTTTGAATTTTTACAGGATTAAGGCTACAACTCTTGCAACAATGTTTATCCTTACCACTGTCTTGCCAATATTGAGCTAGAAGTTTAACATTAGTTCATTTCCAAATTGTAAATTCATTGTCTTCCTTTTCCATTCTTTTATAGTCTCCATGCCTCGCCCCACATGTAATATTATTCAATTAGAAGTGTAGAAATCTTTTAGGTTGGTCCTCCTAGTTGAAGGGGCGTGGATGGATTCTATGTTTTCCTTTTAGCTTCCTGACTCATTTTTTAAATGCTAATTCTCACTAAGGACCACCATTTATATAGGAATGGATATCCTGAATGTTCATTTGTGGACGAGTTGATTTCATGACTATCATAACTCCCCATTTACATGTACAGGCATGCAACATGTGAATTAACTTCTCTAGCAAAATGATTTGATTATATGGTTTGAACTTTTGTTTTTGCATTATGTATATTAATGTCCTATTGCCTTCGATTTCCATTTTTTAAATTAAAAAATTCATTAATGATAAAAAAATTTAAGGGTACGACATTTGGAGAGTAGAAATCTGCTATAACAACAATCCAATACAACCACGTTAAGTACACAGTATAGCATTGCAGATTCATTATAACCAAACATGACAAGAAATGATGACATTGCAAACAATAAAGGAAGATCTAATAAAACGGTGGCATTTTGTACCAGTCTAATATCTCTCATCTTCAAACATTACCCAATTAGTGTTGTAAGATCTCTAGGTAGTCACACGAGGGATTCTTTGTTAAAAGTAAATAGTTTGACTTTTAAGTTGAATACCTCATCATCACACCTAGTTTGAAGTCCCGCAATAAAACAAGGTTTGGGGAGGTTTGATAGTACCCAGCCTTACCCCTACATAGTAGAGAGACTGTACTTTTTACTTGAATACCTACTGAGATCAAAAAAATGCTAGTAATCTTCTGCCCTTGTGAGGTGCTCCTCTGTTTTACAGTTGAGGAAGTAAAAAGAATGAACCCATGTTAACATGAAATAAGGGTCATTCTAGTATCTCTGATCATTGACGGTAATTATAGTACGTAGTTTGAGGTGACTGGTCTTTGGCTCTATGGAGACCTCAACTTGTTTTGAGGTGTTAGGTTCAACTTCCGCTAGATGTGGTGCCCAGGTAATCACTATCAATTCAAATGCATTCTTGTTTTCTTAATGAAAATTTATAAAATAAAATAACAAAAGATAGGTATTTAGAAATATTTCATTACCTTAACTGTTATACAATCAAATTCCATTCATTAGCTAAATCAATGATTGTATAATCATAGTTATAATGAAGAGAAGTAAGTATATGGGAGAGTTTGATTTAATGGTAGGATGATAAAAGTGTATTTCTATTTGTCATAAATTCTCAAGAAATGTACAAGATAAAAATTTTGCATAACATAAGGACAAGAAATTTGAAGAAACGATGGAAAAAAATTTAACATATTTCGCTATAATCAAGTTTTGAGCCTTTATTCCTTTGTAATTAAGTCTGAAATTCTATAAAAATTCATCAATTTAAAAATAGGTTTACTCCAATAGATACCTTCTCAAATTTCTTTAAATTTAGGTTTAGTCTAAATTTGCAGCAAGCCATAAGAATCTGACTCGAACAACATTTCATAATCATACAAATTCTAATGAGCAAAATATAGCTTAGCCTCATTCTAGCGTATAATCTTCCCATTATGAATTCACACTAGAGGATTGAGCTGCTCTTATATCCATCAAGGCAGTGCAAATTCCAATCTTAGCAATCTGTAATCAACAAGTAATAACCAAATATGTAGTGTGGATTGATGCAGCTTAAGATGAATTATCAGTTGCTCTCATGTGGATTTGATTAGATCTATTAAAATAAAGTGTAATTAAATTGTTTTACATTGAAAGATGGCTTGGTTCTTCCTCTCCACTTGTAAATTTTTTTGCTTAAGGAGAATTTAAAGGCAATAAATTCACCTGTAACATTTTCTTGCTTAAGACTTTAACCCTCGATTAGCTCAAGCTAGTTAGATGAGGGAGACATAAAATTGCATATGCGCTGGATTCTATACTAGATGGTTGAAGTAATAGGACACTGAAGACCCAAATGTTCCTCAAGCTCTTGGTTATGAGTACAAAAGATACAAATATTACGAATGCTAAAAAATTTGCACATTTGTTTAAGGTACTTAGCCTCCCTTTAATTGCCAATCAAAGAATGAAGGATGCTCTAGAACAAATTTGATGCACCATACTATCTTATGTCAGCCAACCTTAGGTGTATAATCCCTAATAAGCTTCTTACATAAATTCTTACTAAAATTTTCAGAAGAGTGCCTACTCTAATGTGTTCACTTATAGGGTGTCAAAGAAGAGATTAAAAAGATTCATTGATCTATTAACCAAAATCATGGTTTCGCATACTACATGTAGCAGTTTAAAAGTATCTATATAATGCCCAAACCACTTTAGAAATATACACTCGGATACAAAAACTAGGCTTTCAATAAAGACCACTACCTTTGTATGGACTTACAAATGGTACATGTCTAGACAATAGTATAAATGGGAAGTCACTTAGAGAGCTCTAGTAATTTCCTAATTTCCATTTTGATCTACTCAAATAAATAGTCAAATTTTGATTTATTAGAGAAGAACTAGGCAACTTAAAGATCCCTAAAGCTATATTAAGCCCTTCTTCTAATTGTAGCCTTATTTGGAATGATACTGTCGTATTAGCTGCTTAATACTCTATAGACATACTAAAGAAGGAATATGAGTGCCCATTTCTAATCATCTATTGGAACACCAATCTTACTGCCTTTTTTAAGTTTGAGTATTTACACTATAGTTTGTGAGGAATCATGTTTTGGTTTAATGGACCAAAAGCTAGAATTCCTAAGGTAGTGAGTATGTAATCATCTAACTTAAAGAGCTTACTTGTCTACAACAACCTCTAGATTCTCTTAATCATAAGAACATTGTTAGTGGTTCTAATAGACAAAATTATAAGGCCACCCTTATCCTTTGATAAGCAAAGATTGTTCCATTTAACTTTTGATAAAAGCCTATTCATGTTACCTGACCAAAGTAATTCTCTTATGATCCTCTCGATGTATTTAATGATGTTTAAAAGGAAGAAAACATGAGATGACGAATATACAGTCAAGTTACCCGATATTGAATTTATTAATTAAACTCTCTGCATCCTAATATAAGATTTTTATTGTAACAACTTGATGTTATCCTCTGAATTATATCAATAAGAGGTTTGAAATCTTAAGAAGTTGGTTTCTTAATAGAAATAAGAATGTCAAGGTAGATCATAAGAGGATCCACAAGCTTTAAACTAGTTAAATTGCTAAGTCGACTAGCAAAATGTTAAGCACTCTTCGAGACTACCAACTAATTCTTCTCCTTAATAATGGGAGAGACTTATCATAAGCTTGAAAGTGTTAAATGCTAAAAGGAGCAAGCTAATGAACTAGGTTTTGCCCTAGAAAATATTAGATCATCTGTAAAAGTAAGGCTATATACCCCTATTTTCATATATTTAGACTGATATTTAAAGCGTTGCTCCTAGTTTATTACTGCTTTTAGTAGTCTTATAAGCGCCTACATACTAAGTGTGAAGAGATAAAATAGAAAGGGGATCTCTTTATCTTAATCCTCTAGCTCCCTTAATAATCCTTATGGACTCTCCATTAATCAAGATGTTATATGAAAAGGTGGTTAAACATCACTCAATCTATCCAACATGTATATAAGGAAAACTAAAAACTCTAAGAGTGTGTAAAACGAAGTTCTAACCAATAGAATTTAAAGCTTTATGGAAGTTTATTTGCTAGGAGCTTAGAGACTTATATACCTAATGTTATAATAAGAAATGGATCTAAAATCCTTGATGTAATTAGGGGATTGCACCTTGGGTATAAGGTAAATAAAAGTTTTATTAATCTCTTTTGACATTGTTCCTTATTGAAATAACTTAAGAACAAATGTTTTAATTAATGATTTATTGTAATGTCATGACTTTAAAAGAAGAATGCATTCATTCCATCTAGTTTAAGGGCTACGTGCGAGTTATGGGCAAAGAGGGCTACTTCTATATCATGCTCATATAGATGTTTGTAACAAAATAAACATTAAGGGTATTTAGGGAGAATACCCTTGTGCTTCCTCTTAGATTTCCTTCTAAAGGAACTTTCGAATTCCTTACTAGAGGATGAAGCCTTTGGCTCCTTACCTTAAACTTATTGATTATAAGTCACATTTGGGAGTATTCTTTCTGTAAGGATGGAATTAGAGGGAGCATAAGTTCGTTGTGTTTCTAGAATAGTTACTTGATCACTCCTCTTTCCATTAGTTAAAGAACCTATAGTATCCTCCTTTGGATGGAGATTAGTTTCAGGATTAAGCAAGACTTGGATAGAAGTTGAACTAATTACTATTTGAGGCATAGAAATTACGTCATGTACTCTCACAAAGTCTTGTTCTTCATTTGATTCATTCTTCTTATTAGTTGACTCCTCTTTATCTTCCCCTTTAGCAAATCTATTACTATTTGATCCCCAATTCACTATCTTTTTGAATTCACTTATTAAGAACTTTTTACAGGGTGCCAAGCTTTTGCTTGAGAAGATGTATCTAATCTCTAGAAGTAGGAAACTTTAACCTCATCCTCGACTAGCCTATCCTTATCATCTAATCGCAACAAGGGAATTGTTTTAGGGAGATTCTTTTGGCTATTAATGAGAACATGTATTCTCATATAATTAAATCTCCTCATTATTTCTATAGGCTTATAGAAACACATGGGTTCAATAAAACTAGCAAGATGACTAAGCTACTTTGTAGTCCAATGTTCCAAAGGAATATTATGTATGTTGACCTAGATAGGGATGCGGTTTTTCGTGAGATTTGCTATTAAATCCTAGGTTTTTATTTCTGAATTAATATTGACTTATTTTTACAATGCCATGGCCCTATATCAGTGACTCTTTGGGAATGTTTGGGAGTGTCAAAATTAAATAAAAATAAATTGTCCTCATTGACCATGCATCTTCTAATTCTTCTAAGCCCAAAGGTTTATAATACGATATGTGTTGGGACCCGATCCGGGAACCGAATCCCAACAAAAAAAACAGAACGAAAAACGAAAAATCAAAAAGCGAGAAATCGCTAATCGGAATACAAATCGAATCATCGGAGCGAAACGAATACTCAGAAAGTTGCGCATCGGAAATACGAATAACAAAGCGGAGAAACTCGAAAAGCAGAATTCCGAATCGAATCAAAACCAAAGCGAACGAAATAATC
>JANZLX010000212.1:23383623-23393634 GCA_025531955.1 Erythroxylum orinocense
GTTATTGTTTTTACACATTGACAATGATATTATTGTTGACTGTCTGTAATAACTGAAAATAGTTTATAGTGAACATGAGCTTAAGTTACTTACTGTTTTTACCGTTGTTTTTACCGGGCCAATGTATGTTATAAAAAAAATTTGTATACCAAGTTTTACCGACTGATATAGTACTCCACCCTCGCGGGGCACAGATTCGGATATCACCAATGATATCGGATTCGGGTCACTCGGGAGTGGAGTGTTACACCCATCATAAATATGTAATCCAAAGTGGATTTCTTATAATTCACATAACCTACATAATCAGAATGAGTAAAACTAACCATTTCAAGAGTTTTAGTACATCGATTTGCTAATATAAGATCCTTAATACCTTAGAAATACCTCAATACCTTCTTAGCCTCTTTTCAATAGCTTTGTCCAAAATCACTCAAGTATATACTAAACACATCAACCACAAAGGCAACATTAAGATGTGTGTATACTTGAGCACATATCAATCTACTAATAATATAAACATAAGAATTTTCTTTGATTTGATATCTCTCAATATGATTTTAAGGACACGAAGCCTTGTAGAACTTATCACCCTTTACAGCTAAGAGTCTTTACAAAAGAATAAGTTGTATATTATATCTTTCAAAGTACAAACAATATAGACTCTTTAAGATAATATGATAATACCATTTGCCTTATCACAAAGAATTTATATGTATATTACACCAAGATCCTTTATTCTAAAATGACTAAACAATAATTATTTTGTATCATTCAACAGATCAATATCATTAGTAGCAAGAAAAATATCACTAATATATAAACTAAAAATATATACTTGCTATCATTGATTTTAATGTATATGCTTAGATCAACAATATTTTCCTTGAAGTTGACAGTAATGACAATTTCGTCAAACTTAAGATATCACTACTTAGAAGTTTGTTTCAACCTATAAATTAACTTTTAGAGTTTACAAACCATGTTTTCTTTTTCAACTACCTTATAACTAATAAGTTGAACAGTATAATCATCTTCACCTAAGTATCCATTCAAGAGAATTATTCTTATATCCATTTGATGAAGCTCTAAGTTAAAATGAGTCATAATTGTCATAATAATTTATAAAAATTTTTAAGTGGAAATAGGAAAGGTCTCTTTGTAGTCACTAACTTTTCATTGGATATATCTATTAGTTATTACCGTCACTTTATACCTCTTTTCGATCTTTGGCACGACACTTTGAATACCCATTTGTATTTAATAAACCTATAAATTTTTAATAACTCTAAAAAGCTCCACATCTTATTTTATGAACTTATAAATTTTTAATAACTCTAAGAAGCTCCACATCTTATTTTATGACATAAAATTCATATCATCTTTCATAATATCCAACAAAATTGAATTAAAAACTGGAAAATGATTTATTTATAAGTAATTGGATTTGAGGTGTCACTAATGTCATACTCATACTATTGCAAGTATATATAATGTAGTCATTAGAGATCGAAAATCTTTGAACCCTTTCTAATCTCCTTAAAAACAAATCTTTTGTCACTACATTTAGAGACTCTTGTGATACTTAATGGGTTCATAGCTACTGGGTGATTATTAAGGATAGGGTAAACTATAGACTAAAAACAACATGGATAGGGAAAATGATTGGGTATTTAAAACACAATTGTCATGAATCTTTGGCTTATAATTGTGTAATCCTCTTTGATTTAATAACTCTATTGCTATATTATGATATTACTATTTTATCCTTTTATAAATCAAAATTACTTATTTACCTTTTCTAATATATTTTAATTTAAAATACACATATGACAAGTGGATGACCACAGATGACTACCGCTAGTCAACTGTATAGTCAATCTTCTCTGGAATCATATTGAAACTAACTAAGGAATAGAAAATAAGCCTAGGCCATGCTTGATTCAACTCAACCTAACTCGAAATCAACAAACTTGACCCACATTGATTAGACTACAAGTTAGAATTAAACTTTTTTTAATTTTAGGTTTCAAAATGGGCTTATACTTGTGCTCCACAGTCTGATTGGCTCAAAACCTTAACAAAGAATAAGCAAATGAAAACAAAGGATATATATATATATATATCCTTTGTTTTCATTTGCTTATTCTTTGTTGCCACTCTCAGTTTCTGTCCATTTGTGCACAGAATGAAACTACACTTGAAATTTGAAAATGTTTATGCGTTCTTTTCTCACCTCTCTAAAAGCATTTTGTCTCACCTCTCTGTTTATGTGCTCAGCCACTTAAAAAGTGTTCTCCATTCCTTTTGTTACACAGATTCTTTTTCCCTCTCTATCCTTTGAAGCATCTCACAAAAGAACTTTGGGTGACTTACTTTTGCTTTTTTTATGTTTACTAGTTTTATTATCTAGATTCTTCAGCTTAGAATGAATGAAGAATAAATGTTTAGCTAGCTTGCTTTCGTTGCCTAAGCAATGCCCCACTTGGGCAGTTAGATCTTCAATAGAGTTTAGGTCGAGTCTTGAGTTGGAAGGTTTTGAGCTAGTATTGGATCGTACAAAATTCGATTGGGACTAAGTTCAAGCACATGAAATTTTGGACTAAAATTTGGCCACACCCTAAAAGGGTTAGGTTATGCTGGGTCGACGACGAACTCAACCTTACCTATCTTATTACCATCCCTACACTTATATATAACTAAAGATGACACAGTTCATTGCTTTTTAAGAGTGAGATAATAATTAATAAATCCTTAACACATGACATAATGTTGGAAAACTAAGTGTGATTAAATCATGAGTGTACTAAAAATAATAATATCTTACAATTTCCTGTTCGGATTTCTTTAATTGAATAACTTGAAAAATATTAATTATAAATAAGCGATAAAAATCATACTTAATTTAGATTCCTACAAAAAATTGATCTTAAGTTGTCAACAATAAGATGTCAAGTATCCGACTTCTAACGATATCTATAGAGTAAAGAAAGAAAACTCAATATTTGAGAGGAAAATGCGAGAGTGAAAGCTCTCTTATGCCTTTTTTTTATTTATAGAAAAAGATATTAGAGTTTGTTTATTATTAAAATTAAAAATTGTAATTATAATTAAAATCTAAGTCTAACTCTAACTTAATTTTAATAAGATTAAATATCTCATCTTTGCTTGCTATTCCAATTAACTCTAACTTAATTTAAATTGATTTGGCTCCTTTTAATTGTTATTTTTTTGTGGAACGTATCATGTTCCTAAAATATTAGTAATGATTATAAATTAGAATTAGAATTAGAATTAGAATTAAAATTATATAAATTAAAACTCCTTTTAATTGTCTTTAATTATCCAATTAAGCAATTTATAATCATAGATCAAGATTGATATCTATAAACATATCATAACCATCTAAATATTAGGAATATCAAATTGGTTTGACTGTATGCATGGTTATAATATATAATTTAATCGTTTAATGTTCTAATTGGACATAGAATATGGAATTAGTGTATACTCTATGTAAATCCAATCATATCCAGTTTTACTAATCAGTAATTGATTTATAATTGATATTTGCCTTTTCAAATCTCATTCACTATGACTAGAGGTTCTTTAAATCACTACTAATCAAGAACATTGAGATATTCTTTCTAATTACTTTAAAGTGACAAATCTTTTATTGACTTACTTAACTATCTTTATATGATGCATATTATATATCAATGATTTTAAAATTGGACCAGACTGATCGGTTCGACCGAAATAAATAGAAACTGACCTGATTCTAATCTGGTTTGTGTTTATAACATTTAGGAGAAAAAAATAGGTATTTAATAATAAACCGAACGATTTCGTGGAAAAAGATTGGTTAGCTAATAAACTTTAAGAATCTGTCAGAAAGAGTTTGAGCATGTATGACCCAGAACAAGCATTAAATTGTCTTCCTCTCTACAAAACCATTGCACACGAGTCCAGATCTCCCGTCCAATATTATGGTGTCTTATTGTGTCCAATAAATCTCAGCCTTTTATTTATGTAGGTCCCGCATGGGACCCACGTTAGGCCTGCAGAATAAATGACTGAGATTTTATAAGACAGAATAAAACAGAGTAAAACTGGATAGAGGATCTGGTCTCATTGCACACCAACCCATATATGTACCTCCTTGCACAATCTTTAATTTTGAGAGAAGGGACCATTGTTGTGGGAAATTGAGATTTTTAACAGATGTACTTCATAAATCTTTCGATTTTTTAATGATTTTTCTTTTTAAATCTTTTACATAATTTAACTGATAAATTATATTTTCTATATATCTTTTTATATTTTAATTAAAAATTCATTTTAAATTATAATTGTTAAAAGTAAATTACTATTTTTATCCTTGAAAATGCTAAATTTATTTATTCTCACTAATAAATTATATTTGTCAAAACTTATGTTCAATATTTATCTTCTTATACATTAATTGAAAATTTTTAAATTATTATGGTTAAAAACTAATTATTATTTTTATCATGAATTTGTTTAGTAAATTGAATTATCAATTAGTATATATAAGTAATTTTTCTTAAGATAATTTAAGAATTGTTAAAAATAATATTTAAACTATAAAGAAGTTTTTTTGAAGTATAATAAAAAAGAAGTTAGAATAAAGTTATAGTCAATTCTATTGACTTTCTTGAAACATACTTAAACTTTATATGAGTCTTTAAATAAATAATAATATATAAATACAATTATTATTATCATTATTTTAAATTTTATGTTATATTCATTCCTAGTTTAAATTATTAGATTTATTATTAGATTATTATGTATTAATAGGCATTATTAGTACATATTTATTTCAATAAAATATTTTATTTTGTACTATTTTTTTTTGTAATTTTTAATTCATATTTATTATACCGATTTTATAGCTTTTTAAGATCGGTTGAATCTTAAAACCTTAAACCTTTTCTTTGACCAGTTTGATGCCTAAACCGATTTTTTAAAAACATTGCTTTATATAGGTACTACCAATTGAGTTACCTTAAATAAAATAGGTCATAAGCAAAGTTACAAATACCGTACCGGATTTGGTATCGGATTGAGTTCTGGTACAGTACTGTATCGGTACTGGTCAATACCGGGTACCGTTTTGGGTAATTTTTTAAATTTATAAAATAATCCCTAAAATTTTAAAATTTTGCAAAATAGTCCATTAGTATATTGTAAAGTTATACTGTATACTTTACTAGTTTACTGTTTACATTAACCTTGTTTCCAAAAATCATAATAATAAATAAAAATCATAATTAATATGAAATAATAATAATTTTAAAATATTTTACATGTAAATAATAACTACAATTAATATAAAAAACAATCATCATCATACAAATATAAAATTAAGAATAATACAAAGTTTTTTAAAATATTACAATAATACAATTTCATCATTTTAATAAATAATAATTACATCAAAACATCCATTAAAAAGAACAATAAATATCCTTAAACAATTTATAAGAAGAGTTTATGACGAAGAAACAATCAAGTAGAAGTTAAATCTGAAACAAAAACATTTATAGTTACATTACATATATAGAATTTAACATAAACATCAAATATAAGTAAAATTAAAAGAAGAGGAAAAACAAAAACCTGGAACGAAATTCAATTGTCAACGGGAAGATATCCGCTATAACTGCACTAACCCCAGTGATCATTTGGTACAAAATTTTCATCATTGAGAGTAGCTTCATCATCATTATCATTCAAATTTAATGCACCAAATGACATGCCAATGCTTTCCCATCCAAGATTATCTTCCAAGTTATTCACATCTACCTAATTCGATTCTTCAGAAACCTAATCTACCAAAAGATTAATATCATTAATGGAAATTGGATCAGTTGAACTACTTGTGCTATTAAGACTCCTAATAAACAATTAAATTTAATTATTAGAAAATTACAAGAAATTATATCGAAATTAATAATGATAATATTGAAAATAACATACCTTTCCCAAAACTTTAAATTGTAACTAACAAAAGCCAAGTTATTCAACCTCTTATGCTCCAATTTATTCCTTTTCTTTGAGCGTATAAATTCTAATGTGCTCCAGTTTCGTTCACAGTTTGTTGCACTCACATATTCACTTAAAATCCAAATTGCAAACATTTTCAATTGTAGAACACCATTTCCAAATTGATCCTACCAAGAAATTATAAGTCATAAGATAATAAAAGTAGTGTTATAAACAAAATAAAGTGATAATTAATTTTCAACAATTAAGCAAAGGAAATAACTAATACCTGTAGAAAGTTTTTCTCTTTGTCGAATAACAATCAACATTTCAAAATCTCCATAAGACAACTTGTAAAGCTCTATTTGTGAGCTTAAAAGATCTTGCATTGCGTCAATGCTAATAATTGTTGCAATAGTTAAAAGTATTCTTCTATTAACTTCAGCTTGCTTAGTAAGATCCATTCTAAAATAGACACTAGGATTCAAAAATGCCCCAACTACAAATAGTGGAGAAGAAAGTTGTCTTTCCCTTCTCTCATTAATGATTGAAAGATATGGTGTGTATAAAGAAGACTTATGTTTCAGATTGACCTTGATTGCTTCCATCACTCTCTCTATAACATCAAAAATATAACCTATTGTTAGCTTTTCTTCACTATCAGCCAAGAGAAGCACTCTCACTAAAGACTCACAAACTCGGATAACAAATTGACCTTGAGACCAAAATTCTCTATCTTCTAATATAATATTACAAACCTTCACTCCAACATTAGACTTAGCATGCTGAGATGCAATTCACTTATCACTTGTAAACATTTGTATTAACTCTTTCTTCATCGAAACAAAAGACTGAAGTGATAAGATATTTGTGGCAAATTTTGTTACAATAGGGCAAAACAAATTTCTACTATTGGTAAATTCCTTTCTCATCAAATTCAATACCCATGCACGATTATAAAGGAACTTTGTCACCTTTTAGCTTTCTGCAGAGTCTCATCAATAACAAGAAAATACCTAGGATCCCCTATATTCTCCAGCATTAGGTCAATGCAATGTGCAACACAAGGAGTCCAAAAAAGTAAATTATACGTATTCTGCAAAAATCATTGTCAGTAATAAACTGAACAATGTTTTCCAGCCCTACATCATTCACAATTTTATCAAATATCGTAAAAAAAGTCTTAGTATTTCTAATAAGGCTAGATACATCAATAGATTTCAAAAACATAGAGCCATTTGTAGAATAAACCAAAAAATTTATGATAGGCTCTTGTCTCCTATTTGTCCAACCATCGCACATGATTGAACATCCATAAGTACCCAATTCACTCTTCTTTCAGCTAAATAACTTATAATTTCAGAAATAACACAACTCAAAAGTTTACCTCTTAAGTCATCAATCGAAGAAACTTGTATCTTGGAACATAAGAGGTTATTGCATCCATCATAGGTTGATAATAATAAGATTGAGAAGCATTGAATGATGAACCTGTATCATACTACCATCTAGCTACTACCACATCGACATTGTCAATTACATCTCTTAATTGCATTCCATTACGAATTGAAGGTTGGGCTCCAGTAGTTGTTTGTGGTGCAAAGAAACTAGTCACCTACCTTCTTCTCTTTCTCACACTAGATTCAAGTACTTCTTTTTGAGCTTGAGATGGAACAGTACTAGTACCACTTCCACCATTATCACAACTACTTCTATCTTCAACATTTCCAAAATCACCACGGAAATTAGAAAACAAACTTCCAGTACTAATTTCAAAATTCAACCTTTCCCTTCTATCTCTCTCATATTGATATTCATCAAGCAATGTTTTCATCTGCTACTTCATATCATGACTTACTTTTTTACAGGGTTCTACATCTCCTTTAACCCTAACTAAATGTTTTTTTTAATCGGGTGATTCCTCCACCTTTCAAATGCTTGTTACAAAACAAGTAAATAGTATGGTTCCTCATACCGGGACTAATGCAGCATGAGCCCATAAACAACAGTTACAAAACATACATAAACAATTTCTATTTCCAATAATCAAAATAAATTCATAAAACAATTTTCATTTCCAACAATTTTTAACAATTTCCATTTTTAATAATCACAAAACATTCATAATTTCATTTCTATTTCCAATAATTTTCAACAATTTCCATTTCCATTTCTATTTCCAATAATCACAATACATTCATAAAACAATTTTCATTTCTAACATCCAAAAATCATAGATAAACAATTTCCATTTCCAACGTCTACAAATCATATATAAATAATTTCCATTTCCAACAATACATTTATAAAACAATTTCCAACAATTTCAATTAAAAGTTTAAAACATAAGGATCAAGTTGAAGGGTATGATATGATTTACGTAATTGCTAAATAATGAATGACATATCTTATACAATCATTCATACACATCTATTCATAACATGATGATCAAGTTGAAAGATATATTCATAACATGAGGATTAACCGATCAAGTTGAAGGATATAACTTTTTTGGAAATGTTTTTTTTTATTTAAAGCTTTGAATCTTTTTTTCATTTATAACAAACCATAATATTATATACACCATTCTATATTTTGTTCTTAAATATATAAGTTAGTTTTACAATTTTTAATTGGCATTAATAAGTCTAAGTATAAATGATTGGAACCTACAATAACAACATATTCACAATTTGAAAACAAAAAAGTTCTTTTTGGGATACATTTATTACATCTCTATTTTCACACATATATATTATAAATATTTATGATACCCCGCTCACACATATATATTACTAAATAATTCAAGTTCAACATATTTTATACTCAATTAATTATTTACCTAAAACTAAACCCAAATAGGCAAATACTATCATTAACTACAACAGAATTATTATTAATATCCAATTGCATAATTTTATACTCAGCTAATTATTTACCTTAAGTCAATACCCAAATATTAAAAATAAAATAAAAATTTTGATTTACAAGTTACAAACTTACAACGTTAGTTGTCAATTAATGATTTAAGTTTTTACTATTTTACAACTTTAACAACTTTAATATTATCGGTTTATACATGTTTTAAATTTAAGTTGTTTTAAGCTTTCAACTTCAACTTTCAAGTTTCGGAATCAATAAGGCCACACATTTATCCAAAAACTTATTATAAATTTATGATAAACTTAAACCAATCTTTAATCTTTATAATCAAACAGAACAACCAAAGTACCAAACAACTCGTTCATCACTGTGACTAAAGCATTCATAATTCTATTTCCAATATTCAAATCGCAAATGACAAAACAAAACCGTGATCATTCAATAATTCAATTCCAATATCTAACCCAGATACATGCAAATTGCACATCACAAAACCAAGTTCCAACATCCAACATTCCAACCGATTCACAAATCCATCATCCAATCCAACACTATAAAAAATGCAATTAAGTAGGAAAAAATTCAAAAACTCAAAAAATACACCTAAAAAAATTCACTTGCTTCGAGTCTTCGAGTATTCGGGTTGGGTGATGGGTAAGAGGCTTCCGATGTAGATGTGCCTGAGTTGCAACCTTCTCTCCTCCTTCAGACGTTCAATGGCGACGACTTGGTGCAATGACCCTCGTGAAGGAAGGTTGAAGACGGTGGCATCTTCGAGGGACGCAAGGGAGCAGCCATGAGGATGAGGGAAGGAGCAGTACCATTGGAGAGGGACCAGTCACCAGTATCGTTGGAGTCTCGGCGATGAAGAGGAGGATGAGAGAGAGAGAATAGCGGCGGTGGTGAATGGAGAAGTGAGACTCAATGAGAGAGAGACAAAAAAAAATGAGAAGGAAGGTAGAAGAAGGTTCGGGGGAGTAGAAAAGACAGAGATGGGCGAGAGTATGGGGGCAGGAGGGAAGACGGGGTACGGCGGCGGCGGCGAGAGAGCGAGAGAAAAAATAGAAGCAAGGAGGAGAAGGATTGAGAGAGATTGAGAGAGTGTAGAGGTTTTTT
>JANZLX010000212.1:23393734-23407268 GCA_025531955.1 Erythroxylum orinocense
AACTAACTTCTAATTCTAACTCATTTAATACATGCCATTAATACTAACCCACCTAATATACCACATAAATTCTAATTTCACCTCACCTTTCACTTCAAATTCTAATCAAAACAAATTCAAAATTTTATTAACCAAAATTTCCAACATAATAACCCAAATTAAACAAATTCAAACACAATTTACCAAATTAACAATTTAAGAAAAAAGGACAAGGCCTAACATTCATGAAATTATAGCTCTTGAAGTTCGCTTTTGAACCATCTAAAGATCACGTTAATCAGAAATTTCTAGAGAGAGTTATGGCTGTTTCCTGAAACAGGTTTAGTATGATTGAGGACAAAAACATGTTTAATTCTTTTGGCCATAACTTCTTCTCTAGACACTTAAATGACTTGATTCTTGAACCATTGCATTCGTAAGACATTGCTCTATATCTCCACCAAAAATCTTAGCCATCTGAAATGAAGTGAGAAATATTGAGTGAAAAATGTGGGACGGGTACAATGAGTGTGTTCTTAAATATTATGAATTGGTGGTATTCCAATGAATATACTTCAGTATTTTGATGATTTCTGGATCGGTAGATCTCCAAATGAGATAATTTCTAATTTATGGTAAAATAGAGACATGGAGCTACAAATGGTATGAAGAAATTGAAATCTAATTTAGTCTCTAAGATGTTTAAATCCCAGATGGAAATTGTGCATAGTATACTATTTTGGACAAGAGCAGTCCAAAAATGTTTGAAGTATATCTTTTAAATCACTGAAACAAATTGAATGATTTTGGAGGCGTTAGAAACTTGAGACAATGGGGGACATTTTTCTGGAAGAAAGTGTTATGTTAGAATGTTCAAGGGTATTGTTGACAAGACACTTAAGTATAAAAGACATAAGGCATAAATGGAAAGGCAAACGGGATAATTCTCAATCATTAAAGGCATAATTGGAAAAAGAAGTATTGTCTTGCATATAAATAAAGAAGAAAAACGTGAATGTAAGGATAAGTAGCAGAGAATAACAAAAATGAGTAAGAAAGAGAAAGAGAGTTTGGTGGTTTTGAGAGAAAAGAAGAGAGTTGAGCTATGGTTTAACTCTTCTTCATCTTCAAGAAAGATTTTGAGGTTGATCAAGAAGAGAAAAAGGAAGACGAAGGAAAGAGCTTCCATTTGACCTAAAGACCTCTTCATTTCGAGGAGAATTAAGGAAAGATCATTTTGAATCTTTTGGATTTTTGGAAGGATTCTAGTTCATGGAGTTTAGAAAATGCTTGGGTTCAAGTATTCTAGAATCAATTTTAGAGATTTTGCATTGTGAAATTTTTAAGTGGATTTCTATTGAATGAGATTTAGTTTGTTTTAGGAAACCAAGAGAATCCTAACCAAGAACAAGGGGAAAGACAATCTTGACTTGGAGTTTTACAAGCAAAATAGGTGGGTAATATATTTATTGTTATTGTGTAAATGGGCGATGTGCCTAAGTGTATATATATGTTTGAATTGCTAAACTATGAATGGGAATTGGATAATATTAGATCATATGAGGTTAGAAAAGAGATGACGAGAAATTGAGTTATGATATAAAGTAACCAAGTGTTTTTGAGGTGTAAGCTTATGAATAAGCTAGACACATGCAAAGGGTAAAGATTGAAAGGATAATTTATAATGATCATGTACAAATGAAGTGTAAATCTAAGTTCAATTAAATATATATGAATTATGAAATGGAAATCAACTTAATATGTGATTTAGAATAAATACCCGGGATTGTCATTGAATATGCATTATACATAGCCCATATAATTATTTGGGCATAAATGAGTTTTGCAACAGGTGTGAATTGTGTACTGCGTAAATTGTGATGTGTAGGTTAAACATCCGCATACAAGCATATCCAGAATTTGGAAGCAAATGCTATTTTGGAGCGTACTGTGAGTAGACCGAGATGGTCTCACTTCATTGTTTGCTTTGTTTCGTTTTGTATTAATGACTACTGAATGTGATTGATTATGTTGGGTTCCGAATAGGAGTTCCGATGATTGTGATGTTTGATTTGGATATTGATGTGCTACTTGAATGTGACGTGCTACTTGAATGTGAATTGGATGAACTACGTGTACTTAATGTAATTATTAAATGTGTTAGGAATGTATATTTGCATATGAATAAAAGTGTGAATTCTCAATTTTAATGTTGAATGCCGGAATAAGGTCCAATGATATGAGAAAGTGATTGAATGAGATATGCAATTGTGAGTGATGCATTCCATTGCATGAATGCATGAAATATAATGGCAGTTGTGACCAGAGTAGCAAACGATTAGAGCTTAAAACTCAACGAGTGAAAATGAGCCTCGAACTCAAAAGTGATTCAGAGTCTCGTGCTCAACGTTTAATGAGCGTTGTATCCCCCAAATGGATAAGGGATAATTATCAATAAGCCCTATATGGGATAGTTTAAGCACTCGGTCACAAAAAATAACAAATGAAAAGTGAGTCTCATGTGCATTCTATATGCATGTCACAACAAAACAACAAATAAAAATTGAGTCTCATGTGCATTCCATATGCATAATATGAATGATTAAGTTTATTGAATGTGAAATAATGTGAAAATTGAAATAAAGTGAGATGTGTGAATTATGTGTTATGTGAATGGGTGAGCCATCGATGATGGTTACTCATTGAGTTTGCAAAATTCACTCAAAATTTGCAAATATTTTTCAGGATCAGAAGAATACCCCGTTAAGCCAACGTGAGTATACCTGCAACATTCAAATGAAGGATAGAGGTCGGGATCAGTTCGCATCTGCATTACATTTCTCTATTTTGTATTAAAATGTATATTCCGCATTTTTTTGTATAAATTGGTATTATGAAATGATTCAAGTGTTTTGTATTTACAAAATGGCCCAAATGGCTAGTGAAAATTTTGTTGATAGTTTTGTGTTAATTGAAAATTTTTATGAGTGATCGTGGGCCCAATTTGAGTATCGATTTCTGCATATTATATTTATGGTTTCAAAAAAATTTTTATACCAACCTTTGAATGATTGAGTGCTCTAGCATGCCATCTTCGCGGGACATGGACTCGGATATCACCATTGATGTCGAGTTCGGGTCTTACAGGAGTGGGGTGTTACAAAACAAAACCGTGATCTTTCAACAATTCAATCCTAATATCCAACCAATTCAGATACACGCAAATTGCACATAAGAAAACTAACTTCCAACATCCAACCAATTTATAAATTCATTATCCAACTAATTCTGAAATCCATCATCCAATTCCAATCCAACACAATAAAAAGTTCAATTAAGCAAGAAAATTCCAAAACTCAAAAATCACACCCAAAAACAATTCACTTACTTTGGGTCTTCGGGTGTTTGGGTTGGGTGATGGTCAAAGGCTTCCGATGTAGATATACCCGAGCTACGACCTTCTCTCCTCCTTCAGACGTTCAGTGGCAATGATGTGGTGCAGTGGTCCCCGTGGTAGAAGGTTGAAGATGGTGGCGTCTTCGGGGGACGCTAGGGGAGGAGTCGGGGAGGATGTGAGAAGGAGCAACACCGTTAGAGAGGGACTAGTCACCAATATTATCAGAGATGAAGAGGAGAATGAGAGAGAGAGAACAATGACGGTGGTGAGTGAAGACATGAGATTTGGTGAGAGAGAGATAGAAAAATGAGAAGGAAGGTATAAGAAGGTTTAGGAGAGTGGAGAAGACAGAGATAGGGGGACGATGGTGGTGGCGGTGAGAGAGAGAGAGAGAGAAAGAGAAACCAAAAGCAAGGAGGAGAAGGTTTGAGAGAGACTGAGAGGTGAGAGCACAGAGCAGAGGTCAGGGGGAGGGTCGGTTTATGTTTAGATTTTTTAGGGTAAATTTTTAAAATTTACAAATTGATCCTTAACTTTTTTAAATTTTATGGTACCAGTCGGTATGTCCCTGTATTGTACGTACTGGCCGATATCAAACAAAAAACACTGGTACTGACAGATACCGATGGAATGAATGTTGTTCTGTTTTTCAGCCGATATGGAATGGTATTCGTTACTTTGATTTTAGGTTCATGTTTAGACCATTAATGAAACCTTTGTTCTTTTTCTTATGTAATGGCATCATTGTTATCATAGTACAATGATATTGGCTCAATAATGCTAAGAACCACTTTAAGTTTTGTGAAACAATTATTGATCCAAATTGTTTTTTTAGTTACCTCTAACACTGAGAAGTACTTTACCTCGATCATAGAATTTTTAATAGTTGACTTTTTAGAACTCTTCTAACTTGCAACACCATTAAACAAAGTTAAGAAGCACCTTGATTATAATTTAGTATCATCATGATCATATTTGAAACTAGTATTTAAATACCCCTGAGCTCTTACTTTAACTCCTCCATAGACTAATAAAACATCTTTAGTCATTCTCAAGTACTTTAAGATATTTTTCACAATCTTTTAGCTACCATCACCAGGATTGGCTTAAAATTTGGTCCTTATGCTTAGCATGAAAGACATCTACTCGAGTACTTAGCATCACATACATGATTGATCGAATGGCAAAAGCATATGAAACACAATTTATGTTGTCTCTCTCTTCTTAAACATTTGAACAAATTCTTTTTTAAAGAAATCCTATATGAAATAAGAATCGCCTCTTTGAATTCTCTATGTTAGACCTCTTCAGCATATTATTTATGTATTTAGATTGGGATAAGCCAAGCAACCTCTTTGATTTATCTCTATAGATCTTTACTTCCAGAATCTAATCTTTTATAAATTAAAGCATTGATATATTGTTTTGAATTAGTAATATGTCATCCATATGTAGCACTAGGAAGACATCTATACTCCTACTAACTTTCTCATAAATGGATGGTTCATACACTTTTTAGAAAAAAAATCAAACTCTTTCATTTTTTAATCAAAATTGATGTTTAATCTTTGTGACGCTTGTTTAAGTTCATAAATATATGTTTTTAGATTCAAACCTTTAGGTTATACTATATACATATCCTCAAGAAAATTCCCTTTGAGAAATGATATTTTAACATCCAAATGTCAAATTTATAATTCAATATGTGGCTCTAGCCATTGAGATCCATATGGCCTTAAATATAACTACTAGAGAAAAGTTTTCATTAAAATCAACTCCTTATTTTTATTCTAACCTTTATCCACCAATCTTACTTTGTGCATATGTACATTATCATCTATGTTAGTTTTTTTCTCTTAAAAAAACACTTGTAACCAATAGGTACAATACTATAAAGAGCATCCACCAAAGACCATACTTGGTTAGTGTATATGGATTCCATTTCAGATCTCATGGCTTTATGAAAATTTAAAGAATTAATGTTAGAAATTTCTCACTTAAAAGTAGTAAGCTCATCAACCATAACTGATACATATATATTTCCTAATGGGCTAGTAGATTGAGAAATTATCAAATAATTTCCTAGTGGACTAGGATCCCATTCAAACTAAGTTGATCTTACAATTATGAATTTTCTCATCCAAATCACATAAATTTAGTTAAGTATGACCCTTTAATTTAATATAAAACATATTCGATTTAAAGAGCCCTAGAGTTTACTCAATAAGTCTTATAATAAACAAAAGTCTAGTTTTATTCTTAAGTAATGGAAGACAACTATCATATTCTTAATGTGTATTTAATATTTAATTGATGATTTAAAGCTTCAAAGATTTAAGCCTTATCAAAATTTTATAATTTCATTATGCTAATTATTTCCAGCATAGTCAAATAATGAAAGAAAATGTTTTAAAACTTTGCATGATTGTAATTATTGATTTTATAAATAATTTAATTTAATAATTTAACTTTTAAAAATTAAACTAAAAATTGAAATTATTACTAATAAAAGTTTACCAATTGAAAATAACTTTCTATTAATAAGAAAATACTTTTTATATTTATTAGTAGTTTAATCTAATTTAATATTAAATAATTAAAATTTGGAGGATTAAAATAAATAATAATAAATATATAGAAGGGGGATTGTTTGGCTCGTGTAGTATGTGACCTAAATAGTCAAGGCTAGTGTTAACATTTGGTTTTCAGCTTTGGTTGGCTTCTTCCTAGATAAGATTGATTCTTACCCATAATTAAACGTTTGGGTTGTTGTATAATGGAACAAAGATGGGTTAGCAAAAGCATTGCTAGTAGAAGATAACTATTTCATATTTAGATTTTCAAGGGAAGCAGATCTAACCAATATTCTTAAGCAAGGCCTATGGTATATTGCTAGAAAACCTCTTATGTTGCTTTGATGGCATCCTAATTTGACCATATACAGAAATAACACCAGTAGGGATTAGTTTTCATTATCTACCTCTAGAATACTGGATAAGGGAAAGGTTAAGTTACTTGGTCAACTCACTTGGAAAGCCTCTCAATATGGACTCCTTAATAACTAAGCTAAAACATATATGATATGTAATAATTAGTGTTGAAATGGCTGAGAATACAAACTAGCCTTCATCTCTAATCATTAAGAGGTTCATGAAAGGAGGGGATTTAACAGATCATGTCATTAACAGGTAAGCTATACATAGAAACCTTCAAATTTGAGGGTTTAGAAGCTTATTGGTAAATTATTCTAGATTGTAACTTATGAAGAACTAATGGAGTTGTAGTCTAAAACTTTAGAAGTTACATAAACTAAAGTGAATTTACTAGAGCGACACAAGGACCCTTCAAAGATAATGCCTATGGAGTAAAATAATTCCATTAATACTAAGGAACCTATTGCACCAGTTCCTTCCTAGAATACACAACTCACTGCATCTAATAAGGGATGTATGATCAAAGTAGGAAATAAAAATTATCCACCAAGTATTGCTAGTACCTTAAGCTAAAAGGAAATCATTCTAGAGAATGAACTTGGCTATACTGAGGTAGCTTTAGGGTCAAAATATAAAAGGAGCAAAATATCTTATAGAAAGAGGAAAGGTGAGGCTCCTTTCTTGAGCCAGCCTTAATGAATATCCTTATTTGGAATGTAAGAGGACTAAATAGCCCTCTTAAGAAGCAAAGCATCAAGGATATTATCTTGGAAAAGAAACCAATTTACTTTTCCATTGAAAAAAAATAACGGCAGCTAACTTGAAGAAGGAGCTAGGTTTTTTGGGTAAAAATGGTTCTTCATTTCTAATCACTCATATCACTGCATTCAGAGGATTGTTGTAGGATTCAACCCCTCTCATTTATTGGTGACTAAATTAATTTGCTTAGATCAAATGATACGTTTAAATTGACAACTTGTTCTTTAGCAAACAATATTTTTGTTCCTTACTACTTATGCAATCATTAAGTTTCCAAGGAACTTCCCTTTGGAATAACTGAAGTAGAATTCATAGATCTATTAACCAACCTTGGATACTGAGTGGGGCTTTTACTTGCATTCTCAAGATTTAAGAAGCTGAGGGTCTATCCATAAACAAAAGAACTAATGGGAATAAGCTTTCCATTTTCACTAGTACACTAGGAATAACAAATTTGAGCTACTATGGTCAACTATTCAAAGTGCCTAATAAACAAGTTGAAGTAAGCTTTATGTGGAAGAAACTTGATCTTGTCATATTAAATAACCTTTGGTTGAACACTTATCCAACAAAATATGTTTATTTTTAGCCTCCTGTAACTTTTAATCACTCTTTTATAGAGATTAAAGGCTTGAATGGAAACAACCAACATATATCTCCCTTAAGCAAAAAGCCTAGGTACATTGGCTAAAAGATGGGGATAAATATACTAGTTTCTTCCTACTAGCTTATAGGAACACCAACAAGGTTAATGATTTAATTGAAAATGAAGTGAATTCTTATATGATCAAGAAGCCTTGAAAGGAATAATTTTCAGATACTACCACCTCCTTTTATGCTTTGGTTAATGGAGAACCAACTCCAATCTTCAAAGGAGCTAGAGGGATTAGGAAGGAGATAGTGGATCTCCTTACCTTTTCATCATTACGATAGAGATTATCTTCAGTCTAACCTAATAAGACATCTCCAACTCAAGGGATTTTAGGTACCATTTCAAACTTATTTTTCTTAGCTTATGTTGATGTCCTACTTTTTTTTTTAGGAAAGTGACCTCATTCTTTAAAAACAATTATAGATTCAATATATCTATTCTCAAATATGTCTACTTTAAAAATCAATTTTGAGAAAAGTAGATTGATGATCTTAGTTTGTGTGTATGGTACTCCATACTTCGACAAGTATCAAGAATGCAAATACAGGAATTACCTTTCACTTATTTAGGTTTCCATATCTTCCCCAAAAACCTACATCCAAAGATTGCTTTGGAATTATATAAAGTACAAAAACGAAAGTAGTAATATAGCAAAAAAAATTCTCTCATTTTTAGGTCACATTCAATTGACAAAGCATGTGCTTGCTAATATTCACACCTATTGAGCGTCTCACATAATATTTCTTAAGAGACTAATCAAAAAGCTAAAAAGACTTTACAAGAGATATTTATGGTATGGAGATATTGACAATTCCACGATTGATAGCGCGTCGTAATACTAGTCAAATTAAAAGCTAAACCTACTACTATAGCAATGAGTCTATGTTAATCCCTCAGAGAGTGTTCAGTTAACTTTTGGAAAAAAAAATCAGTGCTTACGTTTTGGGGGAATTTGGTTGGTTTGAAATAAGAAAATAAAATAAAACTAAATTAAGAAAAAAAATTAAAGAAGACATGCAAAGTGATGAATGTGGTGAATTCGTTAGGAATTCGGTTCTTTAGTTCTATCTCGGCCTACACTCTAATTAAACATATTTGATGATTTGTTTTTCTCAAACCTCTCCTAGAAACTATTAATCATAGGTTAATCTAATAACTTGAGTTTTCTCTTAGGTTATGTTTAATCAAGATATGATCGTTAATTAAACCTAGCCACAAAATAACCTAGGATACAATCTCTAAATTTAATAGGGCAACCATATTATGAATTAGAAAAATTAATTAATCAAGAGAACAAACACATGCGATGTGTCATTTAACCTAGATTATGTTATCCCTAATAATTACGAACCATTAATTGCTACAAATGAATTTCAACATAATAACTATGAATTACATTGAATATTCTAACAATGGGTTTGTAATCAAATGATCTATGAATTCATCAAAATCATCTTTTCACCATACCCAAATCCATACACATTGGATAACATAATCAATTTCTAAAGAGAGAGAAATAATGAATACAAGAAAGAAATGCTTAACCGGGTTATCATCGTCGACATTGCCTCCGAACTGGCATCGAGAAGCTACCCTTCTATACATATTCTTATGGTGAAGAGCTTACCTCCCTCTTCATGCTCTCCTGAAGTTCCCGAAGGTCCCTCACGATTCAGCCCAACTGAAAATATCTTATGCTCTTTTCTCTTGGCTGAAACATACCTATTCGTTCAGAAAAACATTCGACTGTCAACTCGTTAGGTTTTATATTAAAACTTAGAGTAAAATGATGAGCTGTCATTGTTTACTTTCGTGAGTTATCTCTCACAAGTGTGAGACAATGAGTAGCTTCTCATGACCGTGAAAAGCTTTCCAGCCCTCCAAATGTACTCTCTTGTCATTATTTCAAATGTAACCATCCGCCTTTGTCTTCTTTAAATGCTAGGTTAAATGTAATTGACAAGTGTCTTTTCTTTACGTCATTCATAACCTATCTTCTTCTCGTATAGACTAGAAACCTCTTATTCCAACTCAGGTACATCTCTTAAAGACTTAGTTAAGTCTCTTGTTACTAATACTTTGCAATTTCTGCAGGATATGGAACAATTTCAATAAGATATAAGGTATAAAATCTAGAACTTGGTAAGCCATATGGGTTAGAGGACGGTAGTTATTAATTGCCTAGAATTATGAAGTGGAGAGAAGTAACCCTCTCAACCTGAGGTGAATCTAAAGAATGTTAGTGCAATAACCTTAAGGAGTGGAGAGGAGCTTGGGAATCTTGAGAGGACTACTAAAAGGATTGCCAATGAAGAGGAAATTGAGAAGGAGCTCGAAGGAGAAAAGGATATATCATTTAGCTTGAAGGTATATACTAAGTCCCTAATTGTTGTTAAAGCCCTTCACCTTTATCTAGCATGTTGAATAAAGTGAATACGGAGGAAAAGGGTGAAGAGATAGTAGAGATCTTTCAAGACTATAAGGACTCAGTAGAGATTAAGAGTTTGAAGATATGTAAGACACTGAATTTAAGTGGTCATCAACTTAAGTCCTATCCTGAAGAACCTCAAGTGGAAAAGTAAAAAGTGGAGATACCTGAAGACCATAATTTTGTTATATGAGGAGGAAAGCATGGAGTTCAGCCAGCAATCATAAACAAAGATGCTACTTGAGAAGCAATCTAAAGGAAGTTTATTTCTTTTCCTTTACTTTTTATTCCACAACATAATCTAATTTTTCTGAAAATGAAACACAATCTAATTTTTCTGAAATGAAACACAATCTAATTTTTCTAAAAATGAATAATATATTAAATCCTTAAAAGACAATAAAAAATATAATAGTTGAGATAAAATATTAGAGGACGACTACTATTATGATCATTGTATAATTTACCAGGCTAAAAGAGTGGATAAACCAGTATATTCTCTAAGTAAGCTTAGTGTGAGGGACAAACTTATGTTTATCTTTGTAAGAAAATATATGAGTCCTAGTTATGCTGCATATTGTCTTCAAGAGTGTCTCCTTAAAGGTGCCACAAAATAATCCAAAATATTTGGATTGGCATTGAGTTAATAAGGTTGTTATCTTGAGTTAATAAGGTTTGTTATCTTAAGATGATAAATTCATACGATGAAATGCTTGCTAAAGATTAGGTCTAGGAGTACTTATTTAAATTCAATAATATTGTTGTTAATAGCGATTGGGTATTCTCACTATCTTTTAAAATCCTAGTTTTTAGGAAAAGTTGTTGTGTTTCCTCTATATTTATTACCATTCAATGGACTAAAAAAATGACAAGCTTATTCAACAAAATTTTTGTGGTCTTTCACACCTTAAATAAAAAAACTTTTTGTTTCTTAAAAGTTTTGATTGGGATTTATCATTGCTATTAAAGCTTGACAAAATTCCAGGGTAGATCACTATGGTAACTAATAAAGAACATATTGAGACTCTTGAGGTAGGACTCGGTGCTTTGCGAGATAGTTTTGCCCACTTAGAATTAGGCATGGTTGATCGATTGCACAGTTTGAAAGGTGCCATTAGCAAGATGCCTAAAGTCCCACTTTCAAAGTAGGAAAACGAACACTGCAGAAACTCTTCAAGTGGCCAATTTCGCAACCCAAGAGATGACGCTAGGAATACTCTAGATGGTGGGCATCCTGAGTTCTCTTTAAAGCTTATCAAACTTAAAATTCCCAAATATTTTGGTAATAGCCCCACCGAATGGTTCACAAAGGTGCACCAATTATTTGAATATCAAAATACCCAGGAGGTGCAAAATGTTTATTTGGCTTCCTTCTGTTTGGAGGGTGAAGCTAATTATTGGTGGTAATTGCTTCATTAAGCTTACAAGGAAGAAGGCAAGGAGGTGATTTGGGAACTCTTCATCGAGGAATTATGGGCTCGGTTTGGTCCTACAGATTGTGTGGACTTTGATGAGGCCTTATCCAAAATAAGATAAGTCGAATCCTTATGAGATTACCAAAAGGAATTAGAGTGACTAGGTAACCATGTACATGGTTGGGCACAAAAGGCAATAGTTAGGACATTCATGGTCAAACTCAAGGCAGAAATTTCAGATGGTATTCTGATTTTAAACCGAAATGATTGAATGAAGCAATTAGCCTTGCAAGGATGAGGGATGATTAAGAGAGCCAATAGTAAAAATTCACCCAGCTAATCACTCGAGCAACAATTAACTCTCTTTTCTCCACACCAGTCAAGAATTCAACCTTAATGAAATAATTAACTTACAATGAAATGTAGAAAAGGTGAACACAGGGTCTTTGCTTCGATTGGGACTAAAAGTTTACTCCTATTCATAAGTGTAGAGGATCTCAACTTCTAGTGTTGGAAGGCAGCGATGCAACTTGGAAAAATCCTCAGGATATATAGGAACGATTCATGAACCTTGTGGAAAAGGTGATATGCTTAAAAGGTCCTTAATCCATAAAATAATCCAAAATATTTGGATTGGTCATGAGTTGACAGGGTTTGTTATCATGAGGTGATAAGGTTTCATAAAGTAATATTTTGAATGCTTGCAAAAGATTAGGTCCAGGGCAAAACACTGTAGCAACTAATAAAGAACAAATCGAGACTATTGAGGCAGGACTCAGCGGCTTTGCAAGATATTTTTCTCGCTTAGAACTCGGTATAGTTGATTAGCTACACAGTTTGGAGGGCTTCGTTAGCAAGATGTCTGAAGTCCTACTTTCAAAGGAGAAGAAGCCATACAAAAACACCAACAAACACCGTTGGAACTCTTCCACTGTTCAATTTTGAGACCGGAGAGATGAAACTAGGAATACTTGTTGGACCTCGTTACCGAAGCCCAACATTGGACGCAAAACCCGAAACAAAAGCGGGGAGGAAAGACTGGAAAGTTGCAGTTTTTGAAGAAAAGTTCAGTTGGGAGCACAAATGGGCATCGTCAAGACGGACACACCCGACCCCAAACTGTTCCACTACATGCAATCATTATTAAATCAGTACCGAACAAAAATTAACTAAAGCATAAACCCATGCAATATTCCAAATTCCATAGAAATTTCATTAATAACAAAAATGAGTGTTTTATAAAGTTTTAATGGCATTTCATGCCATATTACATCAGTTAAGTTCAAAATCCCAAAATATACAAAATGTACTTGAAATGCGGCTAAAGCCTTGAATTCCCAAAAATCTAACCAAAAACACCAAAAAGGTTTCAATTCGGAGTGATGCCATAACTCCTGTCCTACTCGATCTCCTGCTCATCACCTGCTTAGGGGAGGATAAAGGGGGGTGAGCTATAAAGCTCGTGGGTAGCAATTTTATAACCAGTAATACGCAAAACCATTGAAACATTAATTTCCATGTTAATAAAAAAATTCACATTGTACATTACAAAACATAAATTTCTCAATTCGATTTTTCAATCATGCAAGTCAATCATGTACAAATCTTGCCAATGTATCATGAATACTTGTGCACATCAGAATGGTCTGGAAGGTCTATAAACAGAACGAACTAGCACCCTTCCCAAAATGGTCATGTGTAGTCATGAACAGAACGAACTAACACAAGTCCACACAGTGGTCTTGTGTAGTCGTGAACATGAGGGAGTCTTTGAAGGAGCTCCCTTGCCACTAGTGGGCAGGCGGGAGAAGCCTTAAGTCAAAGTGCACTTGACATCAGAATGGACCAGACCAATCCCACATAACATGTATTTCATATACTTGTAAACTTGTTACCCAAAATGGCAATTTTCGAAACTTGATTCTTTTCAGAAATCATTTCCATGATTCATCAATATAATAAACTCATGTT
>JANZLX010000212.1:23431720-23443049 GCA_025531955.1 Erythroxylum orinocense
TTGTATATTCCTTATTTAGGTAGGACTCCTAGTGTATATATGTAGATAAACTCTTCTCTAATAATACACAGTTTTTATCATACACAAAATCCTTTGCATTAACACCAAGGCCCTACTTCCAGCACTTTCTGTGCATTTTCTTCGGTGTTGAATTTGAAAACAAAGAGTTCGTCTTCGTTTACCATTATATTCACCAACCCCTTGTTCCTCCATACAACACTGGCCCACTTGCTAACAATTGGAAAAGTTAACCGCTTCTGTAGGAAAAAAAAACCCACAAGGGATGTACTCCACTTCTTAGCACCTTGCTATAGGAAATCTTCGGAGCTTGGATCAGCTGTCCCCATCAGATTCCACATATCATAGTTTGCCTAGGTTCCCAAAATCCCTTACAATGGATATGTAGATTTCACCTTCTCCGATTCCTGTTGCTTCCTTTAGACACTAACTCCTAACGTTGGGAAATCTGCTCCATTTAAGACGTGGATTTCCAAATCAGCTTGGGGAATGGGTTCGGTAGAAACAGGAGTTTCCATTTCCATATGGTGTGAGGTAAGGTTTGGTGAGTAAACTAGGATAGCATGGTAAGGTAGGAGAGGGGTGAGTTTGAGGCTATCAGATGGGTGAGGAGAATGTGAAAGATCATGGAAAGTTACAATACTTCTTGGGAATTGAAGTTGCAAGATCAACAAAACGAATCTTCATTTCTTAGAGGAAATACATTCTGGATCTTTTGGATGAAACCAGTTTGTCGGGATGTAACATAGCAAAATCACCCATTGAAAGCAATCATAAGCTACAAGCAAGAACTGAAGAATCAATTGATAAAGGTAGATATCAGAGATTTGTCGGTGGGCTTATCTTTCTCACACCAGACCAGACATTGCTTATTCAGTTAGCTTGGTGAGCTAGTTTATGCATGATCCTAGAGAACCTCATCATCAGACTATCTTTCACATTTTGCAGTATTTAAAGTTAGCCCTAAGAAAACGCCTTCTTTTCTCAAAACATGGTCATCTTTGAATTTAAGCCTTTATAGATGCAGATTGGACCGGATCTTTAGATGACAAAAGATCCACCTCTGGTTATTGCACACTTGTGGGAGGTAACTTGGTCACTTGGAGAAGTAAGAAACAAAGTGTGGTTGGAAGACTAACTGCAGAAGAAGAATATAGAGCTATAACTCAAGGTGTCTGTGAACTTTCATGGCTGCAGAAGTTGCTAGCAGAGTTGAAGTTGGCTGAAGAAGACACGCTATCATTATAGTGTGATAACAAAGTTGCAATCAGTATTGCTCATAATCTTGTTCAACATAACCGAACAAAGCACATCGAAATTAATCGACATTTTATCAAAGAAAAGTTAATTGATGGTGTCTTGAGTTTGTTTCATGTAACGTCATAAAAACACCTCTGATATTTTCACAAAAGGACTCAATAGTCGAGCCTTTCATACCATAGTCTGCAAGTTGGGCATGTGTAATATTTTTGCACCAACTTGAGGGGGGTTTTTGGTTATTACGTATAATTAAGGGTAGAAGTGTATTTTCCAATATATATATATATATACTGTATAGGTTTTTTGTATATAAACCTAACTGTAGTCTTACGTTTAACATAAGTGTGATAATAAGATTATCGCTTTCACAAATCTTCAATATGTCACTTCAAGAACCAAATCAGAAAAGTTTTTCATGCATGGGAAATGAAGCATTGAAAAACCAAAACATAATTGAATTGGTATTATGGAAATAAAACAAATTTTAACTAGAAGAACATAGATAATTGAGGAAGAAAATCACAGAATGAAAGGACACACCTGGAGCCAATTATGGAATCCTGAAACTTCTTCCCCACCTTGCTTGATTTCTCCCACAAAAACATGCTCGAACGCAGAAGACGATCTAGAGGTACCACCTCGACTATATAGATCAAACCAGAGGCTTGTCAAAATTCTCTTGAAATCTTGTTTATCTTCAGACACAATACCTTTGGATATAAGATAATTGTGAAGATATTTAACAGGTGAACTTCTACTAATTTCTTCTACAAAAGCAACTTGCTCGTCCCTCTCCTTAGATGTGACAACTTCTTTATGTCCTTCATCGGGGTTGTAATTATCCAAAAGAGAACAGAAACGAGAGAAAGTAGGCTTCCTGAATACATCTTCACTCACCCACCTAAATAGATTTCCTTTAGCCACATCTTCCTTACAATAGACCTTCTTCCCTTCACCAACATCAATCTCATAATCCTTGCCAGGTACAAGACGATTCATGTCAAGTTCCCATAGCCTATTACAAGCTTTTGATAGGTCTTGAAGCTCCTCCTTTGAAGCTGTTAAGTTAGCAATAATTTGGAGATCTTCAGAATATTCTTGTTCACTTGGAGGTCTTTTATAGGTTTGCCAATGATCCATCTGAACCTGTCAATAAGCATTTTAAAGTAGGTTGAACGCCACATTCATGCCCTTCTTTCCCCTCCCAATCTCAAATAAACTACAATCTATATATTAAATTGAGAAAATTAAGTTAAGTTTGGAATTCACCAATATGATGAAAAAGCAAAAGCCCATCAAATTTCAGTGCATCCTAATATCAATGCAGTCTGTTTATGATTGTTTTTTTAACTATTTTTTAGGTCAAACACAATCTTGTTCAAAACATAACGAATTTCAGCATGAAATAGTATTTCTAAAACCATGATTTTGGAATGCAGCTCCTGCAAAACCATTGTTTCATAGAAAGAATTTACATGTTTCTTTAAAACCAATTTAAGACAAGTCTTTTCAACACAAATAATATATATCCAAATCTATTCTTGATAATGCTCTATTATGCTTTATGCATAAGAATACTATTCATCTTTTCGGGTCATTATAAATAATTTTGCTAATAGAATACTTTTATCTAATGTTCTAGGTTTAGTTTTAACAAAATTTAAAGCATTCTTCAAAATGATTACCTAACACTTTATTGCTCTTATTCATAGCAATTCTACAAATAATAGTTTTTCTACAACAATACCAAAAGGGCTACAATCATCAACAAAAGCTGATTGATAATTAATGCATTTACATATCTCTCTCTTTAAGTTCTCTTTCACAGACCTACCCAAAAACAAAAGATACAAAATGAATCTGATACAGTTGAGCACTAGACCCAACAATGCAGTTGATGAGTAGATTATATCATGGCTACATTCTAGAAGTGGTGGAGAAGCCACAAAGCAAAATTAAAGGGAAAAATAACAATGAATATAATGATAATACCTTTTTTGGTTTATTAGGGTGCTTTTTGCCCACAGATTCCCAACCATCGTTACAACTTTCTTGTTCCTACAACAGAATGTCATAAAGATATCATAAAATATCTATCTTTAATTTACAAATCTTTCCCTAAATATTGTTAAAGGACATTTTATTTATATTAGAAATGAACTGCTTGACCAAACCTTTCCATGCCGTTGATTTTGATTATCCTTATATTCATGTTGCCAGCCACCCTCCTTCCTTCCATATTTTTCTTCACCATCCAAATCCTTGCACTCCAGAGAACAAAACGAATTTTTAAAAGAGAACCATTTCTTTTACATAGAGTATAACATTAGATAGAAAAGGAAAGATTTGATATGACATTTTAAACAGTTTGGTTTCAAAAAATAATAAAATGTAGTATGATTCCAATAAATTAATCAGTGAATATATATATTAAAAAAGAAACCACCTTTTGTGGTCGCCTTGGTAAATTTTCATTCCCCCACTGCTCATTTCTTTTTGGATTCTCATCCTGTGAACATTTGTTTCTCAAAAAACTAATAGGAACCAATTGAAACATAATGTACTCCTTCAAATTCCAAATTTCAACAATGAAAAAGAAAGAAATGGCGTCACCAAATTGTCCCATTGGTTCGAAGTCAGGAAATTGCCAGACTCTTGGGGATCTTTGTCTGACACCACCTACGTATTTTAGAAACATCTTTGTCGGGTTAAAAAACGGAAACAATTGGATGCAATCCGAAATACTAGTGAAATTAACAGTGAGTGATTTGAGGAATGTATGGAACTATAACCTGAGCCCAGGTGGATCTGGAGCGCTCATCTCGTGATTCATCGGGTTGATCGTCCCCATGGCCAAGTGCTACGTCCAACAAGCCCTTGATCAGACCCTCCATTTCTGTTACTGAGAGCGAGCAAATAGAAACCCGTCACTTTCTACACATATACTGGCACAGAGATCACGTAACATACTGGCAACGACTCCTTAAAGAGGCAGATAAGTAAAATCAAAACAGAACGAACGACAGTTGTCGGCCACACACGTTGACACAGCAGAATTTCGTGTCTAAAATTTAGACCAGACCTGTCACCTGTCTCTTTGTATTTATATTTTTAAATTCAAAAATAATTTTACTTTTTTTAATTTTTAGTTTTAATTTCTTCTGGTTCTCGCAAATTAAAGTATAAAAAATATTTTATTTTTTGTTTCTATTTTATAATATAATTTATTATTAACTAAGTAAATATGATTTAATATATTTAATATTAATTATTTATTAAAAATAATTCATCTTCAATATTTATCTGATATATAATTATTAAAAATTAATAATCAAATATATTTTATTTTATTTAAAAATAGAAAACAAATTTTAAAAATCATATCATAAAAATAAAAGTGAAATCAAACTTCCTTTAAAGTTTAAAATGATAATAAAATTAAGAAGTTTATAAGTTCCAACAAAATTAATTAAGCAAACAACAACCAAAAATTAGAAGTGCAATCAATTTACAAGTATTTTATTTTGCTTTATGTACTAATATTGTCTTAGGTTTAATCATTTATGCTGCTATGTTTCTAGGCAATAGAGAAGATGTTACCTAGGGTCAGTCATCAAGAGAGAGAACAAACCCTCTTAAGCCAAACTTTGTGGACATCTTTGATAAAGAAGAAGATTGGAGATCATCCCAATATATCAAATTTAATTGGAATAGTAAAATTTCACCTAGAGATCTTTCAACCCTGATCTCATTTGTTTTGTCACTCATATTTTATGTCTTTTTGTTGCATCACTCATATTTGTTTGTGCAAGAATTATGTGTAGCTGGTTTATTTATATGTTAAGGATAACTGTAACTATTATTTTGGTTATGAATTGATTCAATTTTATTTATGAAGTTTATTTTATTTCTGTGAAATATCTTTAAATATTCTTTAAGTAGATATAACTCAAGTTAGTGATAATATATGATATTAATGCATACATGGATGATTGGAGAGAACTTGCTTGTAAGTAGATCATAAGTTAAATTTTAGGAGTTTGATTGTGATAATATGTATCCTATCAAAAACTATGTTAAAGGTCACTAGGTAAGTGCATCGATCATTCTTATAACATAACTTAGGTGAATATAAATGTTAATCCTGCAAGGACTACAATTACTAGTGTTAAATATTTTTTATTATCTAATTTAACAAAATGAACAGTTGATTTTAAAGTTAAAATTAACCAAAACTAATCTAATATATCAAACCAAATCAATAAACAAAAATAAAGCAATCAATAGATAAATAAGATCTATATAAGAATTTCCCTATAACCTTTTTGTGCTTAGATTTAGCTTTGATTAAATGGTTAACCCTAATTTCTTAGATAGGTATAAAATTTAAAGTTGCAACTATTTTTTTTCAAGTCATTCAGCATATATCCTTACGTTTATTGATTGAATTAACATTCTAATCAAAACCCCTAAACAGATATTAACTTCTTCTATGAATTTTCATTATAAATTTGACTCTAACTCATAAGATTTATATAGTCCTATCTTTAGGATTCCATATAACTTTTATAATTCAGGTCATAGTTTATTCAAACATATAATTTCTTAATCCATATAGATGAAATCTGAAATAGAATCAAAATGGTAGCATATTTTAATTCAACACAATATAAACATGAATAATTTATGATAAATCTTAAATATTCACTAAATAAAGAAATCAAATATAGCTTTAGGATTCATTTCATCTAGATCTATATCTCAATTTAGTTCATACTCAAATAATGAAAACGAATAATAAACAAAAAAGAACTTGCTGTGATAGAAAATAAATAAAACAAGACAAAAAAATAATACTAAGGAATTACTAAGGCAAGTGCACGGATCATTTCTTATAATATAGTTTAAGTGAGTTGAGGGTTGATCTCACGAGGAATGAAATCACTAATACTAATTATTTTCCTATTATCTAATCTAAATAAGTGAATAGTTAAGTGAAAATAAGTAAAAATAAAATAACAATTTGGGATCACTAAAACAAAGTAATAATCAAGAATAAACAATCAATTGATAAATAAGATCTAGATAAGAATTCCTTTAGAACTTTAGTATGTTTCAATTTATCCTAGTTTCGTGATTAACTCTAATTTTTGGAACAATAGGAATTTCAAGGTTACAATTAGAGTCTCTTCGTCAAGATATACGATCCATATTATTAACCATCTTTCACAAAAAGTTCTTTAGCATCAAAAGTCTCTAAGAATGCATTAATACAATATATGTGAATTCCTCTAACAACTTTCATCCTCACTTAGAATAATCATGCAGTTCTATCTTTAGTAACCCATTCAACCCTTATTATTTATGTTATGACCTAATTTATAAATATGAAATTTTATGTTTGTTACTTTAATCCAATATATGAATCTGACATTAAATCTTCTATGATCATTACTTTAATTCAACTAAACAATATGCATAAATAATTCTTAAGAAACCATCATCATCATTAAACTAAATAAATCAATTCAAAACATAATCATTATATGATTCATCCCACCTAAATCTATATTCCAATCAGTTAATATTAAAACAAAGAAAATCTACAATCAACAAGAAAGAAGTTTGAACTTTCATGGCTTAACTCTTGAACATTCTTCATAAATCTTGACTAATCTTCTTGTTTTGCTCCAAGATTATTTTCTTCTTCATCACAATAACTTTTCATTTAAAACATGATACCTTATAATCTTCACCTAGCATCTTATTTATTTCTTAAGACATCATTCTTGAATTTTTACATAAAAATCACTACTAATATGGGGTAGGACAAGAGTATATTTCACCATCATATTAAAGAATATGAGTAGAAAATGGTAGGATATCATTGATAGTGGAGAAATAGAACACTTCCTTGTTAAACATGACTATAATATAGGAATGTGTTAGTGCCATCATAGTTAGCTATAACTCTCCCAAAAATAAAATATATCATAATTGGACATGGGAGCAACATAGTACTGTGATGGTACTATGTTTTGATTCCTCATCTTAAAATCTACCAAATTTTCTCAAACTTGACTCAAATCTTCCTTAAATTTACTTCTTCGTTATTGAGGGACAGAAAAGAAATATGTCATTTTAAGTATAAAATCTTATTAAAAAACTCAAAAACTAAGCGAAATGCTTTAAAAATTCATGTTAAAAATATAATCTATTAGAACATATCAAATTTTCTTGCATGTAAACATTTACTTATCCTCAAGCAAATCAGTTTTATTACTTTTAACTCAATTAGGTGGCAATTCTAGAAAAGCATTACATAACTCAAACATATCGATCAAGATCCTACACTACTTATTCAATTACAAAGTTCACAAATTAATAGGGCATCTAACTACTTACATCAAATGATAAATAACTTCCATTCAATTCACAAAAGTCAACTTAATATATAAAATGAGCATACATAAGAAAATTTCTTCAACTTTCAAACATTTCTATGTCCCTTATTGAAATAAAACGAAACACAAAATTTAAACTATATAAGAATATTTGGAACTTATTTGAAATGTCACATAACCTTTTGATGTGAGAGTAAATATCTTGTCATGAATACTCCTTGTTACTTAACTAGGTCATTGTTTCAAATGGCTACTAGCACCACTCTTTAATTATTATTTTTATTTAGGTTGAAGCCAGTAAAGAGAAATTATTTTATGCTTGCTTATTCACACACTTTTCTTTCTTTTCCTTACTTTCATAATAATGAAATATTTAAGTTAATAAATATACAAATTATAACAAAAATAATTACGATGCAAATCAAATTTATATTCACCAAACTAATGAAGCAAATTGAACTCAAATCAATCATCAATGCTCATGGATATTTAGCTAAACACTTCAAATCATAACAATAATCACATTTATAGTGAAGTATCTCAATCAACATGCTTTCAAATTTAAATTTTTTTAAAATTGTTCCCTATTAAGTTAATCCTAACAAGATTGATAGGTATGGTCAACTAAATCCTTTCCTCAAACTTATGTTGTACATTATTCTCAATGTACATCACATGTAAAAAAAAATGAAAATAATAAATAAACAAGGGGATAAGTAGATAAAATAGTAGAACTAATCCCTTATATAACATAAGATAGTAGTGCAAATCTTATTGCATTTCCTCTATCTATTTCCTATTAAATTATTATCTTACATAGTTATGTTATCTAACTAATTAAGAAAAAAAGTTAAAAATAGGATAAACAGCGAGCCTATCAGTCATAAATAAGGGGTCCAATGTAGGTACATAGTCGAAAATCACCCATGAGTCATGATAAATGAATATTTGACTATGATTATATATTTAACATGTTTTGCTTGATATTTTATAGTTTTATTGTATGTTTGGTACTTAATTTGCTCTAAGTATATTTATAGGTTATATTTGCCTACATGGACTAAAAGGAGAAGAATTCAAACGAAATCGTGGCATGGAACAAAGATTTGAAGTAACCAAGGACCTACACGATTGTGTATAGTGATTGCATAGGTCTCTATAAGCATGTGAAGATTAAAGAATTTGAGTTTTGGTCATGTGGAGTTACACACCCATGTATCTTGATATACAGAACTGTGTATGTTTCCCGTGTAAGTTTTACACCCATATGAAATAGCAAAATTAGGTGTTTTTTATTATACTTGGTCTCCTACATGACCTTGTAAGTAATCACATATATCCCAAAAACTCTAAATTTTAATATAAGAGGATATGAACAGAGGCAAATTAAAAAGTAATTGAATTATTAGGCAATTTTGAGACATAAGACACCTAAAGAGGCAACAATTTTAATCAAAAGACAAGGAAAACACAAAGAATATATCAAGAGATCTAGTAGATAGCAACATCAAATCTAAACTTGCAAGAAGATTCAATAGAAGGGAGAGAAATTTAGAATTATGATTTCTTTTTTTTTTAGTTTTTCTTCATATTTATAGAAACTCAGTGTGTCTAGTGTCCAGGTGGGTTAAACCCTAGTTTAAGATAATAATATGTTTTAATCTTTTATTCAATGCAATTATATTAATTGATTTATTGCGCTTCAATTATGCATTTTATTCTTATTCTAATATATCCGTAATATTAGTGTATGATTTGATTTCATATAATTGAGATTGACAAATCCTCTAGTATGAATAGATCTACAATAATTGGAAGGAGTTGCATGCAAACGGAGAGATAGTCCGACATAAATCCTCTAGAGTAGGGCCAAATCTAATAGTGGAATTCATAAATCAATAAAGCAATCATGGGGGTTTTAACTAAAAAGATTTCTGTTAATCAACTAATGGATTTATTGTTAATATACTTGAGAGAGTTATTAACATAAGATAGAAATTTTCAAAGTCTAATAAATTATATAATTGCGCAATAAAAGGCTAATTATTTAATGATTCTCAGTGAATTCACCACCTAAACACTACTATTTGATGTTGACTTTTCTTTGTATTCTACTTGTCCTGAGTTCAAAATTATTTAATCTTAATTTAGTTTAATTCTTTAGTTAATTTTTAATTAAAAACTAAAAATCTTATTCTTAGGTTAAATAAAAGGATAACTACTAGTACTTATCGTCTTTATGGGATCGATTCATATTTTTCTGTGTTAGCTACAGATACGTAGTGTACTTGCGGTAAAATTAACACTTACCTTAACCTTAGGCCAATCAAGTTTTTGGCACTGATATTGGGGATAGTAATATTAGGAATACCTAAATTTTATTACTTTGGTCATTGTAATTGCCTTGTTTTATTTTTGTTTTAAAATTATTTTATTTTATTAATTTGTTTAGTTTTCTTTCTTTTTGTAGATCTTGACTCTTAGCCAGTTTATGATCCGAAGTAATTCCAAGAGCTTAATTGACATAGATGTAGAAATTGAGTGAATAGCACGCAAAAACCTTCCTAGGACGTAATTGTAAGAGTTTGAGTTAGATCATGAAATAGAGGACTTGGGTGGTCGAGTGGATACCAAAGAATTGCACAACATGGCAAATCAATCAAGGACCATGTTTGACTACACTATACTAGACTTGACTAGAGCAGAGTCCAGCATCTTGAGACAATTTGTGAGTGTCAATAATTTCAAGATAAAGCTAAGTATTATAAAGATGGTGCTGTAGTTAGTTTAATTTGATGGACTTAGAGACAAAAAACCAAATGCATATGTATCTAATTTTCTGGAGATTTGAGATACTTTTAAAATTAATGGAGCTAATAATGATGCCATCGAATTATGGTTATTCCCTTTATTCTTTAAGGGGGAGGCCAACAATGGTTAAACTTGATGCCATAATCATCACTGACAACTTGGAAACATGTGGCATAGAAATTTTTATTGAAATATTTCCCACCAACTAAGATTGCAAAATTGAGGAATGACATCTCCTTTTACTCCCAAGCTCAATTTGAATCCTTATATGATATATGAGAGACGTTCAAGGAGATGTTGAGAAGATACCGACATCATAGTTTATTTCTTTGGATGTAGATCCAAATTTTTTTATAAAGGGCTGAATTAGAACATTAGACAGTCAATTGATGGATCAACTAGGGGAACGCTTAATAACAAGACAACTAGAATTGGCCCACAATCTTATTATATGGCTATGAACAATTACCAATGGTGCTCTTCTAGAGTACGAATCAATAAGCTAGTAAGAGCATATGAAGTGGATGTAGTGGCAGAGTTAGTAAGCTAAGCGAAAGCCTTAAGCAGAAAGATCAATAAACTTACAGTGGCTACACAAGGTCAAGTTATGTAATGTAAGGTGTGTGGCTAGATCATCAAGGTCAAGATTGTCAAGCAATACTGTAAGTGTAAGTCGACTTGTACTCTTTTGTAACTCGACTTACGCCTGTACAGTACCAATAAGTCGACTTGTATTTACTGTAACTCGACTTATGCTTGTACAGTACTGTAAGATTGTTAGAGTAGTGCCTTAAAGGCAATCGCCTTCAGCGCGTTTTGTGCAAAGTGTTGTACAG
>JANZLX010000212.1:23445294-23457101 GCA_025531955.1 Erythroxylum orinocense
TAAGTTAGTATTATTTTTGGATAGTTCATTGAGCATCTCATTATTGAGCATTTCGATGTATTTTTGCTTTCAGCATGGGTTGTATGATTTATGATCACGGATTTGTTAAATATTTTGGCATTGAAATAGCAATGCATTGAAATTTATAATTGATTGCAAGTGCTTCCGTAACTTTAAATTCCTTTGTGTGTTCCGACGGGTCATCCAGGGTTTAGCCTTGGAAGTTGGGACTAGGGCCCAACGGTCTCCGTTTGTATTTCCATTCTGAATAGTTGGGCTTCGGGAATGGGGTCCGGCACCGATGTCTGGGCTTCAGGAACGGGATCCAATATGAAGCCCTTAGGCAGCTACCAAAGCATATGGAACTTTTGAAAGAGCTAATATCAAATAAGGAGAAATTGAAGAAGTTAGAGACTACTACGTTAAGTGAAAGGAGCTTAAAAGATAAGAAAAGCAAACTACTAAAGAAACAAAGGGATCCAAGGAGCTTTTCTATTCCTTGTAAAATTGGTAGTTTAAAAATAGACAAGGCTTTAGCCGACCTAGGGGCTAGTATTAATATTATGCCTTTGTTGTTGTTTGAGAAATTGAGAACTTAAACTAACCAGGATAAGTGTGCAACTAACTGTTAGATCGGTAAAATATCCTAAAGGAATTGTAGAAGAATTTCTAGTTAAGGTTGATAACTTTATATTCCTTACAAATTTTGTGAATTTTAACGTAAAAGAGGATGTAGAAGTGCCTCTAGTCCTTGATCGACCCTTTTTGACGACTGCTAAGTCAATAATAGACATTGATGAAGGCAATTTAACATTAAAGGTGGGGAATGAAAAGGTCATCTTTAGAGTAGCTAATGTCATTAATCATGCCCTTGGATTCATGGATGTCATTAAATCTAGTGAGTCCTATAATATAATTGATATTTTGCAGGGCTTACATTTAAAAGTCCACCGACATCTTCACAAAAGGTAGCATACTTGGAAGTCATGGGACCTACGATAAGGCCATAAAAACATAATATGTACAAGCCACCTTGAGCTTACAAGGTATGTTGAGCTAATGATATTAAACAAGTACTACATGAGAGGCAACCCACGAATTAGTTTAAGTTTATTTTACATTCCCTATTATTTTATTTTTATTTTGTTATTAGAATAGGATTTTATCTAGTTCAATGTGTTTTAGAATAGAACATTAAGCATTTTCACATGATTATGCATAATTAGCGTGTTAGGGTATGCATGTTAGTGTGTTATAACACTTAGTGCAAAATTTTTATATTTGATCATCTAACTTTAAAGTTGCACATGATTACAAAGCTTTCTAGACATGTTGGTGTAGACTTACCTGGTTAGAAACATACCAATGTAAGTCCACAATACACTAAAAATGCCCTAATTCCTTATTCCTTATTCTTTCTCATTTTCTCTATTCTCTCTGACTCTCTACAGTTGTCCCTCCAATCTCCCATCCCAATTTGTGTGTTTTTCTACCAAATTAATGACACCCAAGTAAGCTTTCTTATTGTTTTCACTTATTTATGCATGATTCATTGGATGTTTTGTATTATTTATAGAATCTTTGCCCAAAAATGACAACTTTAGGAATTTGGGATTTTATGAGAATTTTTTAGAATTACGTATTAGTTTTAATGATTCACTTTGATGAATTGCATATGCATTGGGTGAAAATTCAACTTGAATTGCTAAATTATGCAATTATTGCTCACCAATTATTTAATTGTGATATTTGCATGAAATTAAGGTTAATTAGTTGTTTTTGACATTAATTGAAGTTGGGCTTGTGTTTAATTGCATGTTTATTTTGATTTTTTTCATGAATTTGATGTTTAATTTTATCAATTTTACATAAGTGCCAGATTAGGGTTTTCAATTTTAATGTTAGGGTCAAATTGTTAATTTGATAATTAGTTAATCTTAATTATTAATTATAATATTTTTAATTTTAAGTTTGTGATTTATTAGGATGTTAGTTAATTTGGTTTATTATATTTCATTTATTTAATTACTTTATATTATTTGCTTGTAATTTTATTAATTGCTTAGTTTTCATTTTCTAGTTCTTTTTCATGTTTAATTAATTAATGAGCATAATACATTTTAAGAGAGGGGGAGTCACTGAAGCAATTTTTGGGAGCTTCAAGTGATAACAATGAAGAGGGTTATGGAAGCTCTCAACTGTGCGAGACCTATAAAGGGGTAGAAGTCCCAACATCGGTTCGAGGATGACATGGACGCCAACATCTCGGTTAAGCATTCCTTCAATATTTTTGTTGTTTCTTTCTCTTTAGAAATTGGTTGTGTTATCCTATGCATATGGGTTTGGGTTTCATGTATGAATGATTGTGTTATCGCTATAGTCTAATTATTTGTGTATGAACCTATTGGGTAGTGTAAAAAAATGAATTTAATGCGTTCATTGAATCGTTTTATTACAAATCCATTGCTAGAATTTTGATATAATCCGTAATTGTTATATTTGAAATTCATTTGTAGCGACTAATGGTTCGTAATCATTAGGGATAGCATAACCTAGTTTAAATGACGCATCGTATGTGATTGTTGCCTTTATTAATTGATTTATCTAATTTGTAATGCTACTACCCAATTGAGTCTAGAGATTGTATACTAAGTTATTCGGTGATTAGGTTTAATTAGTGATCGTATCTCGATTAAATACTACTTAAGGAAAAACTCGGGTTAATTATTAACTCATGATTAATAATTGCTAAGAGAGATTTCAGAACAACAAATCATTAAAATATGTTTAATTAGGGTGTAGGCTGAGATTTATCCAAAGAACTGAGTTCTTAGTGAATTCTCCACTTTCATCATTTTTTTACATGTTTTCTTTAAATTACATTATTAGTTAGCTTAACTTTATTTTGTTTTCTTATTTTTAAAACCAAAACCCCCTAAACCTAAATACCAATTACTTATATTTCAATAATTTTACACGCACTCTTTATAGGATCGATCTAGACTCACCACTGCTACAGTAGTAGGTCGAGTTTATTTTGACTAGCGTTACAACGAGCTGACAATTTTGGCGTCATTACTAAGGAGTGCGGTATTTAGTTTTTGTTCTTGATTTTAATCGGTGTTTACATATTTGTTTGCAATTTGTTTCTTTTCAGTTAATTCTTAATCTTTTCACTTTCTATTTAGTATTAGTGATTTAAAATTTGAATTCTTTTCATGGACAGAAGTAATTTCTTTCATAACTCATATTATCAACCTTATAACTATGTTTGGAGCGATCATACAAATTTTAATTATGGATAAAATAATCAGCCGAATTACTTCCTTGATAGTATGTAGGACACACAACAATTCCTGTATGGACCAAAAACTTCTTATCATGACTCAGGTACATTTTTGGATGACCTATGGTTGTGTAGTGGATCTATTTGGTCGAGGTGGTTGTTTGGATGAAGCATGGGAGTTTATCAATTCTATGCCTATTGAACTAGATGCATCAGTTTTAAGGGCTCTACTAAGTGCTTGTCGACTTCGTGCTAACACCAAGCTAACTGCAGTCATTTTTTAAAAGTTTTTGGAATTAGAACCCGCCAATGTGGGAACTACGTGCTACTATCTAATATATATGCTGCAAGAGGTTTTTGGTCAGTGGTTAGACTAATAAGACCATAGCTGAAAGAAATGGGTACGAGAAAGTCTCCTGGAATCAGTTGGATCGTCATTAGGGGTCAAATTCACTCTTTTGCTTCTGGAGATACGTCACACCCAAGTTTTGAGAAGATATATACAAACTTAAGTTCATTAATGGCACTTGTCAGAGAATGTGGTTATGCTATTAATGTTCGTTTGTTACTTTATGACGAAGAGGGTCAGATTGCAATTCACCACCAGAAAAGCTCATGCTACTTTTGGACTCATCAGCTTAGAGGTGTAGCGCAACATTTAATCAGTAAAAAGTTGGCATGGGAATTATTTCCAAGATGACCAAATTATTAACCAAGTTCTTGAGCAAGGACAAATAAATCCAAGAGGATATGAATATTTATACACAGAAAATTGTATAGCCTTATAGTCTATTGTAATAGTATTCATGCCTTCAACTTGTAATCAGGATGTTATAGAACTTTGTAAATTATTTTTTTCTTTGGACTTTCTTCCATAGTTTAACTCAAAACGAACTTTGTTGTTATTGTTGTTGTTGTTATTATTATTTGATTTGGGTGAGCCCCTCCACGGTTTTGTCCCCTTTAGTATTTAGGTCCTTTTGGGCTACGGCCAGCTCCTCGTGGGAGTCGAACCTATGATTTCAGGGTTTTGTTGTGTTGAGACGCACGTCTCTTACCACTGAGCTAGCCCTGAGGTCACAGGTTCCACTCCCACGAGGAGCGGGCCATAGCCCAAAAGAACCTAGACACCAAAGGGGACAAAACCGTGGGGCGGGCTCACCCAAACCATTATTATTATTATTATTATTATTATTATTATTATTATTATTATTCAAGTTATAAACTTAATTTTTTATAATTAAATATCAAAAATCTAAATTTTTATTATAATATTTATCAAAATACTAAAATATATAATATTTAATCCTTATAATTTTTTTAAAAAAGTCTTGTTCTTATAAATCATTTTACATATAAACAACTAATACTAAACAATTAATTTTATCAAATATCTTTAACAAACAACTAATGCAATTTGCTGATTAAATTAGTTGATAAAATCAGCTATCAACTAACAGCTGATAGAATCAGCTAACAGTTAAATACAATCAGCTAACAGTTAAACACGGCCGTAGGTTCTCTTCTCTAATTTGGAAATCGAGCTCCCTCCTCTAATCTAAAAAGCGATTTCCAGAATGCATTGTCGTTCTTTTGTTCTAGGGTAATCATCATTGTTATTCGTCACTTTTTTTCAGATACATTACTTTGGTGTTTGATTCCAACGCCAATCTAGGCATAAGCATGGTTGATTGCAATCCAATGCAGGGATATTGTGGCAATTGCAGAAACTGGTTCTGGCAAAACACTAGCCTACTTGATCCCTGCCTGCAAGCTTCTGAGACAACGTCGTAATAATCCTCAAATGGCCCAACTGTCTCGGTGTTGGCTCCAACCAGAGAGCTTGCTAAACAAATTGAAGATGAGGTGATAAAGTTTTGTTGATCTTCAAGAGTCTCTTGCACGTGTGTTCTGCATTTGGCATGACTGTTAGTGCTATAGATTTTCTTTTGTCAGAATACTGAACTTTCAAATGAAAAGGTCAGTGCTTCTATGGTGGAGACCGATGCTGATTATTCAAATGAATATTCAGTGCTTGTATGTTGGAGCTCCAAAGGGTCCTCATCGGAGAGAATTAGACCGAGGAACTGAAAAAATTAGGGTTGAATAGAATTTACTGAAATTAAATTAAATTAGTTAAGTTTTATTAAAAATTAAAAAATAAGCTTAAATTTAATTCAAATTAAACCTTATATATAACTTAATAAAAATTACATATAAATTAGTATTATATTAGTATAAGAGATGGATATTTAATTTTGTTTTAATTAATATTAATATTACGTTAATATTGATGTAACATGTAATAAATTGTTTAAATTTTTATTTATTTATATTTTAATTTGAATATTTTATAATCATTAAATTTTATTTTAAATGTTTTAAAATATTAAGATTTAATTTATATATTGAAGAAAATATTAAGATAAATTTTACATTTTTTTAATATTAAATTTTAATATAAAGACTAAAAATAAAATATATTTTAAAATAGGTGAAACTTGTTAACCATTTACTTTCTGGACTTCATTGAGCTACTTAAACATGATAAGTTGTCTGCCAAAAGTTGAACCACGAAAGCTGACAATAAGTGCCTAGGCTTGTCCGGGACTGAACAAGGACCTAAAGATAAGGAAGAGAGGACAAACAGAATGTCAGTAATTACTAATCCTCTGCCCTTTTTTTTCCAAAAGGGAAACACAACAAATTACACAATAAGTCTAAGGGAGATGGTCCCCACAAATCCTCTTCTAAGAAGAGGTGACACCAATTGATGTATTCTCAAAATAAGTCCCGACAAATCCTCTTCTAAGAAGAGGTGGCACCAATTGGTGTATTCTCAAAATAAGTAATGCCTATATCGAATAGATCAGAATAGTTTGCAAGTCAGTTTGCGTATCTGTTACTTTCTCAAAAAATATGTTGATGAGTAACAATTCAGTTGCAGATAAGAAGCTCGTTAATTCCGTAGACAATGGAGTTAAGCGCCTGAGATCTAGTGACGGTTGAAAAAATAATTGCAATCACTGCAGTAAAATCTACTTCTAGTTCAATCCTGCGAAAGCCTAAGTTCCACGTGTACGTAAGGCCTGTAAAAATATCCCAGAGTTTTGCCGATATCGGATTGCACCAACCTAGATTATGAGTAAATCCTCCCAGCCAGGTTATCTCGAAAAAGCCCTACACCACACCTAAAAGACTTACCTTTGTCGATTATTCAGCAACGCTGTGTCCCTTTCTCTAATGCAACTTGTTACCATTGACAGTTCTAGTAATTACAGCGTCCCGTTGCATACTAATTCAAGTAAATTAGCGACTCGAGCAGGTTGACGACTGAAAGTGACGGATATATCTAATTGTTACTCTGGCAATTTGTAGCATGGCTAAATGTAGGTCAGACGACCTTGTTAAGTCGATTTTGAACAAGAGCAATGAAACTTGTTACTTCTTTTTCTTGTACAAAAAGAGTTAGGCATCGAGTATCATGATAGAAGTATTTTGTACACTAAGACATATCATCTGAAGCTCTTATGTTGTACATTGATAGTACAGTCGTCTAAATCTAATGGCAAGTACCAAAGGCAGGATTACCACATGTATTGATTATGGCACTATAAAGCTGTACATTCTAGAGAACAAGCTGATAGATATTACTAGAAAACCTTCAACTTGACTTAATGCCAATTGACTGCAAACATGCCTCCAAAAGCTGGGAAACTTAGCGCTCTGCTATTAAAGTTGAATCATCACCATTTGCATAAGGAACACTATTGGCATGTGCATTGGTGGCAGCTCCAGCGTCCGAGTCAATTGCTTCAACTTCGGCCTTATTCAGATTCCAAAAGAAAAATGAAATAAATCATATAAAATAACATGAATATTAACAAAGGTGCAACTGATGAATCTACCTGCTCAATTGGAATCAGAGAATGATCCTGAGTTTTCTTGGATAATTCTCTCAAAGTACCCTGCAGCGTGGTATTCACAATTTGGACAACAATGCCTTAGTGTTGTGAAACCTAATTAACCTTTATCTTTAGCATATCTCTACACCAAGTACACGGGCGCACAAGTATTCTGAATGCTCTTGCAATTCACTGGGTAACACTTATAATATTATGAACCCCCTTGCTTATTAGAACACAGGTTAAGTGATACAATTCTGGTGAATACCTCTCTTCATCAAGAATGCAGGCTCAACAAATGCTCAGTAAACCAACTTAGATCAGCATTTGGAAGTCAAGCAGAAACCAGTCACATAAAACCTCACTAAGCAAAGTTTAAACAGCGTAAGCTTGCCTTAACCTGGATACCTTGTGGTAAACTGGCCTACAACTCAATCTAGCTATTAGTAGGAAATGACAAACAAGCTCGAGTTAGATGGTGCCTACTGACCATAATATCAAAAAAGATGTTTCTAAGATTCATGACTTCCAAGTAGATTTAACTTTGAACCAAATGTTGCAAGCTTCATTATTCATTGTTCAACACTTCCAGTTGAACATATAATTGGACCCACTTATTCAACATATAACATCAATGATTCTACAATTCCTTTGCCTAGCTCGTTCAAGGTTAAGTACTTCATTGTTCTAGTTCCTTGACGTACCTTATTCAAGCTGGTCATTCTGCTGTGTATATGTAGTCACCATTGAAGGTCTAAAAGATCTCAACTGACTATAAATTTTTACCTTTGAAGCTCAAAAATACCTCAATTGACTAGAAAATTTTACCTATTGCAATCTTTCAACATTCTTCTTATGTTAAGCAGTATAACTCCTTCACCTACCTTATTCAACACCAATTTTGACCTTAGCATTCGACAAGTATTCATGCAGTAAAGATGGTCTGTGTCAAACTTTGGATCAACGCAAATGAAAATAACTCATCAAAACAATTTTAACTACCAACTTTTGTGAGGTAGAGCAAAAAACACCAAATGTGTGAAATAATTGCACGGCGCACCTGAATCCCCATATGTCAATATGAGAAGATGAAGCAAATAAAATTACTCAAACAACACACAGCAAAAGCAACAACCAATATATCAACACGATAACCAAAGCCCAAACCCATTCTATGCCAAGAATGTTAACATACAGCAAAAACAACGTATATATCAACAAAATAACCAAAGCCAAAATGCACTCTATGCCAAGAATGTCAACACACAGCAAAAATAACAACCTATATGGCAACTAAATAACCAAAACCAAGCCCCCTCTAGGCCAAGAATAGTTCCTCAAGCAGCATATGGCATAAAAAAGACAACCTATATAGCTAGTAAAATATAGCTATGACAAAAAGGATATGTACTTACTCTATTTGCCCAGAAAAGCCCACAAGCATTGCATAGAGACCTTGGACCAGCAGGGCCACGGCGCATCATGGGGGTGAATTTTGAACTAATCCCACAGTGTGCACAACTAGCCAATGGTGTGACAAACAGGAAAATATAATTAAGGAATTCTTGATAAGAACTAAATGATGGAGAAGATAAGCACCAAAGTGCTGACATTAAATAAAAGGATGTAACATTTCCAATGCAAAGAGAACCATAGAGGTTCAGTATTAAACAAAATAGAGATAACAAGAATTTTGCATTTACAAACTTGCTTCCTTCGCCATCTATGTTCCATTACCTACTTTCCCACTGCTAAATCTGCTAGATTTCTACAGAAGACATGATATATTGGGCTATTATCATGCTCTAATATTTGTATATAACTTACAAGGTCTCTTGAGAGCCATCATCTTGCCCTGAATCCTGCGAGCCACCCCATCCATTGGCTCCATCAGCTTTCTTGGGAGAAATAAATTGACCCTTGTTACGTTGCATCCTGACGGTCATACAAATACAATTAACAAACTACAATTATGGACAAAGAATACTGTTAGTGCAAGTCTGTCAGTGTCCCCGGGATACCAACGTGTCAAGCAACCTTGAATTAAATTAGGTAATGTAAGAAGTGAAAAACCTTATAGATCATTCTAAACAGTGTTTTTATTTAATTGTTAGTGGAAATCTCAGCCCTTCCACCTACAAAGATTTAAACCCTAGTAAGTTGGGAGGTACTATGATGATAAAGTACTCTCAACTCCCTGCCATCAGGATAAATAATCAATCGTTATTCTCTATAATCTTTGATGGGGTGCAGAAAGTATACTTATTTGCTAAAGGTAGTCCATTTTAGGTCTGCTTTCAACAAAGCAGAACAAGTGGGCCCAAAAGGTTAAGGGTTACGAACAATTACAAACTTTCCATAAAGAACCACAATATTATTTCAGAGTGACACAGGCTAAAACAAAAAATTGCACTTCTCTAAGATAGATGCATAATTATCTGTAGAGATGATGCTCTGCCAACTAAGAAAAATATATTTTTGAGCAAAGAAACTTGTAAATCAAACACCCTCCATCAGACACCAAAAAACAAAATCAACAAGATCCGGATGAATATGCTCCAACGGACCAGATAAACTTCAATTTTTGGCTCCATTATCATTCAATAGCTTCATAGTTTTGAAGTTCAAACAAGACAAGCATAAGGCATAGAAAAAAAATATAAAAGTCAAGAAAAAGTAGTTGCATGATATGGCTGGATACTTGACCCAAAATTGTCATATGAAAAAGCACTGTTTCCTAGGTTTCTCTCTACTCAAATTTGTGACTGTGACCCGATAAAAAATTATTTCAATTGGATAGTTTAGGATAAGAATCAATAGCTAGAGTATTATGCAAGCAGTTTCTACATATTTAAAATCTTCCGCAGCAGAATCCTTTATATTTGATTCTTAATTAACAAAAACAATTATCATAAAACACTTGTTAGAAAAAGTATATGTGCAACTCAAGCAACATCTGCAAGTACATAACCTTGAAGCACACTATAATGAAAAAATAAACAAACCTGAGTGCTACCTCTTGTCGAACACCATATCTGACTTTTTTATCAAAGCATCTCTCTTTCCTCTTTTGCCGGAATCTATTCAATGAGGCAGCTCTTTGGGGTTGTGAACATCGCCCTGGATAGTCCACAAGCATATCCTACAAAATGATCAGCAAAAGGGCACAAATATCAGGGTTATAAACATTAGCATATGGTGTGCCTGCTCAGGCATACTTCATTGTGTAAAAAACTCCCGAAAAATGCGTACCCTTTCACTTTGAGAAGTTGATTCCAATCCATGGGAACCCGAAGATAGTTCACAACCTCCCAATAATAAAAGAACCGCTTGCACCTTAAAAACAATATACAATATCACTAGATGATATATTTCAAAATGCCACAAGCCAAGCCCTAATTCTCCAATTTAGACGACAGGTAGAGAACAAGCAACAACCTATTGCAGCTTAAAGCAAAACCAAATTGCATTAAGTTGTCATTAATTTTATAATTCAAACTACACTAGGGTCATATAGCCTCCAAACGACCACACATGGGAACCCAAATCAAGCAATTGAGCAACCTAAAACACAACACCTTATCAGGAGTGACGGCATCGAACACATAAACTTGGCCTCGAAACGTCAACGTCAGCTGGCTGGAGATGTCGCTCCGTTGTACCCCGAGGTCAGATACGGCGCCACCGTAGACGGAGTCCGGTGATACATCATTAACGACGACGATGTTGCCGGTGGCACCACCATCTTCGTAGCTCATATGATGGTGGTGGTCGTCAATGGAATCGCCGGCGACACCTTCTTCGTCGTCGCCCGTGATAGACTGGGGAACGTTTATAGGCTGAGAGTGACCGTACATTGGCAAAACTGGGTAGAGTTCAGATGAATTTGAATCATTCCAAGGAAAAGATGAGAATAGCGATTGGGGAATTGGATGGAAACCCTAACCCTAAGTAAGTGAAAAATGGTTGAGCAATCAAAGCAGCAGAGAATTTGAAGTCTGACATAGAGTAAAATGCACCAGTTGAGTTTGTTTTCAACGAGTAAACAGTGTGCGCGTGTGCTTTGTGCAAGTTCGGTTACTTTGGTATGCGATGTTCAATTTAGGATAGAGGCCGACATTGTAATTGGTTTACTACGATATCAATGTTACAAGTGGTATATAGATATCAACACTAAATATTGTTTCAACTAATTTTAAAAAATTATAAAATAGTTCATATTTTTTGAAAAATAATAACATAATCTCTTTATTATGATCTATTAAGATTCATTTATTTATTATATAATTCAATGTTTTAAAAACCGGACCGAACATCGAACCGGTCGAAGGAAAGATTTAAAGTTTAGAGGTTCAACCAGTAATAAACCGTTATCAAACCGGAATATAATAAATGAGATGAAAATTTTATAAGAATAAATAAAAATAACGCATTCCGTGACGTTTCTATTATTATTTGTATTATTTTTTATTTTTCCATTTTTCGAAAATCAAATTAATTTAATAATTTTTAATTTTAATAATTATTTTTAAAATACAATTTTTTAATCTTATTTGTTTAATAACTATTCAATATTATTTATAAATTTTATTTATTTAATAATTCTTCAATTTTTT
>JANZLX010000212.1:23457201-23470072 GCA_025531955.1 Erythroxylum orinocense
AGGTGTCTGCCCATTAGGAGTTTCTTAATGGCTTCTCTATAGTCTTGATTAAAGATGCAAAGAGAGTTATACGAGTTTCCCAATAAATATGCAATGAGTTTAATATAACATTAATCAATTCAACTCATCTTGAAGGGTAGATATCTATTACACCAATTATCTATTCTCAACTTGACTTTGGTGATTAAAGGCAACAAAGTAAAATATGTTAGTTTCTTATATGAAATTGGAATGCCCAAATAAGTAAGGCAAGAAAGCAAAATAAGTTGGTTTCTTATGTGCAATTGAAAAAAGATTTGGTGCTTGGCAAAGTTTTTTCCATTGTCTCTTAGAAGTTGAAGGTCAACAATGAAAAGGCCACCATTGGTACGAGGAAATGGGAAGAAATTGTTAATGGTTGGAGGGTTAAAGTGGACGTTTTCATTGGACCCGTCTTGTTTGATATTAAGATTAGACATGGAGAGGCTGGATTGGGAAGAGGTTGGGAGGATGCCAGTGGAGATGTATAGGTGTTTCCAGGAATCGAGTACATTGAAGGTGTTTGGTGGTGGTTATAAGGTGAAGAGGGTTGGGAAATTGGCATTGTGGAATGATTGTGGAGCAGATAGTAGTTAGTAGAGCGGTTTGGAGGTGGATTGACGGAGTGTCGGGTGATGGGCTTTCTGGAGGTTTTCTTTTCAAACCTAAGCTTACAGATTTGGTTTGAAACTTGAATTGATACGTGAATTCTTGGAATTGAGCTGAGATGATAAACTTGTAATTATGTTCAGGCTTATGTGTACACATGACCATCTAAACAAAATTAAAGGAAACACATTTAAAACCCTCATCAACTAACAAGGGAAAAATTAGGAATTTGTCAATACAAAAGCAAGGTTTGTCAAAAGAATGAATACGTGTAGATCATCATGTAACCCTCATAGGTGAATTATGACTCAAGTAACCCTTCTAAGATGTTCTTCAACTTTGTGGTCCCCTTTCACATAAATTCTCATCCTTTAGAATCTTTGTATCGAGAGATTATGAATAATGAGTCTAACGATTCTGTCGATTCAGCGTAAGAGAAAGTGCGAGTTTGTAGTGAAGTCATCATAACAGCACCTTATATATGTTCTAATAGGCATTTTGCTTTTATATGAGGTATATGCTGATGATTAATTGTTTCTTGTATATATTATTTTAAAAATAATTAATTATTTTATTTCTAAAGAATTAATTAATTTAAAAACATAATATATTATTTTAAAAATAATGAACATAAAAGTATAATTAAAAAAATAGAAATAAGATGATAAAATCAAACATATTTTTGTTTTTAATTTTTCGTCACAAACCTTAACCAAATATTTTTTGTTTTTTGTTTTTATATTAAATATTTTAACCAAACAAGTTTTTGATTTTTAATTAAAAACAAAAACCAAAAACATTATAAAAAACTAAAATCAAAATAGAAAAATAAAAGTGTAACCAACCAAACCCTAATTTATAAATTTCTATCCTCTTACATTTCTTATAATACTTGAATTTTCTTTCTTAAGCTAATATCATGCTTAATCAATTTTTAGAGTACTTCCAAACTAAGAACAAATAGGTAAGGTGATAAGAGATCCCCTCGACGTCGTGTAAGACCTCTTACCCTTTGATCAACTTGGTTAGAGGACAATTAACTAAAATGTTATAATAAATTGTTGTTACACATTATTGCCAAAAATTTATAAACATACAATATCTTTTATTTTTACAAATAAAAAAGTTATTACAAAATAGTAAATCCAATAAAAATATAATAAAATTGAATATATGAATCCTCTTATTTAATACTTTAATATTGATTTTATATTTAATATTAATAAAAATTTTAAAGTTTATAAATTAGACTTGAATAGTAAATATGGCCCAACTTGGAAATTATTAATAAATTTAAGATTATTAAAATAGATATGTTACTGAAAAAATACTATTATTCTATAATGTGATTAATAAAAACATTGGGATATTTTTCAGGGAAAATGGAAAACTTGAGGAGCCTTCATACTTTTATTATCTATTAAAGTAATTGATTTAATAAAAGAAACTTTTTGGCTTAGATTGTTAGTAGACAAATGAAATCACCTGTTCCATAATTGCTGTGTCAATGTTGTTCTATTGTATCTGGTCCATATATTTTTGTGGGTCTCATATAAATATATGGACCAGATACAATGAAACAGCACTAGCACAGTAATTATGAAACAGGTGATCTGTTAGAAGGGAATTTGGTTTTCATACTATTATTATCCATAATTTACTTAAGATATAACTTAATTACAAAAAGTAACTGATTTAATAAAATAAATTTTTTGCCTTAAAGGGAATTTGGTTTATAACTACTTAAAACGCTTAGGGTTGAGCGCCTCGTCGTTACTTCTCAGTTCTCTCCAGCTTTAACCATGGATGCCTCATCAGCGCCGCGGACATGTTGGAGCAGCGTCGTGAAGGCCCCTTCGCCGCCGGAGAAGCTGCATACCCCGTCGACGTACTCCACAACCCAAGCCTTCGTGGCGAGGTGCAAGTCCGAAGGGGGAATATCCATCGCGGTTGTCGACGCCAACGCCGTCATCAACGGCGGCGATAAACTCCACCACTTGGCCGACAAGTTTGTTACCGTCCCTGAAGTTCTCGACGAGATTCGAGACCCTGTCTCCCGCCACCGTCTCTCGTTTGTTCCTTTCACTATCGACTCCATGGAACCCACCCCTGAAGCTCTCAACAAAGGTAATTTTCCCTCTTTCTTTAGTTGATTTGTTAGATTCTGTTTCTTTTACTTGGGCAGTGCGAGAAACTCCTTTACTTTGTTTGCCTTTGTGAGATGCTCATATTGGTTCAAGTCTAATTAATATTTAGGTTCATTGCAAATTTCATTTGTCTGTATGTGTCATTAAACTTGCACGATTGGTAAATATTTGTCTCCTGTTTAGGCAAATTCACTTTTTACTTTCACTAATTGCCAAGCTTTTCGATTAATGTGAATATTACTCCGTGTATAAGTCATTCCACGTTCCTTGTTTTCTCGACCTTCATATTAATCAAAATTTATTTTGGAGATAATTTTGTGTCTCAATGTTGGTTCTTATTCAAATAGTATCCGGAACTAATACTCCTTGCACAAACCTTTTATTTTGGGAAGTTTAAATTGGTATCTGTTGGAAAACGAATATAAAGATTTGGACTTTTGAGTTGTAAAGGTGATTCATTTCAATATCATTGACATTTAGTTTCATTACAATTTCTGAAAGCTGTTTGTATGTCTATCATGTTTTATTAAATTTACAAGTCTTATTAGTAGTTTGATTATATTTATAAGTTCATTGATGTTAATGTTTCCTGGAAATTATCTATCGATTTTTTTTATTTCCACGACACAGTGTATTAACCTGTATTGTTACTCCTTGGAGAACTATTTTCATCTTAAAGTTTTTTGGCTTTGATTATCAATATTTAAAGTTTTATCTCGAAGTTTGTGGTCAGTTGATTCTATGTTTATTTTCATCTACAGTTATTAAGTTTGCAAGGGCTACTGGTGATCTGCAGACCCTCTCAGACGTTGATCTTAAACTAGTTGCCCTTACTTACACATTGGAGGCACAGATACATGGGATCACACATCTTAGGGATGCTCCTCCTCCTATCCGCACAGTCAGTGTAAAGAGGTTGCCAGAAAAAGACATGCCTGGTTGGGGTTCTAATGTTCCTAATTTGGAAGAATGGGAAGCGCTAGAATATGAAGCAGGAGATGGAATGAACACTGGTTCAAGAATTGTTCCTTTGAAGGACATAAGATTGAATGTTACTGCTGTAGATGAACAATCTCCAGATGGTTTGATGGTGAACATGGTTGAAGCACATTCAGAGAATCATGAAGATGCCATACATGGATTTGGAAGACACAATAGGTATCTGCCCAAGAAGACGGTGATTAATCTAGAAGGGAAGAAGATTGTTGCAGCTGGAGTTGATGCATCTCAGGGACAGTTTGATGATGATGCTGGTAATTGGAGACCTGCTGTCAGTCGAAGTACACATAGGAGGTATCTTAGAAGAAAAGCTCAACGTGAACATAACGAGGCTCTCTTTGAGAAAGATAGTCAACAAGATTTTGATAATAGTGCGTGTAACAATGTTGTCAAGGAAGTTAGTGACCAAGGTCATATCTTACTGAAAATTTCTAAAGCAGCAGATTCTGTAAATGGGACCTTGAATGAGAGTGAGATGATAGAGGATAAGAGCTGCAGTGAAGAACTCTCTTCTGTACTAGATCAAATGAGGTTGGAAGAAAGTCAGGTAAGCATTGAACAAGGAGAAGAAGATAACATGGATTCTGCTAGACTAGACTTCAGTTATTCTTCTGAGATGTTAGCTTCATCTGATCACAATACAACCATTGGTGGTGAAGTTTGTGAAGACGATGGTCTAAATTCAGAGGTGAATCATTTTGAGATCTCAAGCCACACCAACAAGAGTCTTGATGCATCAAATGTGGATGATGTTGGTAGTGAGCAAAGCTGGATGCTCAGATCCTTGTCAGAATCTAGTGTGGCTTGTATAACTAGTGACTTTGCAATGCAGAATGTTCTTCTGCAAATTGGTTTAAGACTGTTGGCATCTGGGGGAATGCAAATCCGTCAGCTGCACAGGTACAGAATTGTTTTTCTAGCATGTAGCATGCATTATTATGTTGACTTGCTGACTTGGAGAAGACAGCCTTTAACTATCAAAACACGACAATTGGAAATGGAAGAAAATGAAATGTCTAAGGAAATACATTTGGGATTTTATATCCCTGAGATAGTCTCCTTGGTAAGTGACGATATATCAAAGTGCTTATGTTTAAATTGGCTTCCTTGGCAGGTGGATATTAAGGTGTCATGCCTGCTATACTGTGACTGCTGAAATTGGAAGGATTTTCTGTCCGGAATGTGGAAATGGAGGCACCCTGAGGAAAGTAGCTATCACAGTAGGTGAGAATGGGATAACTATGGAAGCCAGAAGACCAAGGATCACTCTGCGTGGCACAAAAGTAAGCATAATTCTCACCGAAATGTGGTTAAATACACTTGGTTTCGTGTCTTGGTTTTGAATCCGCCAGTGTACTTGTTTTCATAGAATACTTGTTTCTGGTTTATTCTCGTTGCAAAGTGCACTCCCTTTATTGTATCAGGGGCTTAGCCATCTACTGAAGCTTTCCTATTTATATGTTACTGAACATTTGCTTTATGCAGTTTTCATTGCCCTTGCCGCAAGGAGGAAGGAATGCCATTGCAAAGAATCCTATTCTACGTGAAGATCAACTGCCACAAAAATTCCTGTACCCTAAGACAAAGAAGAAAACAAATAAACAGGTTGACTTTCTTCCTTTTTGTTCTGACTTTGTTCTAGTTCCTCCTTATTAGGCGATTTTTTTTTCCAATAATTTTATAAGATTTATGCTGATAGATGAAAAGAAATGATACCTTTCAGGGAGATGACTTCTTCTACTCAGATGACGTCTTCAGCCACCACACTGACAAAAGAACTTTTCAACCGACAGTAAGGAAGGCGCTGGCAGTTTTCAGTCAGAAAAGAAATCCTAATGACAATCATTATTCTCGTGCCAGACGTTAATTGTAGCTGTGTTCTGCTGCTTCGAGAAATTGGAAGATTAAGTGCTTTATAAACACCCTCTGTTGCATCGAAATAATAGCAAGTCATTGTTGAGCCAAGCGTGAAATATTAATTTTTTGTTTATGAATGGATATTTGCTCATATGAATGCAGTTTTGAAATGTTTGTTTTGGTGATTTGTCCCTTCTGTAACACAAATTTTATTTGCCAGTTGGTACAGTTGGATAATTATTACAATTGATATTCTTGACAATGTTATGTAATCAAATGGTTAAGATTGTTGTACTCTGTAGTTTGAATTGGTAATAATATTTAGTAGATATAGAAATAGTTCGATAATTTAATTGATAAATATTTTTCTATTAAACCATCAGAATTAGTGAAGTAAAGTGTACGTTCTCACTAATTAGTAGAAGAAATGACAACTCTGTAAGTGAATGGGTTAATGGTGAAAAATAATTTTAACTTTTTTAAAATATTTGTATAAGTTTAAATAAAGGTATCCTATGAAATAAGTTATTATGCGTTCAATCATTAATCTGCATCTTGTGATTGAAATTAAAAGCGGTGTTAAAAATTAAAAAAAAAATTGTTCACAAACTTAATTACCACATGATTGAAAAAATAAAGTTCAAGATGGCATCTATGATTATTCTCTGAACTCTTTTCTAAGGATGGTTAGTAGGATGGTTCTTTTTAACCCCCCAGAAAGAATAGGAATGCAAAATGACAGTGAGGTGCAGAAATATCATTTTATTGAAGAATAGTAGTTAAGGAAAAATTGGCTGATAAAAATCCTCCCAAAATTGTGTATTAACCAGAGTGCTGAACGGTGTGAAAGTTGGTGATCAATCAAGTAAAGCTAGCAAGAAGGTTTAAATCATAAAGTAAAGCTAGTAAAACTAGACTCAATTCTTCAACACTATTTGTCATTTAGTCGCAATTTTACTCATCATCTAGTGGTATACAAGAGCAAACTTCTGTCATTTACAAGGACCACCAATAAAACTTAACTGTGGGAAAGTAAATATTGAGAGAAGAGGGCTTTGGAGAGTAATACAATGGTTAAACTGTTAGTTAAATCCCTCACCTGCATCATGATGCAAGCGCAAGTTCTGCCCAAGCCAAAGAAGATGCCTTCATCTCAACAGACACAGAAGTGTCAATTTTGTTCTCTAGCATGGAGCTTACTTCCTCCATTGATGGCCGCTTGGTGGCATCTGGGCGGATGCAAAGGTTTACCACTTTGCATATGACCTCGAGGTCCTCATATCTGAAGTGCTTCAACTCTGGATCAACCATATAAGACATTGCTTCGGGCAATTCAAGATATTCCTTCGCCTGTATTATTGTGTAGTTTCATGTTTTGTATTTACTCCAGATAACATAACTGTCAAATTTCATACTTCAAAGATCTCCTTACCCATTTCCCCAAGCACCCTTTGTCCTTGCAGTATGGTTGCCTGCCGCTTATAATCTCCAGTAAAAGGATACCGAATGCATAAACATTGCCCTGGATATCAAGATGGCGTTCCTCCACGGAGTTTGACAGTACACAAATAGCACCTTGGCTGCCAATAGACAACGAGTTCTTTTCTGATCTCTCAAGAATACCTTTCCAACTTTCAAAATCTACCAACTGCAAAACATTGAATTTTTTTGCTCACAGCATCTCATTTATGTACCTTGATGTCCATCTTGTGATTAGCATAAACTTTAATATAACTAGGGGAATAATTAGGTAAGACATGCTATATATTGACTTTAAGGCACAGTAGTGACCATATTGAAAAATAGATGCAGAAACACATTTAAAAAATTCAAGAGATCCTTTCCCCAGATGGCAAACATCAAAGTCTTACTGATCTTGCCCACCAACTTCTAAACAAACAAAGCTAAGTAAATCCTATGGCTATAGTGTCATCACACTATTATGATTATGTCATCTCTGGTATGCTAACATTGTCCTTGATTCAAACTAATTAAAAAGAAGATACATATTTCTTGAAAAGAAAGGCAAGGTTTGTGGTATACCTTGGGGGAAAAGTCTTCCGTTAGATATACAGCACTAGAATTTAACTCGGATAAGGTAAAAGGGGGATCAAGTTCCTGATGAAGATATTTGAGTCCCCGAGCAATGCCTAAGATGATTTTCATACGTCGTGTCCATGATAGCTGGCATCCTTCTCCATCTGCAAATATTTAGACTAGTACTCAGTGCTTTGATCCAATTAAGAAACCCTAACAAATTTTTTAGTAAAAGAAGTTTACTTACAGTGAAGATGCTCATAAAGTGTGCCATTTGAGGCATATTCAAAAACCAACATCCTTGTAAAAGGGGAGCTCTCTCTACAATAACCCAATAGCTTTCCCGTGTTTCCATGACTTAATCTAGCCAAATCTGCCACCTAATTCCAATAAAACAATAAATCTTCAGAAAATTTCTTTGACAAAGGATTTTGTATTTGTTATGCATTTGGTCACCTCTTTCTGGAAGTACAGCTCAAGATAGCCCGTCCAATGTTCTTCTTTGATGCAGATGGAGATCACAGCAATCTCAGGACCACTTTTCATGGTGCCCTTATACACCAAACGGTCAGGAGAAGAGCCAATTATGTTGCTGAAGTCTTCACAGGCCACTTCAAGCTCCTGTCTGTTGAATCTCACTACATCTTTCAACATCTCAGAATCTGTTTGCAAATAAACCAAAAATGAAAATAACCAACTTACCGATAAAGACAACGATAAGAGTACTGATGTACAGTTAGATGGTGCTAATAGGTAAACCAACCTATGTATAGATGGTGCTAAAAGGTAAACCAACCTATGTATACTGTCATATGCTCCTTCTGGCTAATAGATTTCTTCCAAGGTATGATGATTGAAGATTTGCTTTTGCATCTCTGAAGGGCTGTCAGAAGAGCAATGACAAAGAGAGAACCTACCATGATTCCTGTCACTATTTCCAGAGCCAAAAGCCAGGTGGGTTTCGATGTTCCTTGATGCGGTTTGGATGAATCCCCAAGAGGCTGATGCTTAGAGTTCAATGTCTGTCGGGCCCTGGGAGGTGGTGCACCATCTACAAATGGAACAATATAAGTTTCTTTAGACTTCGTTAAATTTACAATAATGTCATAAATAGCAAGAGAATTTCAAAGCTACATCCAAGGAAGCACTAAGGAGTGGGGACAATGATCTTGAGATTTTCAGAATGCAAAGTAAGACTTTCCATGCAGGAAAGATTATGGAGATGATCGCAGTTTCAGCATATAAAATAAAAATTTATTCCATTATTAAGAAAATTTCAATTTTCTAATATCAAATTTTATGCCTTGGGTTCTAACCAGATTCACTCAGAAAAGGGAAGCTACAAACTTGGAAGTTACAAATACAGGGGGGAATTCTGATTTTTGAATATTTTAATATGCATCTGAAGTAAAAAAAAAAAGAAAAAGGTATGACGGGAAAGCTTTGCTACACATACAGCAGATTGCTGCAGAACGCTGCTTAACATACTTGTGTTGAAGACAGTTCCCTTGGAAGCTTGTCCTGTATGACACAAATTGTTAGAAAGTAGCTCACTTAAGATAAATGAGCCGGGAAGAAAGGCTGACAAAACAAACCTTGGAAGGTACTCCAAGCACTTAGGTATGATTCCAACAAAGAAATTGTATGAGAAATCAGCCACTGTCAATTGAGATGCTCTGCACAAGCCAGTTAAGTTTGCAATGGATGCATACCTGAAGCAGAAATGAACCTCGATGAAGAAAACCAGAGAAGAAAAAAATGCACAACAAAATAATAATTTCCAGGATTTTGACGCATCTTTGGAAGCAACTAGCGAACACTGTGAACAATGTCCAACGAACAATAAGCTATTCAAGGAGCAAAGTAAAATTGACAGATGTAATGATATTCCTCTGTAAATCTCCAAAAACTGAATTTTGCCCAAAAATTATTTGCATGGCTAGTAAATTTCTGCTATGAATATGAACACCTTAAAACCTGTAATAAAAAATTGATGGACTAAAAATTGGTAATGGATATGTTTTCCATCTTTAAATTGTCTCAAAATTTTGTTAAACACACTTAAATCCATACGTAAGAATATTTTGCAACTTGTACCAAAAAGTGAGAATATGGAGCTCAATAGAACTCTAGTAGGCAGGACTTTCTACTTACATTCCGTGTATCTTAGGCATGAAATCTGAATTGTTATCAGCAGGAAAATGTCCTTGAAGCTTGTTTCTATCAAGCCTAAGTTCCTGAAGGTTCTTCAGACTGCCAATCTCAGGAGGTAAACTCCCTGTCAACCCATTGGATTGAAGGTTTCTACAATAACATGAACTCATGAAGTAAGAAAAACTGTTAACATTTCTAGCCAACTTTAGTTTACAGCATTAAAGGTGATATTTTACATCTTCTTAACACTGGTTAGACTGGCTATCTCTGGAGGAATTGAACCTGTTAATTGGTTCACTCCCAAATCCAGGACCTCAAGATACTTCAGCATGCACAGTTCTTTCGGTATAGTCCCAATCAGACAATTGTCGTGCAAGATTCTACACAGGACAAAATGACGAGAACAGGCTTCGATTCAATATACAATAAATAAGTACATTTGGATTGTGGCATGAAGTTCTCAAGTGCTTAAAGGTGCATACAGTTCTTTCAAATGTGTGATCTGACCCAATTCTGGTGCAAGAAATCCCTTCAAAGATAATCCAGATATATTTCTGCAAAATGAACCTCCACGGATAAATGGAATACACAGACATCAAACAATATACCATTAAATATATCTTGGCTTCTCAAACCTACAAACAGAAAGTACTTAGAAAGTAACACATTATCCTCAGTAAACTTAGAAAGGAAAACATAATGTCTTACATCTTGATGACATGGTCTCGAGTAAAGGAGCATGAAATGCCGCCAGACCAATCACAAGGATCTGAATCTAGAGCATTCCAATTGGCTAACACTAGGAGTGGGTCTTCATATATAGCCTCCTTGAATGCAGTAAGTGCCAAAACTGCCCACAGCACACATTAAATAAGTAAAATGGTTTGGATTCTCTGGCAATTCACTTCAATTATGATCTTATGGACACCAGAGTATCCATATCTAATATATTTACAAAACTGTGAACACAGGAACTCAAATCAGTTAACTTCAATGAACCCAAAAATAAATAAATAAATGGACTATGATTAAACAAAATATGGATCTTGGAAAAGGCGAAGTAAACAGCCTAAAAGCATTCAATTAGTCTTTGGCAGAAAACGAAGAAGAGTCTATCTTATGAAACCTCAAACAACATCAACTGCAAAATAAAGAATCCTCGTACACTATGCTTTTCCACGTTTTCTCCCAGCACAAGAGCTTTCCAATAAAGCAGGTAACCAAGATCTGAGACTAAAATGGCGATACATACCTTCATCTTTGGGAAAGGAATCGCATGTGATAAACAGAACAAGAGAGATTGCACAAAGAAATTGCAGAGAATAAAAAGAACGCATTTCCGCTGCAACTATTATCATCCCACCACTCTCTTTCAAGAAAACAAGAAAGACCCAGAACAGCTCATCAATCCAGCAATCAACAGCAAGATTTAACTGAAAGGAGAGAGCAAGAAAAAGAAAAGAGAAAAAGTAGCTCGAGGCCAAGGATTTTAACGCGAGAACCTAAGTAATGGTATACAGAGTTCGAAACTTTTGATCCTTTAATTTGCTAAAGTTGGCAACTTTGCTTATCTCATATTTAACCAGAGTATAAATCCAAGATGTGCCAACAACCCACGACGGCAAAATCACTTGGATGAGTAGAGAAGAAATGTGAGTCTCTGATCACATGTTGTTAAAGGATAAAATCTTGAAAGTGAAGAGAGACTTGGATTCAATGAGAGGTTTTTAAATTTAAAAGGGCGGTTTTTTTAATTAAGGTGGGTATAGGTAGGGTTCTTCAAGAATTGATGTTCTTTTTTTGGTTGATTAGTGGAAGGTTTGATGTTTACTGCTAATGATTGCATGAGCAAAGATTCGTACCTAATATCTCATGAGAAGATAAATTGAATTCAAGTTCTTCTTATGAGTGTTCTGATAAAGCCCTTTTCATTAATACAGGACAAAATTTTTTGTCAAGTTTTATAATATTTTATTATATCTCATGAATTTCAGTTTTATAGTATTTTTTGTCCAGTTTTATTGTATTTAAATTTATAAAGTAGTTCTTAAATTTTTAAAAATTATAAAATAGTCCTCAATATATTATACTGTATAATTTAAAATTTTATATCCTTGTCTCAAAAAATCATAATAATAGAATTTTAAAATAAAAAGTATCTATTTATTTTTATTACAAAGTATTTAAAATATTACAATTTTATCATATAATAAATAATAATTATATCAAAATACCAAATAAAAAGAATAATAAATATTCATGACTCTCTAATAATTACAATTTACAATAAGAGTTTGTGCTGAGGAACAATGAACTAGAAGTGAAATCTTCAAACAAAAACATTTACAATTATATTTATATTGTATAATTCACATATAAAATTTAACATATACATCAAATATAAGTGAAATTAAAAGCAGATAAAAAATAAAAACTTGAAACTTCATTCATTCAAATACCAACTAGAATCACATTAACTCCAATTCTCATTTGATACAAATCCTCATCATTGAAAGAAGCCTCATCATCAACATCATTTAAATTCATTACACAAAATGACATTTCAATACTATTCCATTTAAGATTATCTTTCAAGTCATTCTTATTTATCAAACATGATTCCTCATAAACTCAATCTGTCAAAAGATCAATATGATCAAGACAAATTGGATCTATATAACTATTTATTTTATTAGTAAACAAAAAATTAAATTATCAAGAAATTATATCCAACTTAATAATGATAATAACATACCTTTTTCAAAGCTTTAAATTGTATTGAAGAAAGACCAAGTTGTTCAATCTTTTGTGTTCCAATCTATTCATTTTCTTCAAATGGATAAATCAAATATATATATCAATTCCTTTTACACCATGTTGTACTTATATATTGACTTAGAATTCGAATTGCAAATCTTTGCAATTCTAGAATACCACTTCCAAATGTGTCCCACAATACAATTGTCAGACAACAAAAGTATTATTGTAAACAAAATAAAGTGATGACTAATTTTTAATAAGTAATAAAAGTAAAATAGATATATACCTCA
>JANZLX010000212.1:23488292-23501987 GCA_025531955.1 Erythroxylum orinocense
ATATTAATTGTCATTATTATTTATTATTAAGATTTTTAAAAGCATGGTTGATGTAAATAGTAAACTAGTAAAGTATATAGTACAACTGTATAATATACCAATACGGACTATTTTGCAATTTTTAAAAATTTTAGAGACTATTTCATAAATTTAAAAAATTTTCCGAAATGGTACTCAGTACCAACTAGTACTGGTATAGTTCTATTCTAGAACTCAATCTGATATCGAGCCCGGTACGATATTCATAATATTGGGTCATACCAATTTGTAGATTTAAATATCAATTTTTTCTTTTTTTTCAAAGAAAAGAAAAATAATAAGCAGAGGAGTTGAAGAGAAAGAGAAGGAGAAGAAAGGAAAAAGGAAAAAGGAGGAGAGAAAGAGAATATTTATTTAATTTTTAATTTTTAAATCCGATTATATATATTTTTTGATACAACTTGAGGAGTAAATTAAAATTTATGTATAATGATAAAAATATTACTAATTTGACCTTTTCTTTACCTACGGGCTAATGTTATCATGAAACTGGCCCATCAATGGCTGCTTCGCAGTACCTTTTTTTCCGTTCAAACTATTGTCTCTTCACTCTATCTTCAAATTCACCAACAATGGCGGTCGCAACCGCAACAACATCGAGGGTGGCCCTGAACCCGTATGTTTCAGCATCTTCGACAATCACTCCACGGAACCTAAGTTTTAATCGAAACCTAAATTTATCTATCAACTTCTTCTCTTCCTCTCTCTCGGGAATCGTTCCGGGGAGCTTCTCTGGCATTAAACTCCGACCTGACTGCCTCAATCCAACATCAATTTCCAGTCCCAAACGCAAAAGAAATGTCGTTACCATGGTACTTAATTGATATACATGTTTTTGTTTGAGCATTGATTCTTATCTCTGCCTTTCTTGATGAGATAGGTTATATAAGAACAAGGGATTTGAGAAGTTGGTACATGAGATAATTGATTGCAGTATAAGGACTACTTCGGAATTGGTTGTTTATTATATTTTTGCTTTGGTTAAGGGACCCCAAATCGGTTTGTAATTATTGAAACCTGTGGTAGTCACTTCTTATCCTGCTAGTAGCCATCTATCTGAGCTTAATAGTAGGAATTTTTTTCAAAATATTCGTTTTTTTTCATGTTTGTTCTACATTATATCTTCTTTGTGCTTATAAAGATATAAATTTTGTTGAGTTTGTTTGCAAGTCCGATATTGTCCTCGCTTATTCATGACTTTTTTCGTGGAATTTCGCTAAACTTTGTGTTCTTATTTTGTCTAGAATAAAAGTTAATGGAAAATTTACGGGAACTGCAAATCCTTATTTAGTTATCATTCTTTTATTGGCAGGTTATTCCTTATACAAGGGGAAGTGCATGGGAACAGCCTCCCCCTGATTTAGCATCTTACTTGTTCAAAAATAGGATTGTTTACCTGGGCATGTCTCTTGTTCCTTCTGTTACGGAGCTAATACTGGCAGAGTTTCTTTACCTTCAGTATGAAGATGAAGAAAAGCCTATCTACCTATACATAAACTCCACCGGAACAACAAAGGTTAACATTATTTTCGCCTAATGAAAATATGATTGTATTAAAATTGTTTTCTTAGCGTTTATTCAAAAAAGATAACTGCCAAAATTTATAAACTTACAAAATTCTAGCGCTGCAAAGTTCTTTAGAGAGTTGGAACACAGTTTGCTGGGTTAACAATCATGGTACTGCTGTGTGCCAATGGTTTTTATTAGTGTTAGTTGAGTTTCAAACCCACATTAGTTAACATTTCCTTCATCATTGACAAGTTAGGCTGAAGGAAAGAATTCATTAATAGAATAGAAGAAGTTAGATTTGTAGTTGAACCTGCCCAAAATTGTTGATGCACAACTGTCCAAGAGTTGCTAGTAGTTTTTCTAGATTCATTTAGTTATTTTCTGCATTGATTCTTTTATTAGTTTTATTGGTAGGATTTAGGGAGATTTGGTTTTCAATCAATCGATAAAATTTTCCTACTAGTACAAATAAAATTTCTAAAATAGAAGTCCGTGGACTTGTCTATCTTGAAGGTCATTTAAGATGTCTTCTTCAAACTCTAATTGTATTTTTCTTCTTCCAAGCCACTATCTACCCTATTCTAGGCCTCCTACTTTGGAATCTAATTGGTTTAAATCTTCGATCTGTTGGTTGTTTGAAAATATCATAAAGAAATTTACAAGTTTTATAGTTTTGTTATTAATCTTTTGAGAACTTAGTGGCTAAATCTACCACTAGGTCATGTATTGTCTACATTTTTATGTCTTGTTATGACAAAAATAAGAAATATGCATAGATTGATTATGTTTTATATTAATATTCACTTAATGATCTACGGATAATAAAATTTTTGAAAGATATGTAAATTTACTATTGTATTTGTAGTTGTTCCTTGTCTTAGCTTCTTCTTGTCTAGATGACTTGGTGCCAATAGTAGTGCAACATATGAAGGAACATTACTTTAAACCTTTGCTGGTAGTCCTGCAGGATCATGCACACACACAAAAGTATGAGCATACAGACAACCATAGACAATTGTTTCAGTTGAAATTTTGTCAATTATTGTTCTAGTTTGACATTATTACTATATTTTGTTATATTATATATAATATTTATTATTACACTATCATATTTCATTTTATTTACATTTAATTACATTTATTCGATTATTTTTAGAAAATTAGAATTATAAGAAAGTTTTCTATGAGTAGAATTACTTTTGTTTTTCAGGGTGGAGAGAAGCTGGGCTATGAGACAGAAGCTTTTGCAGTCTATGATGTTATGGGGTTATAGATCTTTGTCCCCTTTAAATGTCATTTCCATTAAAGTTCTATTTTGTTACAAATTGTTCATTAATTGAATTTTAGTATAATGGTTTGGCATCCCCTCATCAAGTGTTACTTACTTGAACTCTCTTTGTTAACTTTTATACTTTTACCAATTTTGAACTACCTTAATGTGCTATGCCAAGAGTGATTCAATGGTAAATGCGAAATTTGTTGAGGTGATGAAACATTACTTTTGTCTTTAATACGCCAAAGTCCATAAGTTGAGATCCACAGTGCTTTAAAACTATCCATTTTTCTTTTCAAGCTTCAAATTTTTGGAGAAGATTGTTTGGGTAGTGTCTATGTAATCAACTTTTAGAAAATGTAATACTTTGGTATTGATTTTGTAATATGCTTGGGGTTAACTCTTCCAACATATTTTATTGTTTGAACGATTTAAATTTATGGATATTTTCTTCAAACTGTAGCATATCTTTGCCTCTATGAAGGCAACATAGGTACTATTTAAGTTGCTTTGTGTTGTAATCATGCTAATTGTGATTTTTGTTTGTTTGCATGTGGGCATATAACTGTAGTGAGGGTGTTGTTTGTGTCAAAACTGTTCTCTTCCCTGTAATATTTACACCTGAGAGATTAGTTATTTCATCTTTAACTAACTTGTTCCTTTCCAGGTATGTCAAGCCTCCAATATTCACACTCTGTGTTGGCAATGCTTGGGGAGAAGCAGCTTTACTTTTGGCTGCTGGCTCAAAGGGAAATCGTTCTGCTTTACCCTCATCAACTATTATGATAAAACAGGTATGTTCTTCCTAATCATTCATACTTTTTCTTTCTATTACCTTGTTGGGCTGCATTATGTGGCTGCTCTTAGTTCTTTGACATGAGGTTACCATGTTCTTTCTTCGTCAATCTTCAGCCAATTGGCAAATTTCAAGGTCAAGCAACAGATATTGAGCTTGCAAGAAAAGAAGTTAAGAATGTGAAAGCTGAACTGGTATGATGTTATCCCTTGGCTATGTATGGAAATTTAGCCATATTGTCTTCCCATTCTGTTATTCTTCTTGATTATTAGTGCTGGAATTGCTATATTATATGTATTGCTGACTATAACAAGTGATGTGATGTTGGTAAATCACTGAATATTGAAGGCACAATATTGATGTATGACGAACAGAAGGTGATAAAGTTGCATATGAACTAAAATCGGGTCTATTGGAACTTTTAGTTAGGGCTGGGAATTAAAAAGAAAAGGAAATTGAAATAAATGATCATACGAATTACTGCTAGGATTTGTATAAAAAACTAGGAATCACACGTAGGAATTGAAACAAACAAAATTATCGCAATCACAAACATAAGTTTTGAGAAATCACTTCTAGCGTGTAGGAATCACATCTAATTATCTAGGAATAATTCTAGAATAACAAAGTCTCACACTTGAAAAATTGGTTTATTCTTATTCATTTAAACATTCTATACATAAAGATATGTATAGTTTAAGTCTTGAGACCCTAATCCTAATGGTGTAGGAAATCGAAATAGATTTCAAAATAAGAATTTAATAAGGATTTTTGTTATTCCATACTAGACTTACACTGTCACATATCATAAAGACTAATGTTTTGGAAAATATATTTTTGTAGGTCTTAGATTATTAGTGGAATTTGTTGTCCTTATTAGTAGTTTGTGTTAATGGAAGTGGGGTTAGGAAGTTATTTTATTTTTCATGTCCAGTTATTGTCCTAGTTTCGTGGAGGTAGTGGTAACTGTCAAACCATATTTACTAATCCTGCTACAATTATGAATGAAGGTATGTTGAGCATTTCTACAAACAAAACCAGGGTTTTGTTATAGTGTTCTCTCTATCCCTAATAGAGCCCATATTGTATTCTAATAAAAATAAGCAGAAAAGGAAGGAAGAAAAAACTCTTGGACAGGCAGAAAGGGAAGGAAGAAAAAACTCCTGGACATATTGTCAGAGTATGTGCGAGAGTGGAGAAGGCATGTGACTTATTCAGTTTCTAGGGAAATATCACATAAACTGTAAACAATGAAGAACAATTTAAACTAGAAATATTCCTTTTCTAATTGAATCAGAGTATGCGCAAGAGTGGAGAAGGCATGTGACTCATTGAAGTTTTTCAGGAAATATGACCTAAACCGTAAACAACTAAGAACAAATTAAACTAGAAATGTTCCTTTTCTAATTGAACTATTCTTTTTCTGTATCATTCTCTCTAACATGATGAAAGTCTTCCTTGACTATCAACAGTTGTCATACATTTTCCTTGTGGATATTTACCTGATCCTATTGTTCATCTCGTCAAATTCATCAATTGTCAAATGCACCTTTGTTAGCAAGAACCACTGCTCTAACTTGCTCCAGAAACATTAGTACTTAGTTAATCACTGCAGCTTCCTATTTAGTTGTTTTAGCTTGTAGTATAGGTGTTTTGGCATGCTATGTGCATGTTTCAGCTCGCTGCTTAATTGTTCCAGCTTGTTATTCAGATGTTTCTGCTTGTTGTTCAATTGCTTCATCTTCTATTTTTCTATCTTGTCCCACCTTCACCATCAAGTTTAGGTTGCTGGTTTGTTGTATTCTTTCTTATGGGAATTGTCTCTTGTTCAAGACGTGCTTCAATTTTGTCTAGCCTTTTCAGAATTTGTACAGTTAGGTCATCTATCTCTTGATCGTTGACTTATCCCTTACACATCAGTCCGCTGTATGTCACCATTGTGGTGCCAGCTCAATCCTCTTTACACCCTTCTGCTTCATGTAGACATTGTTGAACCCAACCTGTAATACCAAGTTGATGGTAGGATGAATGTAGGAATGTGGACTATTTGATAAAGCAAACTAAAAATAGTGGATGCTGGACTTTGAATTTGGGGTCAGAATTTTAAAAATTAAGGAATTGGAATCAAAGATAGGTCTAAGAATCACTTCTAGGATCTATATTAGAGCTAGGAATCATACTTAGGATTTCAAACAAATAAAAAAATTGGAATTGCATTATAGGTTTTTAGAAATCACTTTTAGAGTTTATCAATCTCTTAAATATCGAAGAGACACTCTTAAGCTATATTTGGTTGGAAGTAAGGTTTTAAATGGAATAGAATTGAATGGTTTATAATGGAATTGAATGTAAATGGATGTAATATTAGAAAATTATTCTTTGGGAGGGTTGGAAGGGTTCATAATGTAATATAGTAAAATGTTGTTTGGAAGAAGGGTTTATAATATAATATAGTGAAAAATTGTTTATCATTTTACATTTCATCTTAAACTCCCCAAATTGGAAGTTTCTCATTTGTATTGTTTAGGATAGAATGAAATGTAATATGAAACCTTTCTCTTCCATTTCATTCCATTATAAACCGTCCTCTCAAACGGTGGAATAATATTACATTCCATTTCATTCCATTAATAAACCCCTAACCAAACATAGCCTTAGGGAAAAAAGAATTACACGTGAAAATTTACTATATTGTTATTAGAGAAAAAATATATAAAAGAAGTCTTGAAACCCTATTTCTAATGGAGTAAGAATTGAACTAAATTTATAAAATAAGAATATAATCGTATTAAATAAGGATTTTTATTATTTATTATTAGCTCTGATGCCATTGAAAGTAAAGAGTAGGATAGAGAGTAAAAAAATAACACATTAGTTTAACGTGATTCTCTTGTAAAGGTTATGTCTGTTTATAAACACTTAAATTATTTATTCTACTTGTGCTGCTTCAATTATCATCTAGGTCAATCTCTTGGCAAAGCACGTTGGGAAGACACCTGAGCAAATTGAGGCTGACATGAGTCGGCCAAAATACTTTAGTCCATCAGAGGCTATTGGATACGGCATCATAGACAAGGTACTTAAGTCAAACATACTTTTTAGTGGTGATTTGCTAGCTTTTTGGTTCGCCTACTCATTTGATCTTTTCAGGTCATATATAATGAAAGAGGCACTAAAGACCATGGAGTTGTTTCTGATCTTAAGAAGGCTCAACTTATATAACTAGAAAGAAATTGCCATTAGTGACAATTAAGACTCAAGTAAGTTAGAGTCCCTGCTTAGTCATCATATCGACAATTTCTGATGATGTCCCTGCTTAGTCGTCATATCGACAATTTCTGATGATTAGATTGCATTTGTTTGCCATGATTTGCTTCTATAATAACTCTTGGGTGATAATGAGCTCTGTCCTTCACACCAATAATGAATATTTAAGTACATTTTCACTTTATCAAAATTCCTATACAATGCCTATTATGGCCCATGATTTGGGATCTAGTTATAGGACTATTAGGTAATGATTTAACTTAATCTAAACTATCCACTCTCTGCCTCTGTGACCGTTATTCCTAAAAAGGACCCTACACTTTGAAGTCGTCTAGTAGCTTTGCTTGCACCCTAAGCTTGGAAGACTTTCTCCCTATTCTACCTAACTTGTTAAAAAAAGATTTAGAGCTCGTTAAGAGAGAACTCTGGATCTCAACATGTATATTATTGGAGTGAATAGTAGTGCCCTTATTGCATTCCCTTATATAGGATATAAGACAATCTTAACAACTAATGAACTCTTTATAGAAATAGAAGACCTATATAGATAACACTGCCGGATCTATTGAAACTAATCCTATCTAGACAATTGCAAAATCTTTTCAAACTTATTTTTTATTTTTCCCATGAGTAAAATGTTGGTAAACTTGGTCAAAAGACACCATTTTCGCTTAATCATGTTCAAGAGTATAACATGACCCTATTGTCTAGCAAAGACATTATCTTGATCCTAGGTAGTAGCTTTAATCAAAATATCTAACATATCATCAAGGCAAGGTATTGGAAATCTATACCTTATTGTGATCTTATCTATCGCCTGACAACCAATACACATTCACCAACTTCCATCATTTTTAGGAGTCAGTAGTGTTAAGATTGCACACGGATTAAGACTTTCTTGAAAAAAATCCTCTTTTCACTAATTCTTCTACTTGTCTCTTCAACTCTTCATTCTCAATAGGATTCAAGCGAAAGATTGGAAGATTTGGTAGATTTGATACAGGTACCAAGTCAATAGCACACTGAATTATCTCGTAAAGGAGGTAATTCACTGGTAAATCATCTAATGTAAGGTCTGAAAAATCAGCTAACAACTCTCCCACTTCTTTTGGTAAGGTAAAGGGTGTTTCAGATGCTATTTTTGTTACTTCCCTCATTACCGTTACAAACACAATTCCCTTTTCCTTGCTAACAACTTCAAATTCTCTCTCCGTAAGGATATTAAGAGACTTTTTCTTGACATTTATGGCCATTTTGTTACTTCCTCTTTGTTTTTCCACCTTGCCTGCTTTCATAGGCTTTAAAATTATCTCTTTCCATGAAATATAAACTAATAGGTGTTAGCTTTTTCGAAGTGCAACACATCTCGATCATAAAGTTACGGTCGCCCAAGTAAAATGTGAGATACTTTCATAAGAATGACATCACACCAAATAGAGTCCTCATATGTTCCTAATATGAAAGACACCAAGCACCTTTGACCAATTGGTATAGTACTATCATCTATCCAAACAAATTTGTAGGGATTTGGATGTTTCTCCATGAGTAAATTCAATCGCTTCACCATGTTCTCTGATACCACATTCATACTACTTCATCCATCAATGATAAACTTGCATACTTTATCTTCGCATCTAACGTAATTAAAGAAAATAGTAGTACGAAGCCATTCTTGTTGTTCTTCCGCTTTAGGGGTCGTAAGTATGCATCTCACTACATTAAAATTTGTAGGACTAGTTAGTTCATCACTAGAGTCTCCTTCCAATTCCTCTCTAGCTTCATGCTCACACACATACTCATCAGATTCTTCCTCTTCTTCTTATCCTATTATATGCAAAACTTTATTATGACATTCATAAGTAAAATAGCCCCTCCCATTGCATCGGAAGACTTCTTGTCACTGCTGCCTCCTTTCGTCCCAGTCTCAGCTATGGCTTTGCCTTTAAGTTGAACTCCTTGAGAAGTTATGTAATAGTTTTGTGGTGCAGATTTTGATGCATTGGATGATGATTTAAAGTTTTGTACTGCCATAGTTCTCTTCATGCCGAGCTCCCCAACTTGACTTTGAAACTTTTTAGTTACTTGTCCTAAGTATTGTTCCGTTCTTAAAGCCAAGTTTAACGCGCACACACGGAATTGAAGGATTGAAAAGTTCGGATTTAAGGAAACAAGAAGAGGGTAGATTTGAATTAACCAAAATTAATTCCGATACGCAGGGTTTCAAATTTACCTATTAAACCTCACGAAGAACTTGTCTCGAGCAACCTAAATAACGGGTAAAGAACAAACCAAGAAAACTATTTAGGATCAAAATCACTTCACAATCTGATTCAGTTGATAAGTGATGTTTAATTCCTAAGTTGAAAAGAACAAGAGGGGTTTCTCCTCTTTATATGGCCGGCGGTATATAAGAAATAAGATGATCAAAAGTTGTCTTTCCCTAATCCTAAAGAGGGTATTTATACGTAGGTCAAATAATAAAAGACTTGGGCTAAATAATACATGGAAGCCTAAAATAAATATAACTTAAAACAAGTCCAAAATAGAATAATAAAAACACGTTTAGGCCTAGTCCAACGCGCTCCCAAGTTTGATCATAGGCGTGTTTCTCCTCTTAGGCTTAAGTGATGATGCGCAACCCAATACAATGGTTTTCAAGTCCCAAGTGAATCCAATCCAAGGATTTGAGATAAATGAATCAATTTGGGTTGTGATTCAGATAGCTCTCTTCCAATAGGCTTGGTGCACTCCATCTTCTCCACAAATTGGCCCACATACACTGAGAGAGCCTCCTTGAGTCTCTCGGTCCTAGCTCTAGACATAGGTCCAATTGGAATAACAAGCTCACCCCCGTCAGGCACGTCATCTCCATGGCGATCCTTACTCCTGCTCACATCAATCCCTCCCTCATCAAGGAGATTCATCCGCGAATCTGAATCCATATCAAAAGGAGAAAGATCAGTAATATTAAAAGTTGTAGAAACAGAATACTCACCTGACAGGTCAATCTTGTAGGCGTTGTCGTTTATCTTCTCCAACACCTGGAACGGACCATCACTCCTAGGATCCAGAGCAAAAACACTTAGTAAAGCATCAAGAGGGTTAGTGTCAGAAACTAAAGATTCTTTGTATCTCACCACTACTAGTGCTCTTTTCTCTCTAGTTACTTTCCTCAAGTCTTTTCCCTTAGCTAACAAGCTCACTTTTCTTTCTTCTTTTTTCCCCTCTTCTTTTCTCTTTCCGAGCTCTTTTCTTCTGCACATCCCACTTTCTTTTCCTCACTTGTGCAGTCACGCACTATTTGGCCAAACTCTATTTTTTTTGGGCCTCTTTTCTCTCTTCACTTTTTTTGTTTTCACTACTCGACTCTCCTCACTATTACTTGCTTTTATCTGGTCTAGGTACAACTTATGAGGTGATAAAAGTAGTACAATGAAATTTCTATCGTTAAACTTAAAGGAGTACCTATTGGTATACTCATCATGTGCTACCCTCTTGTTAAACTGCGAAGGTCTCCCAAGTATATGACTAGCCTCCATTGGTACCACATCACACCACACTTCAACCTCATATCTCCCTACTGGAAATGGCACTACAACCTGCTTAGTCACCTTCACACCAGCACTATCTTTGAACCACTGTAAATTGTATAGCTACGGATGTTTCCTACATGTCAAACTCAATTTTTGTTTCATAGTCTAACTAGTTGCATCAGTGTAACTACCCCCATCAATGATCAAATTGCATACTTTCCCACCAACTAAACACCTCATATGGAAAAGATTCTCTCTCTGATCTACAACCTCATCTGTCGTCCTAGCACTCAGTACCCTCCTAACTACTAGTACTTCCCCTATAACAACTCTCTCAAAGCAACTATCATCTTCAAAATCATTATCAACAACAAGCTCAGGTTCACTACCACTATCTTTCGTCATAATCATGAGTTTCTTATTTGGACATTGAGATGCAATATGGCTAGTACCCAAACACCTAAAACATTTAATGCTAGAATGCTTACTAGAAGAAGCTTGGGTGTTAGGTGCTTACTAGAAGAAGCTTGGGTGTTAGGTGTTCTTATAGGGTCAAACCCTACATTCGGCCTTTTGGGTGTCTCCTTGAAGTCCAGCCCCTTGTCTTTCGACTTCTCCTCTCTCTTGGACCATTTTGAACTCCATGATTGGCTAGAATTCGCCCCATTCCTTGCTACCACTCTAGCTTTGAGTTGTTTCTCCACCTTTATGGCCATGTTCACCATGTTCTCCACCATGCGCACACACAAAATTGAAGGATTGAAAAGTTCAGATTCAAGGAAACAAGAAGAGGGTAGATTCGAATTAACCAAAATTAATTCCGATATGCAGGGTTTTAAATTTACCTACTAGACCTCACGAAGAACTTGTCTCGAGTAACTTAGATAACGGGTAAAAAACAAACTAAGAAAGTTGCTTAGGATCAAAATCACGCCACAATCTGATTCAGTTGATAAGTGATGTTTAATTCCTAAGTTGAAAAGAACAAGAGGGGTTTCTCCTCTCTATATGGCCGCCGGCGGCACACAAGAAATAATATGATCAAAAGTTGTCTCTCTCTAACCCTAAAGAGGGTATTTATACCTAGGTCCAATAATAGAAGACTTGGCTAAATAATACATGGAAGTCTAAAATAAATATAACTTAAAACAAGTCCAAAATAGAATACTAAAAACACATCTAGGCTTGATCCAACGTGCTCCCAAGTATGATCATAGTTGCGTCTCTCCTCTTGGGCTTAAGTGATGATGTGCAGCCCAATACAATGGTCTTCAAGTCCCAAGTGAGTCCAATCCAAGGATTTGAGATAAATAAATTAATTTGGGTTGTGATTCAGATAGCTCTCCTCCAATAGGCTTGGTGCACTCCATCCTCTCCACAAATTGGTCCACATGCACTTAGAAAGCCTCCTTGAGTCTCTCGGTCCTAGCTCTGGACATAGTTTCAACTAAAATGACAAGCTCGCTTCCGTCATGCACGCCATCTCCATGGTGATCCTTACTCATGCTCACATCAAAGTGATATGCATCTTTGAGGCTGTAAATCCTTTGCATTATTAGCTCCTCACTAATTTCTACCATTAAGCCATTTTTTCAGTGAGATATAAGTTTTAGTTCCGACTTCATCTCTTCACATCGGATAGAAAGTTTATCAAATATTTCTATATATTCAATTAAGGACGTAATCCCTTGTTTAAAGATTGTGAGTTGATCTTGGAGATCTTCTTGATAGTGAAATGGTAGTTTTTTTTCCCTATAACTTCAGCTTCATCTTTTCGCAATCAACAATTAGTAGCTAGCCTGTTTTTCAAAGTCTATTCTCTATTGATATCCACCATATTTTAGTGTGCTCAACTAGCTTCATCTTTGTGAATTCAAGATTTCAATCTTTTGACTTGTGATACCAGTCAAAAAAATCTTCCATTGTTGTTTTCCAATCTAAAAACAGGTGTGGATCTATCTTTGCTGCAAAATCAGGGATTTCAACAGAAACTTTCTTAGTAATTTCAACGAGTTCATTGTGTGATTCAACTATATCGTGGCCTCTAAAAGTTCTCATGCGCTCTCCATATGATGCTGGTTGGTTTCTTAGTCTTGGATCTCTCGGTAGGTGTTCATTTCCTAACCCCATTCATTGTTGATTAATGTCAACCTCTTCGTCTTGGATTTCACTTTTCCACTCTCACCATCAATTGTAGTTTGTTGTCTGATATTGTTTTCTGGATTAATTCTTGGTGCACCTTATGATCAAGGGTTGTTAAGGTCCAATATTTCTTTAACTCTTACAAGGATTTCATCTCGCTCCTGGTCACTAAATATTTCTCTATATGCCCTTCTACTAAGTGCTGCCATCGTGAATCAAAGCTCTGACACCAAATTGATGTAGGATAAATAAGAATTATTAAATAGTTGTTAAAAATACAAAATTAGGAAATATGACTGATATTAGTCTACTGGAATATTCAAGTTTTAGGGTTAAATTTTGGCTAGAAATGCTGAATTTTTAGATTTTGTATAGCTAAATTTAACGTTTGGTTGCTGAAAATTGGATATGGCTGGAATTTTGGTTAATTTTGATGGAATTGAGTGAAGAACGCCAATAATGGATAATAGGAAATTAGGAATCACTTAGAAAGCATCACACTTTCTAGTTGAAAACTCAAGTTTTTAGAAAAATTTTAGATTGCTCATTCTTGATGAAGAGTTGGACACATACACACACACACACACACAAACCTATATATAGTTCTTAGAACCCTTATTCTAGTAGAAAAGGGTTCTTAATTTAAATCCTATTATAATAGAAATTCTATAAGTCATATACAACTAGGATAGCATATCTAAAATAGAATAATATATATAACTACTACATATCTAATGAGGAATCTTAACACAGTCTAAATTTCAGCCTACTTTGATGTAAACTCAATTCCCAATTTTCATCCCACAAATTAAAGTTTGTGGTTGACTAATCTTTTTTCTTTTCTTTCTTTTATGTACTTCTTTTGCATCATTGATAGTGCTCCCACTTTTTTCTATGAATTGTTGATCCAAGTTGCAGTTGATTTTAAATTCTTCCCATCATTTATGGCCTATCCCTATCTAACTTCATGGACCAGAGTTGGGCATCCCCTTGCATATCAAAATAATTCAATCCCACCTTGTTTTCATCACACTGGCTTTGATAGGAATATCAGTAGAGATTTGTATTATTTACGTAGATGTAGGGTACAGTAGCAGTATAACTCCTAGAAGATAACTCCCAGGCCAATACAAAAT
>JANZLX010000212.1:23503193-23514641 GCA_025531955.1 Erythroxylum orinocense
TCTCACTCTCTCTCTGTAACTAATTCCTAACCTCCAGCCTATGTGGCATTTGTATTTGTTCCCTTCCCCATTGTACCACTACAGATGTGGGTTTGAATGTCTTAGTGGCTGTTTACTAATACTAATACTAGCATGCTGATAACTAGGAAGGGTGCTAACAGGCTTAGCCATCTAAGGGGGTCAAAAGAATTGTCATAGTGAGGATAATCCAGCCCTGCATACATGGGTATGAATTCCCTCCTTCACCATTCTCTACCTTGTGCTCTCTCCTTCCTCTCTAACCATTAGCTTTCTCAGTAGATTCCTCTATTAGCTGTCATTTCTCTGGTGATCTCAACTAGTCTAGCCGCTAACTTACTCTTTTCTCTTTCCTTTTCAACTTGATCCCTTATTCGATCCTCCTGGTACATGATTATGAAAGCCTCAATTTGTTGCTGAATAGTTCGAGGGTCCCCCATCGCCGATTGCTTTGTACCAAATTGTTATGGCCCCTGGCTCTGAATCTGGTTACAGGATCTTGCACTTGGAAGTCATCTAGCGGCATTGCTTGGAAGCTTTCCTCATCTATCTAGTTTAAAAAAAGGAATAGAGCTTGTTAAGAGAGCCCTGGATCTCAACATGTATACTGTTTTGGAATGAATAATTTTGTCTTTATTGCATTCCCTTATATAGGATACAAGACCTATCTTAACAACTAACAAACTTTCTATTATAGAAATAGAAAATAATCCTATCTAGATAACGACTGTCAGATCTATTCAAACTAATCCTATCCAGATAACAACTGAAAATCTATTCAATCTTATTTCTTATTTTCCAATGAGTAAAACGTTGGTATACTTTCACTGAATCATGTTCAGGAGTAATATGAGCTGTCCAGCAGGAATATGATCCTGTTGTCCAGAAGTAAGCGCACCACTTGCGTAGACAGTGATTTGAAACTTGATACTGTCTTCAGTTTATTAGTTTAGTCAACCTTTGGTTATCGTTAACCATAAATTTTTGGAGTTTGATCCTCAGATTTCTTAGCAACCATTGAGGAGAAGCCTTGCCTAGTTCATAGCCTTCGATAATATCGATCAACAGATCAGTATTAACTTTAGAATTTCTACATGAAGCTAAAGCTTAAATCATTTTCTTTCCTCTGTAGAATCTGCTACAGTTAATCCACTGTAGGATAAAAAGTTTGGGGGGCGGGGAAAAGGCAATGGAGGGTGAGATTAATGAAAAAATAGGCAAATAGACATAAAAACTTTCGTGAGTCTATGTGATTTTCTTTCCATTTACATCCTCATTAAGCACCTTTTGCTAATCCTACTACGTAATTGCTATGGTTTGTGTTCCAAGTATTTTTGAGTCAATATGCAGTTGCTTGCTGTTTTCATGGCTCAACACTTTCTAGTTATTGCTTTTTAATTTGTCTTCCTCAAAACTGCACCAGAAAGACACCTGGAAAAGTGCATTACCCACACAAGTGCTGATTGACTATTTGATTTAAGAAACTTTACACGTTGCTTGCCTTTTCTCATTCTTTTTCGGTTTTTCAAGGTTGAGACTGTCTACGGAGGTCAGGTTGGTTGCGAGAATATGCTTTATTGGCTGATCTTCCTCTCTACCCAACCATTTTTCCTTTTTATCATCCTAAATCTTGCAAATGTAAGGATGGGATGTTATACTGGCTGTTTATCAACCGCAGATTAATATTTGGTCCCGGCCAATTCTGTATTGTTCCATCGTGTCTTCCGAGTGAATAGGGCATGCGTATTGCGAGTGACACTCATTCTGTGCGATATGGATGTCACTATCAAATTGGCCTCATTTTTATATTATTTTCTTTTTGTCTGAAAAGATTGAATTGTTCTCAGGCATTTGTAGCACCCCATTGGACTGCGCGCAGTGGAATAACTTAAATGGAATGTACACTGAACAAAGAGAATTAACAACTGAAGGATCAATGCTTGAAGCTCCGGCCATAGAAGATGTAGTTTGTACCAGCATTTAATGGGATTATCTTAATTTAATATATGCTCCGTCAGCTAGTAGTTTTTGTAACTTTAATGGCTCCGTAAGTATTGCTGCGAGGGGATCCTTCTACTCTGAGTAATTATGGCATAATGTTGTGCAGCAATTCGTCTCCTAAGCCACATCGGATGTTTTAAACCCAAATCGTATGTTTAATATTATTTTCACTTTTCAATCTAGTTCAGTAGCCACCATTTTCTGCGTATAATAACATTAGTGTAATGGGCCATTATATATGTCTTCCATTTTTCCAGTCTTCAGTGTAAGGCGAACAGATCATATTTGTCTTTCGTAATGCTGAAGTGAAGCAGATGCGTTTTATTTACTTTTGACACCATTGAGAGTTTTTACTTAATTAACCTTTACTAAATAGATTTTTTTTAATGTATTATGGATGGTAACGTCTTTACTTGATATTTTGCAACAAGAGCTGCTTACATTGCCGCGAGTAATGTTTTGCGAATGCGTACTTGTCATGTAAGCAGATGACATTGTATAGCTTAGAGCAAACAACTTCTGATAAATTCACTTGTTACTGTTAAATATACAAGTACGCATTCGCAAGACGTGTGTATAATTTGCGACTGTTAACAGTAACTTTTCGCAAGACGTGTGTATAGCTTAGAGCAAACAACTTCTGCTTATCAGATGTGTACATTTAACAATTGTAGGGGGTTATATGATTGAATAAGAATTCATATTAAGGAAGTTTCAAAATAACATGTATTCTTCAGATGAAATTAACTTGTATATTCACATTAATAAAACCTATGGATATCTGTATTAACTAAAAGAAGTGGTCATATTTTCCAATAGCTGCTTCATATTGTATTTGTAATGCAATTTCTACATTATTTTTTAGAAAGTAAATGTCATTAAAATTCAAGAGGGTAAAAGAATATAATGCTGCGTCAAGATGACAACATACAGATTGCTCTAAGCTAATATAGCTCTCAAAGCTATAAGCACCAAGCATTAAATTCACATGTCCATACATTGCCATAAACACTTCTGTCATTAAGATTCCACAGATCATCCCATCATGGAGTAGCAAGTGATAAGATCCCAGTAATACTCAATTAAGAATAAGAGTACCAGGGATGAAGGTTGTAGTTTCTACAAACTTCCAATTTAAATTTTGTTTCTCTAAGTTGTTTACCGCATCCTTTTTGCATAGGTCATTATATATGTCCTGAAGTTCTTGTGAGTTCCATCAGAAAAGTATCCACTTGAACAAACAACTTCTGATAAATTCCCTAGTTTCTTTCTTACCATAACATATGCATTGTATAGCTTAGAGCAATCTTCAGCACCAATGCATCCTCTTTTCTCAAGTTAACGCCCAGTGAAAAATAATTGTTCAATTCTCTTTTCCTTTCGAAAATTAAATTGTACTCCATTAAAGAGGGAATCAAGGAACTTACAACAGTATTTAACATACAACACAATTTTGCATTATAGAGTTAATCTGTCATTTAAACAAAACGCGGCATTTCAATGATCAATAGGTATGGCACGCTGGTAACATTTGTCTTCAACAAGTGTTATGGAGAGACTTCATCATGTGTGCTGCATGCAATTGAACATCTCCACGTGCACTAACTCCTCCTGTGGTCCTGGATAGGCACACCCTCTCTACCAGCTTCGTTCTGGTTATGTCCAGAGGCACAATGGCAGGCTACATGCCACTAGTCACTTCACCTGGAGCCAGTTTCATGGTGACCCCACCATCAGTTAGTCGCTATTGTCTCATACAAGGTTGAGATGCTTCATTGTGTAACTTACGTTTTTATTTACGCAAATACGGAGTGCTTCATGTCTTCGTGCAAGGGATCATCAAGAGCTCTATACTTACAGCCACCTACCTTGTAAGTCTTTCATGCATTATATTTATCCAGCTCGATTCTCCTTTGCATGTTTGGGAAGTAAGCTTGAATATGAATCCAGAAATAGTTTATTCTATTGTCCATGCATATTGGATATGCACACTCATCATCTTGGACTCCATGCAAAGTATGTATTGCTCTCTAATACACGATAGAGTCAGGTTTAGTGTTACCTCAATCGTCCTTGCTTGATGTTTAAACCTCCTGATGTTGCTTTCTTTCCATGTCAGAATATAGACAAATTTTCCAAGCAATTGTGTAATAGCAACTAAGTCCCCTCTTGAGAGCCTGTTGTAGTTTCCTATTACCCATTGGATGATATCCAGATAACTAGCCACATAAGAGTTCCAATTCAACAGCATCTTGACACCGCTCCTTATGGCATTAGAATAGGTAGTATAAATGGAAAAATAGGTGAGCCAGACTTTCAGCTTCCATTCCACATAATAAACAATTGTCGTGCTTTTGAAGGAAATGAAGTCTCTTCATTATGTTGATTATTTTTTCTCAGCCGCCAAACGCAATAGAAAGGAGTATCTAAGCAATAGACTTGTATCCCACACAAGTATGGTAAGCCACAAACTGTCCTTTTGGTCTAATCCATTCCGTGCAGGCTTTGTTGGAGAAATTGCCATACAACTGGTTATTCCAAGTGAATACCCTTAGTTCTATGCAGTGTTTTAAAACGCGGACCGGACATTGAACTGGAGGTCTTACTGATCACCGGTTTGACTGGTTCAACTACCGGCCAAACCAGTGTGACGTCATAATTATATTTAATTATATATAATATTAATAATATTAAAAAATACAAAAATATACCAAAAAATAAAAAAATTATTGAACCAGTGGTCGGACCGGTCCAACCGGTTCTCACTGGTTCAATTGAAAACCGGCTTTTAAAAGTGAACCGGATCGAATAGTCGATCGGTCACTGGTCGAACCGGCCAGTCCGGTCCGATTTTAAAACAGAGGTTCTATGTTAGGAGGGTAATTATGTAACATATGACTCAACTGCCATAGTTAATTGTACCATTGCCCATAAAGAGTCCAACTATTAACCTCTGCTTGAGCTGGGAAGCGATCGATAAATTGGACAACCTCTAAATCGTTGATTTGGGCCTAGTTTCTAGTCTAATTATCATACCATAGGTATGCTAAAGTGCCACCATGAATAGCTTATATTAGGTTCAATTGAGTTCCTTACCTTAAGTAACTAAGATATGAACAATTAATTAGAATCTTTATCTTTAATTGCCCAAATACTGTCCGCTTTCAATATATAACTACACATCCATCTCATCCAAAGCAATTCCTTATCCACTAGTTGCTTCCAAAGTCTGTTGGCCATTAATACCTTATTGGTTACCAATATGGGGATGATATTAAGACCCGCCTTTTCAAGAGGTTTACATACCTCTGATCATTTGTTCTTCGCATTATACTTACTATCATTGATTTTTCCCCACAAAAATTGTCTCGTAATTCCTTCAATAATCTTGATTAGGCCATTTGATATAAACTTATGTGCACTCCAATAGATGTGCATAGAGCTTAAAATGAATTTTATTGAGCAAGTTTAATAAAACCCTCATTACACCACAAGTATACAGATCTGACGTAGCACATTGTAACGCTACATAAAATAAACTAGACTTATAATTATAACAATGGTGAGTCTAGGTTGATCCTACAGAGAGTGTATGTAAAGCTTTTGAAATGAAAATAATTGACGTTTAAGTTATGGGGGTTGTTTGTTTTCAAATACGAAAATAAACTAAAACTAAACTAATGAAAACAAATTAAAGAAAACATGCAAAAATGATGAAAGTGATGAATTCGTTAGAAAACCCGGTTCTATGGTTCAATCTCAACCTATACTCAATTAGACATATTTCATTGATTTGTTGTCTTTACACCTCTCTTTGAACTATTGGTCGTAGATTGACAAAAAGATCTATTAATCCCGATTTTCCTTAGGTCATAGTTAATTAAGAAGAGCTCGATAATTAACTCTAGCTATCGAATAACTTAGGAGACGCTCTCCAAATTTAATCAGACAGCTGCCTTACGAATGAGAAAAATAGACTAATCTAAGTAATAATCTCACAAGCTTGGATTATTTAACCTAGGTTATATTATCCCTAATGATTAAAAACTATTAGTTGTCACAAATGAATCTCAACATAACAATTACGGGTTATATTGAAATTCTAGCAATTTACATAAAAATAATCAAATGGAGCATTCAATCATTCTCACACAACACCAAAATATTAAGCATAAGATAACATAATCAATCCCTAAGAGAAAGAACAACAAACAGTGAGAGAAATGCTTAACCAGGTACTACAATGTTGATATCACCTCTAAATAGGCGTCAGGACGCCTAGCCCTCCATGGGTTTCCAAAGTATGAGAGGTTTGTCCCTCTTTATTCTCCTAAAATCTAAAAACTAGGAGCTCCAACGTTTTCCCAAACGAAACATAAAAATATGTCATCAAAAAAACGATGTTTTTATACTAAAATGTAGAGTTTGGGTGAGCTGTAATTGTCTCACGGCTATGAGATACCTTGCATGGGCATTGTATGGGACACACCTCTCATGGCCATGACAAATTTGACATGGCCAAGAGATGCATCTTATGGCCATGACTTGTACTAATCTTCATTCCTTTTGGTATTTTCTTGTCTCCTCTTACTCTAATCCTTCTTGTTCTTGCTCTATAAAGACAAGTAAGTATGATTCTCAAGAAGATGACTTAGTAAAGTGCTTTTGACTCACTTGAGCTCTTTCACATCTGAATTGCACCTACAACCATATAAGAACTAAAGAGAGTATCTTAAACATTTTCATATCATTAATCCCTAAGTGTAAATGGTTAAATGTATCAATAATTAAATACATATCAATTTTGCCCACACTTACCTTTTAACCATCCTCAGGAAAAATATCATATTCAAATTTATAGACCCAAAAATATTTACTCATTTTCCATAATTTTGAAGAATACATAATCATAAGTAAATATGAATAAATTTCAAATGCTATAGCAAGAATTTAACATTCGTTGCTTTCACTCATGATCAATTAACATTCATCACCTAAAAAAACTGAGCAATCTAGAGGTAGACTTGGAAAATGTGTTTAAATAAGATAGGTTCACGAGTACACTCAAATCATTTCATTCCACAGCTCTACAAATCATTTCATTTCTTAACTACTAAGGTTCACATACAAAATCATGAATCAAAGGACTTTTTAGGGTTGTAATGTGGGCAAGGGTAAGGTGAGATGTATTTGGGTAAAGTAGCATAAAAGTCATCAAAGCTAGTGAAACAAAAGTAACACTCAATGCAACATCCAGCTCAAAAATCAACAATCACTCACAATTATGTACATCAACTATGATGATTGTAAAAACTATGTTTCCTAGCTCAAATTCAAGCTCTCTCACCTAAAGCACGTAAAGCATATATCACTCACAAAAGTTAATAATAAACAAGATTTTGTAACTATAGGGAGTGATCATTGAAAGCAACATCCACCTTATATCCAACATACTTAACTAACTCATTCAATACAAAGACTAATCATAAATAACTTTGCAACACATATGCATTTCTTTTTCTTTCTTTTTTCTTTTCTCTTTTTTTTTGGTTTTACATATAAAAATTGAAAGAAGCTACATCAACATGGGAGATTCATTGATAAGCCATAAAATAGCATCCCAACAATTATAACCATCTCATATGTATGCATATCCCCACACTTATACTTTTGTACATCCACAATCATCAACAATCAAAAAATGCTTCATTAGCTTTAAGACTTGGGTACAACATTTGGTTAGGTTTAAAGCATGTAATGTGGTCAGCACAAAAAGAAAAGCTAATAAAGCTCAAGGGGGCTTATTAAAAGGGAAGTCATATCTATAGGTAGGTTATTTGGATAAATGAAACAAATAATGCCTATATGATATCCATGTTAATGCATATGATATGAATGTGGTCTTGAATAGAAAATCAAACAAAAGACAAGATGTACATGTCATGAAGGTCACACATAAACAAATGACAATGAGATTGATTGATTTGAATGTGTCAGTCTAATAAGACTCAAAATCTCACTTATGTGTACTTACCACTAGTCACTATTCTTCTAAAGATAATGCACATTGACCAATCACAAGAGTAGAAGTACATGGTAAAGTTGCCATGGATTTTTCTAGTGAATTCACACTCTAATCATGACTATATATAGTCTTAGGAGCAATAGAAAAATGAGAAAATGTTTGATTGTTTTGTTTGATTCTTTCTCTCTCTTTGATTGAAAAATTAAAAACAAATAAGAACAAACAAACAAGCATATAAAAAGAAATACAAAAATGTAAAGAAAAAAATTAACTTCCCTTGGTTGCCTCCTAAGAAGCGCCTTTGTTTAGTGTCATTAGCTCAATTCCATACTTTCTCCTGACATGACAAAATTATGGTCTTCAGGTATCAGAGTTTGACATGACAAAATTATGGTCTTCAGGTATCAGAGGTTGATAATCATTCACATTCAGCATCTTCCCTATCCTCCGACTCTTAATCTCTACTGAGTTCGTGCAATTTGGAAAGATCTTGAATGTCTTTTCACCTTTTTCTTCTTTGTTCAATTTCTCTAACCTGTTGGGTAAAGGTAAAGAGTTAGTCTTTAAAATAAATTTGGATTCAGTACTCACCTTAGAGCTGAATGATGTATCATTTTCTACTTCGAGCTCCTTTTCCACTTCTTCACAAGTAATTCCTTAAGTAGGCATCTTAAGATTCTCAAGTTAATCGTCAATTTGTAAGGTCTCTGCACTAATATATCTCGGGAACACCTTAGGTTGATATGGTTGCATTTCTTTGCCTTGTGATACTAAGTGATCAAGAGTTTCCATCATCTGACCTATTTGGCTTACCAAGTTTTAGAGTCTAGACGTTGTATCTTGGTGGAATTGCATCATTTCCTGCTGGAACTACTAATGTACACCTTGTTGAAATTGTTGTACACGTTGTTGAAATTGCAAAGTTTTAGCATTTATAATATTAATCAATTCTTCCAAAAATGGACCTGAGTCATGATAAGAAGCTTCTAGTGTATGTGGGAATTGTTATGCACATTGTAAACTATCATGGAAATAATTTTGCTAGTTATCCCATCCATACTTAAAGTTAGTATGATCAGTCCAAACATGGTTATAGGATTGAGAATATGAGTTATAGAAAAAATTACTTCCGTCCATGTAAATTTTTTTAACTCAATAAACACTAAACAAAAAATGAAAAGATAATGAAATAATTGAAAAGAAACTAATTACAAGAAAAGTACAAAACACCAATTAAAATCAAGAAAAAAAAACTAAAGCATCACACTCCCAGGCAACAGTGCCAAAATTTACATAGCACGTTGTAACTTTAGGTATGAAGCCAAAATTAGCTATGAAGCCATCTATTGCATAATTATTTCTCATACAAGATCTCTCTTCGAATGATTGTTGATTTAATAATTGCAGGACTATTAGGCTGCCAACTCTCATCGCACAATCTAATCTAATTATTTTTGATTCATTATCTCGATTTATTGTTAGGTAAAAGTATGAACAATTATCACAGACACCAGAACATGTATTGAAATCAATAATAATAAAAATCACAAAATAATTCCAGAATAAATCCTAATCTGAAATTTAGAATCTCATGAACATGTTAAACATTTTAGAATTAGTTTACACATCGAGATTGATGAAATAACAAGAGGAAAAGAAGAAAAACTCTATTTAGGTCTTGATTTGGAAAACTGGAATTCTTGGATGTTTTTCTTGATCTCCATTGTTTGATCCAATTTTTGGTGTTGGATGCTATGCTTTTTGTGTTGTTTTACATCTTTTTTTAGTGTATTGGGGTCTTGTGGGTGTAACTAGGGTTTTCTCACTTTGTGATGTATTTTAGCTTAGCTTATAAATTAAGTGTGTCTATATCATCCACAACATTCATTGTTGTTGTAGTCACTCTTTAGCAACTTTTTGGAAGTTAGTTTAATAGGAAAGTATGGCTAAGGACCAAAGATCCTCTACCTAAATAGAAGCAAATAGGATAGCAACCTCCTTTCTTATGTGGGTAAGGTAGAAGTTAGTTAGACAATGGCTATTTGATGTATTCCAGCTTAGCTTATAAAGTAAGTGTGTGTTTATCAACCATTCTATAACTTTTTTGGAATTCAATATATTCTTGATAAGTTACAGCTATATTGTATTAAGCTTTATAACAACTTCAAGTGGCACCCCTCTAAAAATTACAAGAAACCAAATTAATATCAAATTTTAATAATATATAACTAATATAATAAATATCCATTCTCCAAAAAATATAAAATATTAGTAATCATTTAATACTAAATATGATATGAGAAAAAATATTATAACAATATACTAAACTTTCCATTCTCTTATATAAAAACCTAAAAAAGTTTTCATATTTTTTCAGTTGTAAAGATGCAAATAATATTATAGATGTAAAGAAAAATATTGAAGAATTAATAGAAAATTACACATATAATTATTAAATATATTGTATAATTTCTAGAATAAAAAAGGTCATATATTGTAAAGTTAAAAGACTTAATTAAAGAAGCACAATGCACATAACATTTTGAATAGGTGAAGATAGTATTTGAAATTAGTGACACTTCTTATAAATAATTTTTTTCTTTTATATAATATTTCTTAATGACATCAAGAAAAGATGACATAGATACTTCTATATCCTTTCTAATGAAGGCGTAGAGGACGACATCTTTTTATGTGATCCTAGCACCTTTGAGAGGTTTTGTCGATAGATTACAAAGGAAGAAATTAAAAGAGTCTTAAGGAAGATGAAGAGTGTAAGGGTAGTAGGGCCTGATGAAACCCATAGATTTGTGGAAGAGCTTAGGTGAAGGGAGTCTTACTTGTCTATCCAAGCTTTTTATATGATCCTTAAGTCTTCAAAATGTTAAATGAGTGGAGATTTAGTATGCTAATTCCTCTATGCAAGAACAAAGGGGACTTCCAAAGCTGTAACAATTATATAGGCATTAAACTACTTAGTCACACCATTAAGTTATAGGAGAGTAAGAAAAATGCTCCTAACTCAGAGAACTAGTTTAGCTTCATGCCAGGAAGGTCTACAATAGAATCTTTACATATCCTCAAAAAATTATAAAATATTATAGGGAAATATAATGTAACCTACATATGATTTTTATTAACTTAGAGAAGCCATACGACAGGGTACCTAGAGAAATCATGTGGAGGTGTTTAGAATTTAAGGGAATTCCTGTAACATCCCGACCCGAATGGGAAGGGTATATGGGTCAATTTGGTCAGGCTAGTTGTTTGCATTTCATATGTCTAAAGTGAACATTTATTTGACCTCTGATTGTAGAGGACTGAGTTTTTTGGCACATGCACATATAGGTACATGCATTCATGACTTTTCCCGGTGTTTGATTCTGTAAATGATTTGTATTGTG
>JANZLX010000212.1:23554033-23571533 GCA_025531955.1 Erythroxylum orinocense
TTCACATATAATCCATCTTGTATCTAAACCATCTTTTCCATTTCATTTCAATTTCAAGGATTCTCCTTTGCTTTACACATAGCTAATTGCCAATAATTTCTCATTTAATAGTCTTAGCTTACAAAAAGGTTCGGGATCCAACAGTATATGTAACATCCCGTTCCCATACTAAGGGTTAGAATCCTAAAATTTGGTACATATGAGCTTAAAGAGAGATTCAGAAAATGCATTTCATGCTCATGTATAATGTTAGTATATACGCACATGAATTTGAAGTTTTGCGCACATCAAAATGACTGAACACGCATTCATTGACAATTTTTGGGTATAATTGATCTATAAATGTGATTATATTTGGAATTTTGGATTATATGTGTGAAAAATTGAATTAAAGTGTTAAGGAAATTAAGGTGTTTAAGGGTATTTTTAGAAGATCACCTAGGGTTATAAGACCATAAACTTGTAAGGAAGGGCAAAACGGACAATTTAGACTCATTAAGGGCATAAAAGGAAGAAGAAAAGAGTGTCTTGCATTTTAAGAAGGGAAAAACGTGAATATAGAGAGAAGAACAAAAATAGAAGAGAGAAAGAAGAGAGTTTCAGTCGAGAAGAGAGAAAGAAGAGAAAATATGCTAGGTTTTGATTTTTCTTAGCCTTCAAGAGAGAATTTGAGATTGTTCAAGAAGGGAAAAAGGTAAAGGAAGAGAAGAGCTTCCATTTGAGCCAATGATCTCTTCATTTGGTGAAGAATCAAGGTAAGATCATTATTAATCTTTTGGATTTTTGGAAGGATTTTGGTTGATGAAGCATAGGAAATGTATGGGTTTAGGTATTCTAGAACACATTTTAGCGATTGTGCTTTATGGGATTTTCAATTGAAACCCCTATTGAGTGGGATTTTTGCCATTGTTGAAGGAAATCAAGAAAGACAAGAGGAACAAGAGAAGAGGCATTTTGAGCAAGTCTATAAGGAAGGGAATCAAGGTGGGTACATTTTTATAATAGAGTAAATAATCAACTAATGTTTCCTTTGAATCAAAGAAGTTTAATGATTTCAATTACATCATAAGTGTTGCATTTATTGCTTCTTGAATGAATTTTTGATATATATATATATATATATATATAAGTGAGATGTTATGGAAAAGAAAGATAGGAATTATGAATGATGAGATGAGGTTAAATGTGATGATTCAAATGAGTTAAGATTTGAGAGTTTAAGGAAATCAGTTTTGTAGTTGAAATGTTAAGAAGTGATATTGTATTAGAGGAAGTGAACATGGGACAGCTATATTGATTTGTAATTTTGACCTTTTGGAGGCAAGATATGTTTTTGGGGTCTTCATGGAAGGTGTAGGTCTATAAGTCCTCTTCGAAACGGTCTTTGAATGACCCTAATCTGACATCCCGAGTGAAAGATATGCAAATTGCCCCAAAGTAGGCAAAGTATGATTGAGGATATAATCATAGTCTTTCATAGGGATAAAATTTATGTTCTGACTTTAGGGAAAATTTTCGATTGATAGGCTTAATTAGAGAAAGTTGTCTTTAAGAAAGTTGTAGATCTTTCTCTTATCTTTCCAACGGTATATAGTATGCGATTTTTGGACATCGAAGTTAAGAGATATGATTATTATAAGTGGTGATGCATCTTTGACCATTTGTCTAACCAAGCTTTCGTTTGATGCTTTGTTTGACCAAGCTTTCTTCTGATGCTTCTTTGACCATTTGTTTGACAAAGCTTTTGTCTGATGCACCAAGCCATCGTTTGATTCACTTTTGCAGCAAGCCATCGTCTGACCAATCCATCATTTGACTTAGTCTAACCTTGGTATGACTTAATTTTGACCCTCTAGATGACAAAATCTTTCTTCAAGGTCTTCACAAAAGTTTTAGATCTCAAATTCCTCTTTGAAATAGGCCTAAGACAATCTTAATCTAACATCTCTAGAGGAAGTTATGACAATTATCACAAAATAGGTACAACAAGATTGAGAATAAAATCATGTTTGATTTTTTTGACCATAACCGACGATCAAATGACCTGATTTTTTTAACCAATAGATTTTTAACACATTTTTATATCTCTCCATAAAAATTGGTAGCATTATGAATTGATTTGAAAAAGTTTGATTGAAGGAAAGTGAGGGAATCTGTTGGAATAGTATGAACTGGTATGATTTCATTGAACATGCTTGGGTATTTCGGTTATATCTTGATCTGTAGATTTCCAAATGAGATTATTTTTGTTTTGAAGTAAACTATAGACAAAGGAATACTAGTTATCTGAAGAAGTATAATTGTAATTCAATCTCTAAGATGTTAAATTTCTAGATGGAAGTTGTGTATAGTATATTGTTTTAGAAGAACAGTCCGAAAATATTTGGACTACAACTTTCGAATTTCTGAGCCAAATTGAATGATTTTGATGTCATTGGAAACTTAAGAGATGGGAGAGCAATGTTTTAGAAGAAATTATGACCAAAACACTTCATTTTCACTTTCTGATTGAATGTGAACAATAGACCCGAAAGTATATCTTGGAAAAATCTGAAAGTAAGCCAATGAGAAATGAATTGTGATTTTAATGGTTTTAGTGAGATATAAACCTAAGTATAAATTATAATTAGGTGATTTTTGATATGGGATTGATTTTGTTATGAAACTAATGGATAAATACTCGAGATTGTCATTGAGCATGCAATACTGGATTTATTACATTGGTAATTAGATTTCTAAAAAGTTGTTAAAGCCTTTTTAAAGCTAATTTTGAGTGCATTTTTGTACTACAAACTGCACATAAGGGAAACATTTAAAGTTTTATATCTCGTGCGGTAGGTTTGATATTTGGGAAAGTACGATGGATACTCTCATTGAGATTTTTTATTTATAAAAGTCTCAAATAAAGTTTGAAGACAATGTTTTCAGTTTTAGTATGTGATTATTTAATTGTGAATCTAGTTTTTTCATTTATAATCGATTTTCACATACATTATGCCCATATAGAATGCAAGGATATGCCTTATGTTTGTGGACTTTCTAGGGTACTGATGAGAATGTTGTCACCAAAGTGGCCTTTCAAGCTAGTATTTTGGATTGTTCTGCTCACATATTGGTGATGTCTCTGACCTTATGTTTGGTTATTCTACCCAGAGGTATTGGCCTTACATAGAGTTTTGAGATGTTCATGAAGGCATTGATAGAGGAAAATAGTTGCTTAAATGATCTATTCACCCAAAGGTGGTTGTATCATGTGAGTTGATGGTGTACTATAATTACTTTTATGCGGGGATCTAATTACATATATTAAGAATTCAACCTAAAGGTGTTTCATAATATGGGTGATCGGATTCTCAATAGATATACAACTTTAAGTATCACTGTTGTCCTACATTTAAACTGATTTTTTGCATTGTTTTTTCTATCTTGTAGTCACCTTTTTGGTAAACAACAATGCTGTCACATTGAGACTTTAAATGGTTTCAATTTCAAGAAGTGGAAGAAGGACATGGGGTTTGCATTGGAGATGGCTAAAGTCAACATGGCAATGCACATCAGGAGACCTTCTCCACTTATGGATATCAGCTCAGAAGTTGATAAAGTAGCTATGACATTCTGGGAGCGATGAAATAAGATTTGATATTTAACCATCAAGAGGCCGATCCTAGATCATCTGCTGAGTGGATTGGCTGATACGACTATAGTGAAGGAGTTCAGGGATGACATTTCCCAGAGATATAAGGTGTCTTCTCATGCGGAGTAGAGAACCTTGATTAAGGAGCTATTCCTCATAAAGTATATGAGAGAAGGAGGCGTCCGAGAGTACATTATTAGGATGGCACACCTTCAGATTAGGATGAAGGTGCTTGATGTACCAATTCCTGATAATCTCATAGTGGATCAAGCACTAAATACTCTCCCTCAAGAATTTGAGATGTTAGCTACCTCCTACATCTCTCAGGAAGAGACCTGGGACATTAATGCATTGATTTCCCAGTGTGCTACAGCGGAGGAGAAGATTAAAAGCTCTCCTCATACGATTTTGTATGCAACTGCCAAAGGTAAGGGGAAGAATCAGAAGTTTATCTAGAGTGATGAATGCCAGAAGAGCTTTGAGGAGCTTAAGCATAGATTGATAAGTGCTCCAATTCTGACTTTGCCTATGAGAGATGAGGATTATCAGTTTACAATGATGCTTTAAGAAAAGGTTTGGGTTATGTGTTGATGCAAGGAGATAAAGTCATAGGTTATGCCTCACGGAAACTGAAGCCATTTGAGCTGAATTATCAAACCTATGATCTGGAATTAACAACAATAATTTTTTCCTTGAAGATTTGGAGACATTATCTATATAGAGTTCAAACGAAGATTTTTGCAGCTCATAAAAGTCTCAGGTATTTGTTGAGCCAAAAGGAACTGAATTTGAGACAGAGAAGGTAGTTAGAGTTGCTCAAGGATTATGACCTGTTAATTGAATACCATCCAGGAAAGGTGAATGTTGTAGCAGATGCCTTGAATAAGAAATCCTCTAAAGATCATGTTCAAACAATTTATCTGCCATTATTGGAAGAAATGGCTAAGCTTAGGATAAGCTTCAAACAGCAGGAACCAGTTTGTATTATTGCAAATTTCAGAGTGAGACTGATACTTAGGGAGAAAGTTAAGGAGTTATAATCACAGGATGTAGAATTGAGTAATCTTCGAAGAGAAATTCAGGATGGCAAGAATTACAAAGTGGTTGTGAGGGATGATGGACTTATGGTTGTAGGGAACAGAATTTGTAATCCAGATGTCAAGGAGGTGAGGGATGAGATACTGGATGAGGCACACAATGCACCTTATTTCATGCACCCAGATAACATCAAGATGTACCCAGATCTGAAAGAGCATTTCTGGTGGAAAGGCAAGAAGAGAGATGTAGCAGAATATGTGAGTAGGTGTCTAGTGTGTCACCAAGTCAAGGCTGAACACTAGGAACCTTCAAGCAAGTTAAGCTCATTGTCCATTCCTGAGTGGAAATGGCAACGGGTGACTAGGGATTTTCTGATGGATTTGCCTAAGACTAGTAGGAAGCATAATGCCATATGGGTTATTATTGACCGCCTGACGAAGTCAGCCCATTTTCTGGTAATTAAACAGACTGATTCTCTGCCCGTGCTAGTAAAGAAGTATATTGATGAGATAGTAAGATTATATGGGATTCCAAATTTCATAGTTTCTAATAAGGATCTTCGATTCACTTCAAGATTATGGGGAAGCTTACAAGAGGCTTTGTGAACCAAGTTGAATTTTAGCATGGCTTTTCATCCCCAAATAGATGGTCAATCTGAAAGGACCATTCAGACTCTTGAGGGAATGCTCAGGGCATGTGTGATGAATTTTAAGGGAGCTTGGGATGAGCATTTGCCATTGGTCGAATTTTCTTACAATAATGTGTACCATTCGAGCATTCAAATGGCTCCTTAGAAAGCACTATATGGAAGGAGGTGTAAAACTCTGATATGCTGGGATGAAGAAGGAGAAAGGAAACTAATAGGGCCAAAGTTATTGTAGTCGACAGTTGATAAGGTTAATTTAGTCAAGCAGTGGCTTAAAGTGGTACAAGATAGAATGAAAAGCTATACTGATGCACACTGAAAGGAAATGGAGTATAAAGTCGGTGAGAAAGACTTCCTTAAGGCATCTCCTTGCAAAAAAGTCAGGAGATTTGGCAAGAAGGGCAAGTTGAGCCTAAGATATATGAGTCTTGTGAAATTCTTGGGAGGATTGGACCGCTAGCCTATAGGTTGGCACTGCCATCGGAATTATCATAGATTCATGATGTCTTTCATGTTTCCATGTTGAGGAGATATAGGTCAGATCCCTCTCACATCATTCAGACCACTGAGGTTCAGTTGAGGGATGATTTGACTTATGAGGAGACTCTAGTGGAGATTTTGGACATTAAGGAGAAGGTCCTCAGGAATAAGACAGTTCAACTAGTAAAAGTCCTATGGAGAACTGTAGAAGAGGCCATGTGGGAGACCTTAGAAGCTATGAAGGAGAAGTATCCATACCTCTTCAATAATTCAGGTAAGAATTTCGGGGACGAAATTTTTTTAAGAGGGGGAGAAATGTTAGCCCTTGATTTTTTTTCTTTAGTTAAGCATGATTCAAATGATTATGAGGTTTAGATAGGTGAATTTTTGGGAGTTAATTATCATATCTATGTTAGTAGAATTTATTGCATGGGTTAGTTGAATTAAAAGTGGTAAGAATGCATAAAGGGGTATTTTAGATAGTTTAATTTAGGTTAAAAACAATAAGGCATTAAAGGAAGGGCAAGGCGGACTTTTCTCATTCATTAAGGGTAACATGGGAAGGAAGAAGTGTTGCCTTCTTCCTAAAGAAGAGAAAAACAAAAATAGGAGAGAAAGAAGAAGTGAAATACGAAAACAAAGAGTAAGCATAAGAGGTTTCAGTGAAGTATAGAAAAGAAGGGGAGAAAATTAGGGTTTCATCTTTTCTCAGCTTTCTAGAGAGATTTTGAGGTTGTGCAAAAAGGAAAAAAGGTAAAGGAAGATAAGAGCTTCCATTTGAGCCAATAATTTCTTCATTTGGTAAAGATTCAAGGTAAGTTTGATTTTAATCCTTTGGATTTATGGAAGGTTTTGGTTCATAAAGCTTAGGAAATGCATGGTTTTAAGTTTTCTAGAAACAATTCTATTGAATATGCTATGTGGGTTTTTCAATTTTGCATCCCTATTGAAGTTGGATTTTTTGCCTATGAAAAGAGAATCAAGAAACATAAGAGGAGCAAGAGGAGAGACATATTTGAGCAAGTTTTCAAGCAAGGAAATTAAGGTGGGTTACATTTTTATAATTAGGTAATAAGCCATTAATGCCCCTTTCAAGAAAAAGAAATAAATGATTTCAACTACTTTTTTAAATGTGCATTTATTGCTCTTTGAATGCTTTGAGAATGTGCTACATATTTTGTATATGAATTGTGCTTTGAATTATGAAATGAAAAATGAAAATAATTTTTGAAAGGATATCAAGTTTTGAAAAAAAAAGTGCTATTTTGGGAAATATGTTTACAAGTTACGAAATGCATGATTATGTGAGTTTGTGGTGGTATACTAAGTTAAGTCAAGCGCACTTTGACAAAGGGATTTTCCTGCCTGCACGCTAATGGCATGGAGCCCCTTTATGGATTCTCCTAAGTTCATGGCTACGCAAAACCATTATGTAGGATTGCGTTAGTACGTTCTGTTCATGGCTACACAAGACCCTTATGGGAAATGTGTAGTACGCTTTGCTTTGGATCCCCCCTAAACCACTTTGATGTGCTTATGTGCTTAAATGTGTTAGCAAATTTGATAATGCATGATTTAAGTTGCTTACAAATTGTTTGATAAATTTAGAATTTGGAAATATATGTTTCATGATTTAATGTGAGTTTTAAAATGGTTTGCTTATTACCGATTATAAAACTATTACAAATGAGCTTTAAGCTCACCCCTTCATTTCTTTCCCATCTTCAGGTAAAGAGCATGAAATTGAGTAACCAAGGGTCGGCATCACTCCATTTTTGAAATGTTTTAGTATTTTAAGCTAGCTTTAGTCACATTTTGAGCAGTTCTAGTTTATATTAACTTTGTATTTTTGGATTATGATGTATTGTGGCTCGAAATGCCCATTAAAGCTTTGTAAAATTTTTATATTTTGATATTAATGAAATATGTTGGCATTTTTTCTATGACTATCTAAGTCTTTTCATTGCATTTTCGAGCTTTTCATAAGATGTATATACAGAACAACTATAGTAAGGATGAGTCATTTGAGTTGAGATTTGGGAGTTTAATACAACCAAATTGGTAACTGAATGTTTAAGGAGTGATATCGCATTAGAAGAAGCGGATTTAGGAAGAGTATGAGTGAAAGTGACGTTAGAATAGATGTAGGAACCATTGGAGATGCTTTGGAGAGTGTAGTTAGTGATTAGAACTTTAGGTGATGTGAGGTAGACCATGTGTGAATCCCTCCATTTGATTCAACTTTGATTGACTGAATCTATTGTCTGATTCAGCTTTGACTTAATCCTTTTATCCGAGTCAAAGCTTAGCTTTGACTGAATCCATCGTCTGATTCAGCTTTGATTGAATCCATCATCTGATTCAGCTTTGACTGAATCCATCCGTCTGAGTTAGCTTTGACTGAATCCCACCGTCTATTTTAGCTTTGACTAAATCCCCCTGTCTGAGTCAAAGCTCAGCTTTGACTGAATCCATCATCTGATTCAGCTTTGACTAAATCCTCCGTCTAATTCATCTTTGACTGAATCCATCTGTCTGATTCAGCTTTGACTGAATCCCATCATCTGATTTAGCTTTGATTGAATCTATCCGTCTGATTTAGCTTTGACTAAATCCCATCATCTGATTCAACTTTAACTGAATCTCTTCGTCAGAGCCAAAGCTCAGCTTTGAATAAATCCATCTTTTGATTCAACTTTGACTGAATCCTCCGTCTGATTTAGTTTTGACTGAATCCATCCATCTGATTTAACTTTGACTGAATCCCATCATCTGATTCAGCTTTGACTGAATCAATCCATCTGATTCAGCATTGATTGAATTCCTTCTTCTGGCTCAACTTTGACTGAAGCCTATTTTCTGATCCAACTTAGACTGCATCACTTCATCTGATCCTTCTTTACTGTTGAAAATGCGAGATTTTGACCCTTTAGATGGAAAAATCTCTCTTTAAGTTCTCACAAAACTTGTAGATCTCGTAGTCCTCCTTGAAACTGCCCTAAGAATATCTAAATCTGATACTTCTAGTGAAAGTTATGTCAATTGTACCAAAATAGTTTCAATAAGATTGAGAATAAAAAACATGTTTGAATCAATAAGATTGTGATTTTAGTGATTGATGGGTGTGGGCACACCACCTTTGTGGGATGATAACTAATGAGGGTTCACTAAAATAACCCTTCAGGATAATACGCTAACGGTTTATGATTCTGGATGTTGGGCTCTGAAAATAGGGTCCAACAAGGTATAAGGATTTGGAGGTCAAGTAATTGACCATAAAGGAGTTTATTCAAAAGGGTAACATTGAAGTGGAGCACATCAGGATTAAGGAGATGTTAGCTGATCCTTTTATTAAAGGACTTCACCCACTAGTGTTTGTTAGAAATGTATCTAGTATGGGTGTGTTAAAGTCCTTAGTGAGTAGTAGTTAGGGATCGTTGTATTTGTTCCTTAAAATTTTGTACATTTTGATGTATTATGACATTTTGATTATTTATGAATATAGATGATCATCTTTTTATTCTCATAATAATTGTTATTGTGTATGGTCATAATATATATATGAAAGTCTTAAGATTTGTGTCGATCTTAAGCATTAAAAGGTCATAGGGCATTGATTGAGCCCAAGTTTATTATATAAATTGGAGATATTTTCATGGCTTTTACTTCACTTTTGGCTCCTAATTCTAGATTTTATGCTTAAATTGACTTTTGAGTGTCTACCTTTATTTTATGTAGTTTGAGAGTAAAAATTGTCACAAATCAGTATTAATTGCACTAATTAACTTTCTGAGAACAATTGATACTGCAAACTACCATTCGTTCATTGTAGGAGACTCAAGGAGAAGGGAATCAAGAAGAAGATGTAGAGTCAAAAGGAAAGGCTGAAGTCAAGTCAATAAGTGAACATGCAGTAAGAAGTTTACCGTGGTGAAAGGGATGTGTCACCGCGGCGAAGTTTGAATAATTCCAAGCTAAAACTTTCGGGAAAAGTTCACCGCGGTGAAAATTAATTCTGTCGTCGCGGCGAAAGAACCAACAATGAAGCTAAAACTCTTGGGAAAAGTTCGTCGTGGCAAACTCATCTTGTCGTCGCAGCGAACCTTCGAATACCTGAACCATTTTTAGGACACTCACCCACTGTGCAACTCGATCCAAACCCACTTTCTTTTAAAAACCTACCATTTTAGGTTAAGAGAGGGTCGACAAAAAAATATACACAACATATACAACACCTTCACTCTCTCTCAACCTTCAGACACTCATCATCCACTCTCCTCCACTTCATCGTCTACTCCTCCACCGATAGCTGCTACTATAGATGCTTCTAGTGGGTTTCTGGTTGTAAATTCTCTTGAATTTATGCTTGGCTAGGCACCTCTTTCCTATTGAAGATGTAGCAATGGCTAGAGTTCAATAGCCTTCAAAGGGGAGTAGTTTATTCCATATTCAGCTACATTGTTATGAACTCCTAGGTTTAGGATTTGTAGATTGTAGTTGAATATTCTTGATTAGAGTTTAATCAAGTATTGGACATGCAATGTGTTGTTGGGATTTGTTAATGTAGAACTTGGAACTTGAATATATGAAGTCTCATATAAGTCTATTTGTGATTTGGTTAACTCTCTTTTATCTGCCTACTGTTTGATATTGAGATGATGCTAGATCCCAAAATCACTTATTGCATTGACTGCACACACTAAGAACATTCAACAAGGTTTTAAGAAATGGAGTTCATTAATTAAAACCTTGTACTTAAAGAGTTCTTTAAGGTTTACCATTTAAAACTTAGTGATTCACTCCCATAAAAATTCGTTTTGAACTATGATAGCCAAAGCTCGCTTTCAAAAGGATGCTTTCATCATTTGATCGTTGTTTTCATTTTATCGCTTTTCTATTCCCAAAATCCAAAAATACTTTTCATTACATTTTCCTTATAATTCATTAAATTCTGTTAAGGTTTCCAAAAATCAAACCCCCCTTTCCTTACTGATTAGCTTACATTTCATGACACATAGGTTAGCTTAGATCTATACATTAGGTTTTGATTAAGTGAGACGACCCGAGGTTGCATTTTATACTGCAATCCTTGGAATTATATCTTTAATTTGACCTTCAAGGGTAAGAACAAGAAGGCTTCGAATCAAAATGGCGTCGTTGCCGAGGAACCAAGCAATTAGTTCTTTAGGTTAGTTGTTGTCATTTTTTCTACTAAGTGAGGCAAGGAACCTTGATTAGTTTGCATTTTAGATAGCTTAGTGTTATACTTGTTAATAGTATAGGATTTCATTTTCTCTCCTTAGCATAAAATTTTTAAAACTCAACTAAATAGGATACCGAACTTTTTGCACATTACATACTTAGCATTTTTACACACACATAGTTTTGAACATTTCTTTTGCTGCTTTTTCATACATACATTTTACTTGCACACTTTACTCTTACACATACTTTCTACACACCTATACACTTGCATCCATCACATCTCACCTTTTTATTTGACTTTGTGTGCTTGCGAGTAAATTTTTTTACATCTTCTTTTCATTTGAATTGTTCCCTTGCATGTCCTGGAGAGCTAATCTTCTTCCTTTCCAACCTGAAATTAAGAGACATTTGAGGAAGATTAGAAAGGAGAGGAAAGAAAAAGAGAGAATTAAGGTAGTTGTTGAAAAAGAGTCTACTCAGCCAAGTAGTGAGAGTGAGTCGATAGAAAGAGTGATCATGGCTAAGAACCCAACTTTTATGCAAAATCCTAACTTTTATGCTAACAAACCTAGAAATGGAGATAATGGAGGAAATAGGGAGTATGAAAGAGTTGGTGAAAATAATGGGAATCAGAGAAGGAGGACCATTAGGCAAGCAACAACTTCTGGCGTGAATTATGACCCATTTACTGCTGCTTGTCCTAATTTTGTTGTTAATTTTGAAGTTAAAGGATTACTCATTAACTCTCTTCCTAAATTTCATGGCTTGATAGGAAAAGATCCCTACATGCATTTGCAATCTTTGTCCATGATCTATCAGAGTATGAAACTGGTGGGAGCTTCACTTGATTAGGTACTATGGAAGGTTTTTCATTTGTGACTGGAAGGAAAAACACAGGAGTGGTACATAAGCCTCCCAAGGTATGTGGCAAATGCCTACCATAGTTGGGCTAATTTGAGGAAGGATTTCTTGGAAAAGTACTTTCCAGCTTCCAGAACTTCATCGATAAGGAAGGAGATCTATTCAGCACGACAGGATTATGATGAATCCCTTTATGATTATTAGATCCACTTTCAATATCTATTGTCTAGATGCCCCTATCACCAGATACCTGATGAGTAGTTAGTGTAGTATTTCTATGATGGGTTGAAAAGACAAGATAAAATTATGTTAGATGTGGCATCAGGAGGTTCATTGATTGATTTTACAGCTACAAAGGCTTGGGATTTGATCAAGAAGATGTCTTTGAATCATCAGCAGTACAGTGTTAGAGAGACCAGAGGAGCACTTGAGTTGGGTGCCATAACAACCCAATCCAAAAGATGGAGAGTTTGGAGTCAAAAGTTTATTCTTTTGAGAGTAGAGTGACCTCACAATTATCCTTCATCACTGTAGAACTGAAGAATATGAATATGCATCGCCCGACATCTTCTATGGATCTTACTACACCCAGTTGTGATACTTGTGGGTCAGTAATGCACATATCCAGTGTTTGCCCCGATAGGTATGAAGAGGTGTCTGCAGTGTATCCGGGACAGACAAATCAGAAATGGGACCCTTACTCTAACACTTATAATGAGGGATGGAAGGCAAACCCTAGGTTTAGTTAGAGGAATGAATAAGGAAGGGCTCCAAACAGATTTCAACAAGGGGGAGGAGCTGGTACTTCCACCAACCAGTTCCCCAATCAACAACAAGCCCTGATTGTCCCACCCAAGGAGGACACCAACCAACTGCTGCACAATATGATGACTTTGATGAAGGAAGAAAGGAATTCTAACAATAATCAGTTCAATGTTATAGCTTCGTTAATTCAACAAGACTCTTTAAAGAATGCTGCTCGGTTTAATGCTTTCGAAAAGAGAATGGAGGAATGGGAGACAAAAGCTGAGAATATCAATTCTTTGTCACCCAATTGTACAACAACACGAGTGAGAGTCAAGCGAGAAGTAGTGGAGCTATCCCTTCAAACATCGTGATGAATCCCAAAAGTTTAAATGCAATAGCTCTTTGAAGTGGGAAACAAGTTAGGATCAAAAATCAAGACGAGGAAGAAGGCAAAGAGGAGATTGAGAGTGAAGAATTGCCTTTGACAAAGGACAAAATCAAAAAATTTGAAAGCTCTAAGGAAAAATCACTTTTGACTGAAAAGAAGTTCGAATTGGGGAGCAAGGAAGCTAATTCAGAAAGCTTCAAGGAACAAGCAACAATAAGGGAGCATGTGGAATCAAGCAAGCATCGATCCATTGAAACCAATGATAAGAAGGTAAATCTTTAATAACTTCCTCTTCCTAATTAATATTTGATGAGCAAACAAATGACTGACATTAAGCATGAAAAAGATATCATTGATTTGTTTGGTAAAGTGGAAGTCAATATTCCTTTACTTGATCTTGTGAAAAGGGTTCCTGCTTATGCCAAATACCTTAAAGACCTGTGTACCCATAAGAGGAAGTTTAGGCCAAATAAAAGAGTCCAAGTAAGCTCAAATGTATCTGCCTTATTCAAGCCTCATATCCCTGTAAAATGCCAAGACCCTGGATCTTTCACTATCCCTTGCACTATAGGTAAAGTTACCATAGGGGGAGTCTTGTTAGATCTAGGGGCAGCCATTAATGTTATGCCTAAGTCTGTTTATGAATCATTGGGAGTCAAGAACCTTAAGTCTACATTTGTAGTTCTCAAATTGGCTGATAGGTCGATTAGGAATCCTGTGGGCATTATAGAGGATATTTTGGTCCACGTCAAGGGTTTGGTTTTTCAACTGATTTTTATGTGCTTGATATATATTCTGAAGTTTTGCAGGACACTTCCTTAATTCTCGATCGAACCTTTTTAAAGACTGCTAGAACTACGATTAGCATGAAAAATGTTACAATCACCATGGAGGTAGAAGATCAACAGGTGAGTTTTAATATGTATGAGGCTATGAAACACCCCCATGAGGATTATTCACTTGTAGGAGTTAATATGGTTGATGTTGTTGTTAATGATACTTGCTCCGATGTTGATTTCAAAGAGGATTCGGATGATTCCGAGTTGCATTCATTTGATTTTTCTTGCTCATTTATGAATTTGATATCTTCTTTGGTCAGTGATAATCCCCGTCGGGGAAAGTTTTTTGTTGATTTTTCAGGTGCTTTCCGCATCACGGAACTGACATGGATGAGAAGATAGCTAAAGAAAGTGTACCTTAATCACAGTGTCCGATTGAGAGGAGACAGAGTGAGTTGACACAGGCAGTTGCTACCATAGATCAACACGAGATGAATTCATTGTTCGAAGTAAATGGAGGCTATGTAGCCAACCACATGGAGATGGAGCTATCGTCGGTTGAAGAAAAGGGGATAATCTTTTCTCTCTTAAACTTAATAAATTGATTCCCTCTATTATGCAACCTCCTTTGATTGAGTTGAAACCCTTGCCCTTACCTTAAAGTACGCCTTCCTAAAGTCTAATTAGCATTTACTTGTTATAATTGCCAATGCCTTATCTCACAATGAGGCAGAGAGATTCCTTGCTATTTTGGAGGAACATAAGAGGGCTATAGGATGGACTTTCGCAGATATACCTCAAATATGCCCAACGATTTGCACACATAGGATTTTTTTGAGTGAGGGTCCAAAATCAAGGAGGCAACCCCAAAGGAGACTGAACCTACTTAGATGTGGTTAAAAAAGAAATCAAAAAATTGTTGAGTGCTGGGATCATATATCCAATTTTCGATAGTGAATGGGTTAGTCCAATACATGTGGTACAAAAAAAAAAGTGGGATAACAGTGGTCAAAAATGATAAGGATGAGCTTATTCCTACCAGAGTGCAGAATTTGTGGTGCGTGTGCATAGATTATAGACGATTAAAAGATACAACATGAAAAGATCATTTCCTTCTACCTTTCATTGACCGAATGCTAGAAAGACTTGCCGGCAAATCACATTACTATTTTCTAGATGGTTTCTCTGGGTATTTTCAAGTACCTATTGCACTAGAAGACCAAGATAAAACTACCTTTACATGTCTTTTTAGTACCTTTGCTTATCAAAGGATGCCTTTTGGTTTATATAACGCCCCAGGAACTTTCCAGCATTACGTAATGGCTGTTTTCTGTGAATTTTTAGCGAAATGCAAGGAAGTTTTCGTGGAAGATTTCAAAGTTTATGGTGATTCTTTCGATTCTTGCCTATCTATTCTTGCACAAGTCTTGAAGAGATGCATTGAAAAGAATTTAATTTTGAACTTTGAAAAATGTCATTTTATGGTCAATGAAGGTATAGTGCTAGGTCATTTGATTTCTAGCAAAGGAATTGAAGTTGATAAAGCTAAGATTGAGGTTATATCTTCTTTGCCTTACCTTACTTGTGTTAGAGATATAAGATCATTTTTGGGTCATACAGGATTTGATATATGGTTTATAAAAGATTTCATAAAAATTGCATTGCCTCTTTCCAAGCTTTTACAAAAGGATGCAAAATTTGAGTTTGATGATTCTTGCAGAAATGCTTTTAACAAATTGAAATCAAAACTCATTTCCCCTCCCATTTTAGCTGCTCCTTATTGGAACTTGCCTTTTGAGCTTTCATGTGATGCTTCTAATTGTGCTGCAGGAGCTCTGTTGGGTCAACGGGAGGAGAAATTAGCAAGAGTTATTGCATATGGCACGACACTGGATCCAACTCAAATCAACTATATTACAACCGAGAAAGAGCTGTTTGTAGTAGTGTTTGCTTTAGAAAAATTCAGGCAATATCTATTGAACTCCATGTGACCATTTATACTGATCATGTTCGATATCTCCTCAAGAAACCACAATCGAAGCCTAGATTGATAAGGTAGGTACTCCTTCTCCAAGAAATTGATATTGAGATCAAGGATCAAGCTGGAGCAGTAAACCATCTAGCTAACCATTTGAGTGGGCTTCGAGACGATACACAGGGAGTGTACTCTTCTGAGCTAACTTGTGACTCCTTTCCTAATTCAGTTTTATGTGCTTTAGTTTTTAAAGAACCTTGGTATGCACATATAGTCAATTATCTCAAAACTAGACTAACTCCTCCATTTATGTCTAAATCGTAGGCCCAAAAGCTAAAGAGCGAAGCTCGGCATTACATTTGGGATTCTCCTCATCTATGGAGGCTGTGCAGTGACTAGATAATCCAAAAATGCGTGCCTAGTGAAGAATTCGATGCTATAATTTCAGCTTATCATTCAATGGTTTGTGGTGGTCATTTCAGTGCAAGGAGAACATCTAGGAAAATTCTAGATTATGGTTTTTATTGGCCTACCCTTTTTAAGGATTCATTTACCTTTTATCAGTCATGTGAAAAATGTCAACATTTTGGAGGATTAGGAAAACGGCATGAAATGCCACTATAACCTTTATTATTTTGCGAAATCTTTAACGTATGGGGAATCGATTTCATGGGTCTTTTCCCCCCATATCTTGGCTTTGTGTACATTCTGTTAGCTGTCGACTATGTGTCTAAAATGGATAGAGGTTGTTCCTACTAGAAAAGACGATGCATAATTAATGTCCAAATTTCTTAAGTCAAACATTTTTTGTCGGTTTGGGATCCCTAAGGCTGTGGTTAGTGATAGAGGGACACATTTTTGCAATAGAGTCATTAGTAACCTATTTTCCAAATTTGGAGTTGTTAAGTTAGAATGACTTTACGAAATGATTTTGATGAAAAATAAATAGTGAAGCTAAAATGAAAAGCCGACGAATGAAAAAGCAGACGGAAGCTAAATTGAAAAGCAGAGGGCAGCAAAGCTAAATTGAAAAGTAGACGCAGAAAACAGACGCAAAGAAAATAGACAGAAGCAAAGCTAAGTAGAAAATAGACGAAAGAAAGCAGACACAAGAAAGCAGATGAAAAAGCAGACGCAAAAAAATCAGACGAAAGAAAACAGACACAAGAAAAGCAAACAGAAAAATCAAAAGATGCATCAGTTTGAGTTAGTTACAAAACTCAACTGAATAACTGTTTCTTGAAAGAAACAAGAAACAAGAATCAAGAAGCAGGTGAAGAAGAAGGCTATAAATATGAGTCGGAGCTGAAGATTGTAGAAGTTACAAAAGTTAGCAATTTTAAAAGAGCTTAGCAATTTTTGTGAGATATTATTATGCGAAACATCTAGAAATATTTTTACTATAACAAGCTCGAAACAACTTTCAGTTGAAAGTGTTAGTGTAAGTCGACTTGGACTCTCATGTAAGTCGATTTACATATGCACAATACTATAAGTCGACTTGCATTCTCCTGTAAGTCGACTTACACATGTACAGTACTGTAAGGTTGTTAGAGTAGTGCCCTAAAGGCAATCGTCTTCAGCGCGTTTTGTACAAAGTTATCTTTATGAATAAATAAAGAAAGGCATATTTCATTAATGTTGTGTTCATTATTTATGAATTGATAGATATTGATCTATAAGCAAATTAATGAAGTCCATGATATGTGACATAGCATGAAGGAAATTATGATGTGATCATACTACT
>JANZLX010000212.1:23572750-23589059 GCA_025531955.1 Erythroxylum orinocense
TCATCATATGATTCCTAAGGTTGCATCTATGGTGATCAAGCATAGAAACAACAGTGAAGTTCAAGAAAGATAAACATGACCCAAGAACTTTCATTCAACACCAATCAATCCATAAAATACAAATCAATCCTCCAAAATAGGCTACATCCCTCACCCTAAATGGGGTTTAGTTATAGAACATGATAACAGAATCCATACAAATAAAGACAATCAACATCTAAGAAATAGTAGAGAGAGAAGATAGAGAGAACACAAAACAAGATTGCTTCCAATGCTTGATTCAATCCTCTTTTCTCTTCCTCTTTGCCTTTTTTGGGTGCCTCCTTATGTTGCACCCTCGTTTTTAGTGTCCAACCCCTTTTTAGGTCTTAAAAATGAGTATTTATAATGTCTTGGGCTCAAAGAAACCTAGTTTTTGCTAAACAGGGGAATTCATACCGTCCTAGTGCTGACAAAGTCTGTTAGGCGGACTTCATGTCTACTGAATAGACCTTCTTGGGTCTCTGGAGTGAAATTGGCCAGTCAATGTCTGTTAAGCAGACATCATGTCCACTAAATGGACCTACCCTGGGAATGTACAAAAATATACAATTTTGACCTTTTATACGACAAAATCTCTCATCAAAGTCTTCACAGAAGTTGTAGAACTCAGAGTCCTCTTTGAAATCGTACTTGAATGACCTTAATCTGACATCTACAGTAAAAGTTATGCCTCTTTTCCCAAAATCTATCCATTTGCACCTATTAAGCAAAAAAGTTGAAATTTGTGAGAACTAAACAAATAAAGCTCCAAATTCACATAAAGATAAGTCAAATTAGTTCCAATTCATCCTAAAATCATATACGAATAATTTGACTTATCAGTCTATCCTCATTATATTTGATTTTGTAGATCCATTTTAGTCCAATAACTTCTTTTTCTTTTGGCTTTGCATAAGTTCTTATGTATCATTTTTTCTCAATTATTTTAATTTCCTCATCTATGGCTCTTCTCACTTCTTCTTCTTTAGCAACTTCTTTATATTTTTGAGGTTTTTTAGTGAAGAATGCAACATTTTCATACCTTAGATTTGGTTTGTGTTGCCTTGTTGATCTTTGGAGTTGATGCACTTCTTCATCTTCTTGATGTTGTCAATCATGTTGTGTTAATGATGGTGATGATGTGCTTAGGCTTGGATCACTTCCTTCATGTGACTCTATGACTTCTTCATAAAGCTTGACTCCTTTTACAACTTAGGTATTCCACTACAAACCTGCTCTTTTGTCAAATATAATGTCTCTTGAAATGATAAGTTGTTTTGTTTCTAGCTTATATAATCGATAGCCTTCTGATTTCTTGCTAAGTTAATAAAGAGGCACTTTTCTCCTTTTTTTTTAATCTAGCTTTTCTCAATTCTTCTTTGAAATGTGCGAATATGCTACACATCTAAAAACTTTAAGATGGTTAACAATTGGCTTTCTTTTGAACTATGCTTTATAATGAGTCATATTTAGGACTGCCTTAGTGAGAGAACAATTTAGAATGTATATTATAATATTAAATACTTCTCGTAGATTCTTCAGTAGATTATTTCCTTATAACATTGATTGAGCCATCTCAACAATAGTTATGTTCTTTTCTTCATTGACACCATTTTATTGTGGTATACATCAAAGAGTTAGCTCCTTTTTGATGTCATGTTCCTCGTAGAAATTGATGAACCTATGATCATTTTGTTGGATCGGAAAAATAAAGCATACATGATTTGGATAAAACGATAGATTTCAAAACTTTTTAGAAATCGAAATTGCAGTGGAAGCAATATAACCAAATCATCATGCATAGCCATACATGATGCAGTATAAGGAAAAGAATTTGCATAAACACAAGATGAAAATTATTACCGACTCCTTTGCTATAGCTTTAACTCCTTGCTGTACTATCCTATCATCGGCAATGTATCATCTCCTAGGTGATGTATCCTCTTCTCGTTATTGTATCCTCAACCAATCCGATCTAACACTTGTTATCCTTGGACAACTTGGTTAACAAGATCCTTTGGTGGGAAAGGCAAAGAAAACTTGAAGAGATTTTGCCTTAGAAGAAAGAAGCCAAAGACGAGACACCTGTTATGCAATTTTCGGCTAACACATGCAAGATAGGAGAGAGAGAGATAAAAATTCAACAACTTCTTGTCTTCCTTCTCTCAATTTCGGTTAAGCTTTAAAGAAAGAAGTGAAGTGCATCCTATGCGTCACCTCCTTCTTTAATCAATCATAAAGAAGCCAATAAATAAGACTCTTCTCATTTATTTTAAGATGGCTATATGAAAAGATCAAAAACATAAATGATACATCTCATTTTCGATTTTGTGTTGAAAAAAAGGAAGATGATCCGCCAAATGCACCTTTTTCTTCTTTAATCCAATGAATGCCAATAGGTTACATGCTATCATTAAAAGACCACCATTAAACTACTTAATGATAAGATCATAACTTCATTTAATGATAATAAAACATGTTAAAAACCATCTTTATTATAGCAAACCAATGTTAAATGTGCAATTGCACATTTAGCCCATTAAAATAAAAAATCCACCTCCTTTTATCTTTAATAACTTTGTTTTAATTTGATTAATTTTAATTAATCTAATTAATCAAATTAAACCAAATTCTAGCCCATTTCTAAATGTTCATATGAGCTTCTAATTAACAATTAATTAAAGTAAGCCCAACATTCAATCATGGGCTTTAAAACCTCTATTTGTATTTCTTACTTTGCTTGATAACCTTCCCAGAAGCCAAATGGTGAATCTAATTAGACTTATATAATTCAAGCTCCAATAAGCCTAGAATTAATTTAATATCATTAGAATTAATTCCAGCTTATTAACTAAATGTCATTCTACTAAAGACAATTAGTTGAACTCTTAAATTACTAAATATTATGAGAACACATGTTTCAAATAAGATGTCTAATTGCAAACTCTAATATGAACCATATTATAGCCATCCGCACAATAAAGGATAAAATTACCGTTTTGCCCTTATGTTGGTTTTTCCTTCTAGATCTCCCGTTTTACTCTATATGGTGATTAACACATAAGATCTCATTTTGGTGTTAAGACTTGATAGGTAGCTAGTCCATCAAACTACTGGCGCCAGTTTAATCACCAATCTCCGTAAAACATCTAGAAGTGATGATATCATTATAAACTCTTTATTTGAGTGAATGTTCCTTCATACATGTTTTAATTAATAATTCTAACATGCAGACACTAGATTGATACTTTGTAAAAATCCATTCTGATTATATTTATAATGAAACACATATGAGCTCACCACTCATCAATATTGTGGTCCATAATAAACGAATGCTTAATTTGTATGTTTTAAGATTAAAGTAATGACCCACTTTATTCTTTAAAACATACTTGATTCCAAATTTATTTAATAATGTCATTATCGATAGTCAACTACTATCATGATATGAAACTCATCATTCTTTTTTTTTTAGTCAAAACTCATCATTCCTTGAAGTAAACTCTTTTACTTGCATGGAGATAAATCGCAACATTATATTCTAAACCATAATCAAACGACCAACTTGATTATTCAACTGTGAATTAATTATTTTAGATTCTAATAATAGACACGTTTCCCATACATCTTTATATATATGTATATTACTTACAAAAGAATCTCAATACCTTATGACTAGATATATAATGCTCATATAAGTAAAACCAAACTCTTTTGTTTTATTAATAATAAATATTTTCATTACAAAAGTAACTGGAAGAAAATTAAGTTATAAGTAAACACACTTGCTTTCCAGGGCACTATATTTACATAACTCTAACATTGCTAATTGGCATTATTGTTTTATGGAATAACTCCTCATAAGTTGTTGTATCTCTTCTATGAATCCTATAATTCCTCTTCTTCTATAAGCTGTGACACACATTTGCTAAACTAATCTTGAATAGTATCTAATCAACTACACATTTCATTTTAAGTTGCAAGGCCTAATTCATAGTTGTTGTCCATTCATTTACAGAATAATAGAAATTTAGTAAGGAAGTTACTTTTTCCCTTTAGGAGGAAAAGTCACAAGTATAGATGAACAATACTTTCAGTTTAGGAAGCACATAATTCATAATGTAAGGATTTAATGCTAAATTTGATGTTGTCTTTTTGGGGATTCTTCCACTAATAATTAGCTAAAACAACATATGTAGGCCTAATATCTTTGTCTTAAACCAGATGGAACCACAACATTTTTTGTGAAACTAAGGGAAAAAGAAATATCTTACAAGTCTTAGTGGAAAAGCATAAGGATTTATCTTCTATCCACTACACTTAGTCTATTTTAGTAAGTCAAATTGATAGTCTAGAAATTTATTGGTAATTATATTTTTATCCTTACTGAAATGAAAAGGATATCTCTCTTGATTTTTATGATCAGTTCCTTCACCTTGGTTTTGTGCAGGATTAAGAGTCTTAGTTATTGGCGTTCTCCAGTTTGTAAAGTGGTCCCTTTGGATGCCAATGATCATACCTTAGGAATTCTCTTTTGACTGCTTAATCCATTCCATAAAAACTCCCTTATTATTTTGTTTATAGACTTCAATATGCTTTTAGGGAGAGTAATATAAGAAATGTCATTAGTTGTTAATTTATTTAGGATACATATCACTAACTAGAGCCTTCCACCTTAAATGAGAAATCTATTGCTCCAATTGCTGACTCTTTTGCTGATTAAGACCATTAGAGGTTGACCATCCATGGTTCTAATTTTCCTAGAATTAATGTGGTCCCTAAGATACTTCAATTGTAAGTTCTCCTAAGAGTGGCCATTCCAATGGCTTTGATTCCCACCATAAGATTGACTCCTACTAATAAGAAATATGAGCTATTATAGGGGTTTAAAGATAAGATAGAAAGTTCGTTGAAGCTTTCTAAAGTATCTAGCAGTAGATTAATGGTTGAGGAATCAGCTCTTTATAGTAGCAACAAGTCATTAAAAAATGTTAATGATGTGATAACTTTATCCTGCTGCATCTATAGTGATATTTGAAGCTAGGATTTCTGACAGCACGTCGTAACACAATTCAAAATAAAATAACTAGACTACTACTATAGCAGTGGTGAGTCTAGGTCTAACCCACAGAGACTATGTGTAAAGTTGTTGGAATTAAATTAATCAGTGTTTAGGTTTTTATTAGGGGAGGGGGGGTTTGGATTTAGAAAATAACATGAAACTAGGCTAATAAAAACAAATTAAAGAAAACATGCAAAACATGATAAAAATGGGAAAATTAGTAGGGAATCGGTTCTTTGGTTTAATCTCGGCCTACACCCTAATTAAGTATATTTCTTTGATTTGTTGTTCTTAAACCTCTCCTAGCAACTATTAATCGTGGGTTAATAATTAACCTAAGTTTTCCTTTAGGTTTTGTTTAATCAAGATACAATCGTTAATTAAACCTAGCCACCAAATAACCTAGGATATGATCTTTAGATTTAATTAGGTAGTAGCATTACGTGTTAGGAAAACCAATTAATCAAGGCAACAACCACATACGATGCGTCATTTAACCTAGGTCATGTTATCCTTAATGATTATGAAACATTCGTTGCTATTTATGAATTTCAACATAACAATTACATATTATATCGAAATTCTAGCAATGGGTTTGCAATTAAACGATTCAATGAACGCATTAAAATCATCTTTTTACAATGCCTAACGGGTTTATACACAAATAACTGAACAATAACGAAAATTCGGTTGTTAACGTCGACATCGAAGTGACCTCCAAATCGGCGTTAGGACGTCTAGTCTTCTATGGTTCTCTCCCAAAAAATGCTTCAGCCCCCACAAAAATTACCCCCACGTAAGACCCCGTTTTGCTCTTCAGTATGCCTCCCTTTTTGGTACTGTTCTGTTTCTCCCAGCCACGCTACTATTTGTGATGTGACAAATAAAATTTCTATCCATTGCTTCTGTTCATGTTTGTTTTAAAACTTACACAGAACCCCTTGTCTCCAATGACAACGTTTCTGTTACTTACTAAACATCCTACTGCGTTGCGTTTTGTGCTCCTAGGACATCCTTCCTGCATTGCTGTTTTGGCTCATGCTGTGTGATGGACGTTGCATTTTATTCACGTATTTGGGGTTGTTGCTTGGCTTACACTTTTGGCTATTTCCTCCTCCACACAGCACATCGTTTCACCTTTAAGCTTGATCGGCTCTTCGTCTAGATCCAAAGATCAATCCCTTGGAAACCGAATCAAAAAAATAATTAATTTCAAGGATTGCAATATAGTGCGCAACCTCGAGTCGTCTCACTTAATTGGAACCGAACGAAAAAGGTTTAAGCTAGCCTAATTGTCAAAAAATTGCAATTTAAGTTGATAAAACGGGGTTTTGGATCGTTGATCAAAATTAAGGAACTTAAACTAAAATTAAAGAAGAATGTGTAAAAAGTATATTTTGGATTTTTTGGAAATTGAAATTTAAAAGTTCAAACAATGTTCAACTGAGATAAGTCCTCTTGAAAACAAGCTTAGGCTATCACGGTTCAAAACAAATTTTCGGGGAGTGCAATCCACTAATTTTTCGAATAATCAACCTTAAATAACTCTTTAAGTCCAAGGTTTTAATCAATGAACTCCATTCCTTAAAACCTTGTTAAAAGCTTCTTAGTGTGTGAAATGAACAGGTTAATGCAAGTGGTCAATTGGATCAAGCACAATTTCGATATCAAACACAACTAGGCAGATAAAGAGAATTAACCCTATCACCAATGACATATATGAGACTTCATATATTAAGCATCAAAATTCTACATATAACCATGTCCATAACATAAAACATTGTTCAACACCTGATTAAACTATAACTATGTCGGATTACTCCCCTTTGAAGCCCGATGAACTCAAGCCGCTGCTACATTTCCAAGAGGGTGGAACGCTTAGCCGTGCATGACTCCAGAAGTACTCATCACTGTTGAAGTTCCAATGTCACCCATGGTAGAGATGGAGGCCGGTGGAGATGATGATGAAGTGATCGGCGGTGGTGAATGATGGTCGCAGGTGGAGAATGGCAGTGGTGAAGTATCGGGGTAGTCTTGCTCCTAGGTCTCCGAGTGTATTTCTCTGTGTGTGTGTGTTCTCCTCTTGACCTAATTCGGCAAGTTTTTAAAGGAAGAGGTCGGGTCGGGTCGATACAGTGAAAGAATTTTCTATTTAAAGTCTAGGCAACCGTCTGCTCGCCGCGGCGAGAGGATTTGTTGACGTCACGGTGTGCTCTTCTTGGCTAGCTCGCCGCGGCGGGATAATTAACAGACGCCGTGGCGTGTTGTTCTTGGCTCGCTCACCGCGGCGAGAAGATTGGTATACGCTGCGACGTGTCTTTTTCTTGATGCGTTGCGAAGTGCGTGAAGGAGCTCACGTCCTTTTGACTTTCTGATCTTTTTGACTCCCTTTTCTCCTACAATATAAAATAACAATTTACAGTATCAATTGTCCTTAGAAAAATTATAATGCAATTAATGTCAATTTGTAACAATTTTACTAACAAATTGCAAATAATATGAGCTTACTATAAGGAACTAATTTAAGCACAAACATTACAAGTTAGGAGTGAAAAAGTGCATTAACAGTTATGAAAGTGAAATCAATTTATAAGATAAACTTGGGCTCAATCATGGGGCGTTGGTTACGGTGCTGCTTCGGCGATGACCAGATCCAACGAGGCCAGCCTGCTTTGGACGATTCCTAATAGGTTACGAAGAGTAGAGATAAAACGCGAGACCCTTCTGGAGAAAACGAGAAAGACGTCTGAGAGGTCTAGGCAAACTTGACATTTTAGGTTTGGGGTAATCAACTAATTACCCCAAACACTGGTGCACACTAGCTTATTGATTTTGGCTGGTTGGGTTGAACCTAACCAGCCAATTAACCAAACACATTTATCAGCTGTTTGACTTAATCAAATAGCTGATTTTGGCTAATCAACTATTATCCAACACACCCTAAGTATAAAGATGATTTCTAAATGTTTCTGGTGTTCTATCCTTGTCTTGCTAAAGACTAAAATATCATCTATGTATACAGTTGTAAAGCTAGTGTTGGAATACAACTTGTGCATTTTTTAAGCCGAAAGGCATCACCAACCATTCCTAATGACTTATAGGGGTTAGGATAGATAAAAGTTCTCCATGGAATCGAATCTGGATGCGTTTTAACCTGGTAGTAACCAAACTTAAAATTAAAATTACTAAACTAATTGCAACCTTGGATTCTATTTAGTAATTGCTCTTTATTGGGTAGACTATATCCATTATTATGGGTATTATCATAATTTGCATATCTAATTGTATTTGATTTTCTTTTATTTCTATAATATATTGTGTAACACTTATAGTGTATTTTTGATATAAGTAGTTAAATCAGTAATTTGAGTTTTTATATTTTCTAATTCTTTTAATTCTTTATTTTCAGATAAAGGTTTATTATGAAGAATACGATCAGTATTTCTTTTCGAGGAAGTTTATATACGTCACCTAGTGTAGCTTCATTTAGTTTTTTATAATTTATAACCATTTGTCTTTTTCCACGTTTTTGTTCAACTAAATTATTAATATAAAAGGCTGGATGTAATATCCGGTATCTAGTTTACTCGGTACACCGAAATAAATCGGTATTTGAGACTGATGTCATTAAAATCACAAAACAATGAATAATAATTTATGGTGACATCAAATTAATGATGTATGACATTTTTTGGTGGTCACAGGAAATTGTTCGGGCATATGTTTAAAAATCAGTGCAAGAATGACATTTTTGTAAATATTGGACAAGGAGGCTTATATAAGAAGCTAGTTGGAGAATAAGACAAAAAACTTTGTCTTCTTCCTCTCCCATACTCACGACACCTCCATTGAAGCCCCCTTCAAGCTTTTTCAATCCTTGTAACAAGATTTGGAAAGTGAATCAATCCATTTCATCGACATAAAAAGGTAAGCCTCCATTCCAATGCTTAGTTCTACCCATTAAAGCTTAGTTTTTCTCTTCTTTTGTGAAACCCACTTAATGGAAGGTGATGGGTTTGATGTTTTGGTTGATGGATTTATGTTCTTTTATGTCTAATGACTCTTAAACAAGAAGAAATTTCATTTTCATGGTGATTGGAGGGCTAAATCAAAACCTGGGGTTTGAAGGTTAAGATGTCAATGGAGACAGATTCGTAGGTCCTTTTTGTGCATTTTTTTGAGCAGTTTAACGTGTGAATCTGGAGAAACTTAAAACATAGAAGTTGTAGATCCAGATGTCTATTGCCTCCATGATGTTATTCACAATTTTAGGGTGAGTCTAGAAAATGTAAGAGGCCCCGAATTGACACTGGTTCAGAATACCAGCGGGATTGAAACGAAAATTGAAAGTTAATTGTTTGAAGACCTTAGAGTTAGAATTGGATGATGAATTATTCTTACGAAATGCTCCAAAATGTGTTGTTTAAGTTCCATAAAAAGTAAATTTTAATTTGATGATTATTCTGTTAGATATGGCTGAAAAAATGAAGGATGTTGCTAACGTTAGTGACACAAAAGAGAACAGAAACAAGACAAGCTTGTAAAAATCACAATAAATCCAATTTACATCATTTCTGAGCTGTCTCTGGATATGTGATATCTATATGAGTCTATTGAAAATAAAGTTTTGAATCGCCTTAATTGGATGAGAAATGATTAAGTTATAAGGTTTTGAGATAGGAAGGGTCCAACTCATGACTGATTATTAGGGCTGATTGTAAATGGGAGATTTGGATTTCCTTGATGACCGAATTAGAACATGGTCATAAAAGAAAAATTGTGAATTCATGTGTTAGCTAGAGGTTTGGAAAGTTTGAAAAACATTGGGCCTATGTATAAAAAGTTATGCTATCACGAATGGGACTTATGTAGTTTTTTTTATGATATGTGTTAAGAAATGAGGTTTTTGTAAGAATGACTAATATGGGTATATGTAATTTTATGCATGTTACCCAATAGCTTGTGAAAGCAGACAAGGAATAGAACTAGAATTCGTACCTAGTTCTTCTCAAGTTCAAGAAAATTAGAAACGAGATCAGAACTATTGCGATAGTCGAGGTGAGTATAATCATGCTACTATACTTGTGCAGTAATCCTTTTCTTTTATCTTGCAACTTGTTGAATTGTTCTCGAACCATATGACTTATTTGATATATTACTCCATGAAGTTGAGTCTAACATGTTGTATGCCAGACTGACCAGATGATTTCAAATTCTTTGCATCTTTTGGTTCCTCTATTGTGTTAAACCTATTGATTGCGATTCTTTGATGAATCATGCTTCCCTTGTTAGCCATGATGGATAAGTTCGCAAAATACCCAGCTGATAGGGCATATTATCAGACTATGTGCACATAGATAACCCGCCAGTGATTGGTTAGATCTGGGTCCTACCTGGAGAGGGCAAGCCTCCAAGGGCAAGGTTAGGCCGACCTTGTCTAGAATCGGAAAAGGGGAGATATCTCGTACTAGCATGCCTCTGTCTCTTCCTAACAAATTCAGAAAATCAGAACTCAGAAATGAGAAAGCTTAGAATTAGGAATCCTATAGAACCCAGAATCAAGAAAGAAATCAGAATTCAGAAAAAACCCAGAAAAGAAAAGAACCCAGAACCCATAAAAGAATTCAGAAACTAGATTCATGTTTTCTTTGAACAATTCATATTAAGCTTTATCGTTGATACTCATGTGATTGCCGCATTTGATATTACTACCTGTTCATTTATTGATCATATATTGATGCTCAGAATGCCACAGACCATTCTTGTGAAGCTAGCCTTGTGTTACCTAGCCTCACAAGCATGGTAGTATGTTTATATCTCACTGAGTCGTGTTGAAGACTCACCTCTCACTATCACCATTTTAAGGGATTAGCAGATCGGACAAGAGAGAAAATCCAAGCCTTTTTTAGACTCACTTGGATAATCAGACAAGTAATGTTTTTGGCATGATGTTTAGTGCAGATGTTTATAGCTGCTCCATGGTTTGTCATAATCATATGTACATAATACATGTATAGATTTGTTATGTTATTAAGAATGATGTTAGCTGATGATGAGTAGATAATGTATGTGAGAATTGCAGAATGGGATCCTTACTTCTTACAACCAATTAAGCAGGTATATGGGTTAATCAGATAAGCTTATAGGTTATGCTAGATTTTTAGTAGAATATAGAAAAGTTGGGTTTACTACAGGTTTTGGTGGCATTAAGCCTACCAATTCCCTAGTGCCAACATGACCCAAAAAGGCGGGTCGTGTCACTGGAGCGTAATGTTTACTAGTACTTGCTGATATTAATTGTTTAGCTAATAAATCTGATCATTCTGTGATAAACTCTTGTACATCTTGATGAGTATAAGGTATATTGTTTCAAATATTAATTTATTGTGAAGGATGCTTTAGTTTAATTTCAATTAATTGTTGATTATTATTTTTAATTGGATCAAGAGGATTTTCACTACAAACATTTTCTAATAATGTTTCAATTTCAAGTTGAATAGACATATTATTGAGAAGATAGAACTGGAGATAGTCTAACTTTGTAGTTAAGAGTTGTAGTTTTTGATAATATGTAGTATGATAAATAGGAATTTTAAGAATAATTGATTTTTGATTTAGGTCTTGAATTATTGGAGTTTTTAATGTGATGTAATGTAAATATTGGCAAAAAGGATTATATGATTTGAGAAAATTATTTCCTAAAATTAATGGTAACCCTGATTCTTGTTGATAAATGGAAGGTACTGAGAATGTAAAATTTTCTATTATGATATTATTATAATAACTTACATACCAAATAAATTTAAAACTTCCATCAGCTATACGTATTTGTAGTGGTTTTTCTAAATTTTTTTCTAATTAGTCAATAATTGTTTTGAAACAATACAAATAGTTGCTCCAGTGTCTACATATGCATTGATTAATTTATTCTGAATTGTTATCTGAATAAAGGTCGTATTGGGATTCAATTGAGGATTTTGATTCTATTTGCGATTCATAGTGATATATAGAAGAGATAGTAGAGTCTGTATTATAATCAGATTCTATAGGTTATAATTTTTATTGAATTGTTGATTTTAATATATTAGTTTCTCTTTGTAATGTTTAGTGGTATTATTTGAATTCCTACGATTAGGACAAGTATTTGCATAATGTCCTTCTTCCTAACATAACCAACATCTACATGATTTTTCCTTTTGAGGACAATCTTTTTTTTAGGTTTGAATTGTCTATATTTATATCTTCTAAATTGTTTTTAGTAAGCGATAAATGGTCTTCTTTCAAAATAATTTCCAGGGTAACTTTTCCGTTTATAAGTTTTATATGATCTTTTTCTTTTATAGGGTTTTTGTTTGGATTCACATCCGTATTGTTGTGGTACCTCTGCGTATTTAGAGCAACATAATTGGATATCTTTATGTTGTAATGTATGTTTTAGTTTTGATTCAAAGCAATGTTTGGCTGAAATTTCTTGAGTAATATGAATAGCTCCTCCTAAATTGTAGGCGATTGTTCTATATTCTCTTTTTTCTTGAAACTTTGCTTTTACTTTTTGATTCATAGGATATGATAAATTTTGAATAAATATATGAATATAGATTTCTTGTTCAGCTCTAGTTAATTTATAATAATATTTTTTAAATTCATGTATATATTCATCTAAATAACATACATCATATATACGAAAATTGTTTAAATGCCATAAAACTTTAACTCGTTCGGTATTTGTTACTTCTTGTTTATATAAAAGGACATCTTTACCTAAACATTTTTATAAATTTCTCCTGATTTGATTTGGAAAGTTTGTATGTTGCTTACTGCCGTTTGATATAAAGGTGTATTTTTAATTCCATCAGCATTATCTAATAAAAAGTCTTGTACTATTCTGGAAGTTTTATATGTAATAAAATTCCATAATAATTCCTTGTTTTCTAATTTGCCAAATGGTTTTTCAATTTGGATTAATAATTGTAATTTATTTGCCAATTCAATTATTAAATTTTCTGGTGATAATACGCAATCTAAATTTAGTATTCCATTAGGACCTAAAGTTACATGTTTGGGACTATATTCAGTAGGGTATCGACGTACTTTTGATCCTTTTTTATAATATCCATGTTGATTTTAAAAAATCATCAGGTTGCCATTGATATGAATTTTGTTGTTCTTTCTTTCGTTTATCACCACTTCTTTGTTCTCTTTTTACATGTTGTCTTCCTACTTGTTGTTCTCTAGTTTGACTACTTTCAGGTTGATCTGCATCAACATATATTTCTTGATCTGATTCATAACCATAAATAATTTCATCTTCGTCAGTTATTTGATGTATTCTTTTTGTATCTGTTTGTAACATTAGTTTTTATACTAATTGACTAATTTATGCTAATTGAGATTGTATATTTCGTTCAACATCTTCTAATGATTCATCTTCTATTATTTTAGATTCTTTTATTAAGTTTGATTTTAAACAGTCCATGGCCTTACTAATGTATTAGGCCCTGATACCACATTTGGCCTTTCTTCTCTCTTTTCTAATTTCTTCAATAAGTTGTCTAATTTTTGTTCTAAATTTTGTATAACTTCTTTTTGCTGTTTATTTTCCTTAACTAATTGTTGAATTATCTGTACAGTACTTGATTGAACTTTGATTAATTCAGTAATTTGCATATCTAATTGTATTTAATGTTCTTTTATTTCTTTAATATATTGTGTAACACTCATAATGTATTATTGATATAAGTAGTTAAATCAGTAATTTGAGTTTTTATATTTTCTAATTCTTTTAATTCTTTATTTTCAGATAACGGTTTATTATGAAGAATAGGATTAGTAATTTTTACTATTGGTTCAATATTTTGTCCAGGTTTGATAAATCTAATGGGTCTGGATAATCGTAAGGATTGTGATTTCAAAAGGTGGGATGAGTTAGAAGAAGATGCATTGTCTGAAAATGAATGTCTGCGTAAACTGGGGGTGTCTAAGTTAATAGGATATTGAATTGCAGGTAATGTTCTTAGCTTAGTTCTAAAATTAGTTCCTACTTTAGCAACATCAGTAAATAATTGGTCAATGTAAATTTTATCAGTATTTTTGAATTCGATACTATGATGAGAGTTTGTTAATGTATAACTAATTTGATAAGTAATAGAAAATTGATATTTTCCATGAGTCATTAAATCTTTTTTTGTAGAATTTATAAGCTAGAATAATTGTATCATCTAAATTATGTGACTTGAGAGGAATTCCTAATTTTAAAGGAGTATTAATTTAATTTTTCCATATCCTAAATTTCCATTCATTATTCCTATTATTTGATCTTTTAAGTCGTTCATTCTTTTATCGACTATTGCCATTCTTATAGGTGAATCTATACCTTATTGGAATGTAGATTTTAAGAGAATTTGCATAGTAGATAGATGAATATATCCTATTTTCGATCGTTTGTCTTCGAGTATTTTTTGTAATTGTTTTGAAATTTGTTCTTGATCGACTAAATAAATTCGAATATGTCCATTACATTGATCCATTCTAATAGGTGTTTCATGAACGATTTTACCAAAATAAATGATGTTTTTACGATCTAGAAAATGTTTAAAAGGTGAAGTTTGGATGTCTTGTCCGACTTTTAAATTTAGTTGAGCTTTAGCTATTTGTTTTTGTTTTTCATTAGATAATAACGTATTTATATGGAATGTTCCTATTGACTCTGTTAATTCTAAGTTATCTGTCACGATCCGGTACCACATCGGGCCCATGATAACCGCTGCATAAACAGGCTAAGGACACTCATGGTATCCTTAATCCGACTATGCAAGGTTAATTAAATATCTATTCTTCTTTTTTTTTGGAAAATTTGGGCAGCACAACAACTGTGTTTTAAAAATCCCAAAAGCTGCAAATATTTTTAAACACACTTCTATATTCCCATCCAACCACAACTTCAGGACTTTAAAGTCCACTTAAGGCAATCTCAACTCCAGGCAATCTCAACTCAATGCAATTTCAACAACAGTATCAAAAGTTCATACATAAAGCCTTTTATAAACCACAATGCAATCAAAATTTAACTTACAGAGTCATAAAGTGTATCTACATAAACATAGTTCATAAGCCACTAGACAATAAAAGTACAAAATAGGAAACTACGCACATGTGGTAATACCCCGAAAATGTTAAAAGACTGCACGATCCACTCAGAGCTTCAAACTCACTAAATTAACCTGCATGGTTGGAAAGTGGAGGGGGTGAGTATACTAGGTACTCAGTGAGTAGGAAAAACATATATCACAAATAGAATTCAATTCATACCAAGACAGTGTAGGTAACCTATGAAATGAATATATATCACATAAAAATACATAGGCCCAGCCTATGACTCAACATATCCTAGTTAGGAACCATATAGGCCTAGCCTATTAACTTACTCATTCGATGAACACAGGTTCTAGTTCCAGTACACAAAATCATAAAAACCTCATATATATCAATCAAATCTCGATAGGAAAACCATTATTAGAATAAGCCAAAACAATCATGTATGACACCATTAGTGACACGACCCGCCAAAACAATGTGCATGACTCATTCATGTCTAATTAACCCTTATACCTACTTAATAGGTTGTAAGAAGTAAGGATCTAAATCTGCAATTATCGCATACAACATTTACTTATCATCAACATCAACCAACATCATTCTTAATAACATAATATATCCATACATGGTTTATGTGCATATGATTATGACAAACCCATGGAGCAACTGTGAGCATCTGTAACTAACATCATGCTAAAACATATTTCGCTGAGTTTCCAGCCCTTTTTGATTTCTCTCTAGACTGGTCTGCTAATCTCCTGAAATGGTGATAGTGAGGTGTGAGTCTACAACGCGACTCAGTGAGTTATAAACATACTACCTTTCTTATGTACAATGCCTCTAAGAGTAAATAAGTAGTAAATCTCAATTTGCGGCAACGACATGAATCTCAATAATAATTTCAAAACGAATTGCTCAAAGAAAACATAAATCTGGTTCTTAAATTCTTGATTCTTTCTAAAGTATAATTTCTTTCAAAAGTCTAGCTTCTTTCAAAATTATGAGTTTCTTTCAAAACTTTAGTTTCTTTCAAATCTTTAGTTTCTTTCAAAACTCTAGTTTCTTTCAAAACGCTAGTTTCTTTCAAAACGCTAGTTTCTTTTAAAACGCTAGTGTCTTTTAAAACTCTAG
>JANZLX010000212.1:23617327-23639145 GCA_025531955.1 Erythroxylum orinocense
CTGATTACTTTTTAATTTGAATAATTAAAGATTGCTTATGATATAATCTAATTCCGTATATGTGAATGCTAGACGACTGTTAAAAACAGTCACTATTTATATCTTATTAGTTATTCCCCACTAAGCTTTATGCTTAACACGATGGTTTTGCCTCCATGTAGGTTCTAATAAGAAGATTTAAGACTGGAACAAACACAATCACAGTAACCAAAGAAGGATGTGTTTTGTTTTAGAAAATGTTCAGTGTGTTATTGAATTGTACTCAATATGATAAGAAATTTTATATTTTTATATATATGGTTTGTAATATTAATTCAGGATGGATTTAGAAGTTGAGGCATGTATTTTGAAAAGTATAAGGTGTATGATGTATTCTGTTTATTAACTTAACCTATAATGAAATGTAATGTATGTTTGCCTGAGTTTCTTTTAAGGAAGTTTTGGAATGCATTAGTATGATTTACATATGCTTTGTGTGATGTCTGTATATCCTCTCAAGGGGTATTTGGGTGTTACAAATTTGTCCTTATGTTTCTGACTTGAGTGAGCACGTTGATGATAGTTTACTCACTGAGTTCGCAAACTCATCCAAATTGCAACGTTGATTTTCAGGTTCAAGAGAGTTCTAACTTCTAGGACGATCTAATAGAATTATAGTATTGTCATTTTGGGGACAAGAATGGCTTAAAGGTTTGGTCAGTTGATACCTGCAGAGTCTAGATAGATATCTTTTGTTTTAACATTCCATTTCATGACACACTTTGTCTCTAGTGGGAAATTTTTTGTATTGTATGATGTAATAGGATTGAGTTTAAATTGTTGTGTATTGACTGTTTGAATTTGGAATGTTAATGTCATATATAACTAATTATGAATTATGAAAGAAATGAGTATTTGAAATGCTCAAGTTATAATGATGCCTCATACTGTATTAATGTGATTGTCCTAACGTATCATTTCCATAGAGTATCAAATATTCAATGGTATGTTCAGGTGTATTCACTAAGAGAGTGGTATGTTACATTATCTTATAGTCCTCAATAAAAGATGGTAATGATAATTTTACTTTTTATTGTTTTTTGTTTGGACATTTTTTAATCTTAGTGTCTATCTTAGACCATTTTTATTATAAAAAAAAGTGAATAGAATAATGCTATTAACTATTACAATAATTGTTTTACATGAGATGAACTAAGATCTCCTTATCTCAACATATAAGGATGTATGTAGTGATTTCAGGATAATCCTTGTAATTCACCAAAGAAACAAACTTAATCTAGCTATATATTTATTTACTTTTATTGCTTATTTGAAATTAATCACTTTATTTTATTTGTAAAGTTACTTTTGTTATCTTACAATTGCTTAGTGGGACTTATTTAAAAGTGTTAGCCCAAAATTGCAAAGATTTGCAATTTGAATTAAAAGTCAATGTATGAGCGCAGATAAGTGTGAAAAGGATTGGAACACAAATAAATTAACCTATTCCCAAAAAAAGAGAAATAGATTAAAACATAAAAGATTGAATATTTTGATCTTTACTTAATACTACTTAAACCTTCAAGAAAGATATATTATTATTATTATTGAGTTAAATATAATTTTCTATAATTTCTTATTAATTAATTTTTATTTGTTATTATAACTCTTAATAGAACAAATAATTCCATATATTTAGTTTGTCTTGATTATATCAATTTTTTAACAGATTGCAAATTGAGTTTCTAAAAAACCAAATTTCATAGATAAGAATGATTTAGAAAATAATATTGAATAGAAAAGTATTATTATGTCATTTGATCTAATAAGTTTATATAATAATGATGATAAAAATACTCTTAATAATAAGAATTTTGTATCAAATAAAAATTAAGCCTAATGCAATTTTAGTGGACAAGTTACTTAATTAAATTCTAAAATTTCATTTCATTATCTTTTCTTTTAATTGTATTTAATATATATGTTAAATTTTATATATTACACAACATAAATATAAAGCTTTAAATTGTAAATATTTTTATTTTAAAATTTTCGTCTACTTTATTGAGTTCTCCAACATAAACTCTTATTATAATACTATTAAAGAGTATTTAATACTATTAAAAGAGTATTGAAATTTTAAATATTATATATCATAATATATTAAAAGAGTATTTACAACTTTATAAATTTTTAAAAAATATCCAAAATAATATTTAACCGATACTAATATCATATCGTACCAAAAATTAAATCCAATATTAAATATGATAACTTTAAGAATCTTTTAATTGCTAGTTTCGGTTTCAGTGAAATTGCCCTTTCCAATCAATTAAAAGAGAACACTTTTAAATTAATCGAGATTGTTTACTTCAACTTAATAGTATCTTTATAAACCATCAAACTGACCATAAACGATGTGTTCTTTTTATCAAGTTTGCATACAACTACAAGGTGAGAGTCAAACACATCAACATAATAGGCATCAGATACAACTAACGCAAAGGTGTCACATAAGTGCTAGAAATTAAAACCAGAGTCCCAGCGTAAACAGGACAAAAAGATAAACAAAAGCAAATACACCAAGTACCGTCCTTGTGTAAGCCAGCCAAATCAAGACTTGCTCAAACCCTTCAGGCCTCTTCCGGGTATTCTTCTTCTTCATCCTCATACTCTTCCTCATCAGCAGTTGCATCCTGGTATTGTTGGTACTCAGAAACCAGATCATTCATGTTGCTCTCAGCTTCTGTAAACTCCATCTCATCCATACCCTCTCCAGTATACCAGTGCAAGAAAGCCTTCCTACGGAACATGGCAGTGAATTGCTCACTGACCCTCCTAAACATCTCCTGAATTGATGTAGAGTTACCAATGAAAGTGGAAGCCATCTTCAAGCCTGTGGGAGGAATATCACAAACAGTTGACTTGACATTGTTGGGAATCCACTCAACAAAGTACGATGAGTTCTTGTTTTGCACATTGATCATCTGCTCATCAACTTCCTTTGTGCTCATTTTGCCACGAAACATTGCAGATGCTGTTAGATATCTGCCATGCCTAGGATCAGCCGCACACATCATGTTTTTGGCATCCCACATTTGTTGGGTAAGTTCAGGCACAGTGAGAGCACGGTATTGCTGAGACCCACGAGATGTGAGGGGAGCAAAGCCAACCATGAAAAAGTGGAGCCGAGGAAATGGGATGAGGTTCACAGCAAGCTTACGCAGATCTGAGTTCAGCTGCCCAGGAAACCGAAGGCAGCATGTAACACCACTCATGGTGGCTGAAATCAGATGGTTCAGATCCCCAACTGAAAAGGGAAAAAAAAAGAATTCTAGTTAGGGACTTGTAGAACAATGGCATCACAAGAATTGATCTAATGCAAATTAATCCATACAACCTAATGCAAATGAATCCAGCTCCAGTGACGCATGAAAGTGAAATATTATCACAGCTTCCCTGTAATTATTAATATGACAACCCAATTGAAGTCAGCTGTACAAACCAGAGCAAGAATGAAGCACTATATTCACACACAATTAGCCTTTCCTAAAACACTAAAATAACGTTTTCTTAATCAAAAGTTTCAATACTCCGGGGCTTAGTCATCCAATAAAAACAATCACAATGGTTACTGATCAACAAAAGAATTGAATAGAGAAACAAAACTTTAATTTCCATTTCCCCCTACTGTGAATCATTGCAAACCTATTATACACCAAGGGAAGAGCATCTTTGAATCACAAACACAAAAGCCACAGCATAATCAAACGAACCAAATCATCAGAAAACATAAACATCAATCATAAAAAGATAAGTGATGATATTGGATTTTCAGAACTCACAGCTGGGGGTAGTGAGCTTGAGGGTACGGAAACAGATATCATAGAGAGCCTCATTGTCGAGAACCATACACTCATCAGCATTCTCAACGAGTTGGTGAACAGAAAGAGTTGCATTATAAGGCTCAACAACAGTATCGGATACTTTAGGAGAAGGAAACACAGAGAAAGTAAGCATCATTCGATCTGGGTACTCTTCCCTTATCTTGGATATCAATAAAGTCCCCATTCCAGATCCAGTACCTCCGCCCAGTGAGTGACACACTTGAAACCCTGTCAAAGGTAACACAACTTCATTAGAATCATAATCATTTCAAAAAAATAGTCAACATAGTAAACACAGTAAGCATACAACAATTTCCATCCAAACCAACCTTGCAAGCAGTCACAGTTTTCAGCTTCCTTCCTAACAACGTCAAGCACGGAATCAATCAATTCAGCCCCCTCCGTGTAGTGACCTTTTGCCCAATTATTTCCGGCGCCAGACTGCCCGAAGACGAAATTATCCGGTCGAAAAACCTGCCCGTACGGCCCGGATCTAACGCTATCCATTGTACCGGGCTCCAGATCCATGAGGACCGCACGAGGCACAAAGCGACCACAGCTTGCTTCGTTGTAGTACACGTTGACTCTCTCCAGCTGAAGATCCGTGTCGCCGTTGTAGCGACCAGTAGAGTCGATGCCGTGCTCGGCACAGACTACCTCCCAGAACTTGGCTCCGATCTGGTTCCCGCATTGCCCGCCCTGAATGTGCAGGATTTCCCTCATTTTACTGGACGTCTTTTCTTGTTTGTTTCTCGGGAAAGTGGGGGTGAAGAGAGGAATGCGAGCGAATCTGATAGTAAAGTGAGCAAGGGTTTGCTTATGAAGAAAGGAAATGACGGGCTCCGTTACGAGAGGAGCTAACGGACGTTTAGATTTTTGTGGGAACTTGAAATTTGAAATTGGGGTTTTCGTTGTCTGGTCGCGAGTCCATGTGGAACATTTTGCTTTCCAGGAGTAGTTAGCGGTTCTTAGGTAGATTTGTGTAACTTGGGGGTGGAAATTAGAGAAGTGAACCAGTGGAGTCAACAAGTGTCTTCCGAATTACCATAAATTTAGGTCAATTTAGATTTGAAATTATTTTGGATTTCTAACATAGCTTAATTATATAGAAAGTAGAAACTCAGTTTTTTTTTTCCTAAGATAAATTTATTTTATAATAATTAGGCAACTAACTTTTACGGTTTTTAGATAATCATTTCATAAGTCTCTTTTCTTGATCGAATATTCTATTCGGCAATGTAAATAAGGTTTCTTAAATTTATTATTATATAATATTCAATTATTTCAATATTATTTAAATTATTTTATATAAAATATATTCATAATTTATCTGTTAATTCCTACGTACAAAATTTTTATAAAATATTAAACTAATTACTGAAAAATGAAACCTCCAACTACTAAAGTATTACTAGAAATTTAAAAAAAAATTAAAGATAAAATTTTTTAGGATCTAAAGGATTTTCGCTATAGACTTGTTCTATTAAATTTTTATTTTTATTTTGTAAAGTAAGATTATTAAGAAGATAACATTGCAAATAACTTAATTTTTCTGTTATAAGTTGTAGATTAGAAAAAGATTATTATGAAAGAAGATATAACTATCTACAATTTTGTATTAATAATAATGGTTTAATTCCTATTAACCAAAGACTAGACATTGCAATTAATCTTTACCAGTTCTTAAATTTATTCCCACTTTCGCTACGTCATTAAATAATTGGTTGATATGTGTTTTTAAATTCAATACTATGATAAAAATTAGTTAAAGTATAGCTAATTTGATAAGTAATTGAAAAAAGATATTGTCTTATTGTCATTAAATTTTCCCTATAAAATTTATAGGCTATAGTAATTATTTCATCTAAATTTTGTGATTGTAAAGGATTTCTTAATTTAAGGCAGGTATTAAATTTAATTTTTCATAAGCTAAATTTTCATTCATGATTTTAATTAATCACTTGGTCTTTTAAATTAGTCATTCTTTCATCAATTATAGTCATTCTAATAGGAGAATCTATTTTTTCTTGAAAAGTGGATTTTAACAAGATTTGAATTGTAGAAAGATTTATATGTCCAATAACTATTTATAAATTTGATATTGATATGTTAAACTTATGTGAATATTTTCAATAATAATATTATTATAACAACTTACATACCATATAAACTTTACACTACCATCTGCCATTCTAATTTGTAAGGGTTTATTTAATTTTTTCCAGTTTTGTAAAAGGGTTTTAGATGCTACACAAATAGTAGCGCCAGTATTTATATAGGCATTAATTTTTTATTCCGAATAATCATTTAAATAAATGTTGTGCTGAAATTTGGTTGTCATGTTGATATAACGAAGAAATTGTAATTTAGAATAATTTATAAATATTCACTAAATTATAAAATGAATGGCGTAACTTTTACTTCATACGAATAAAAAAAAAAGTTATCAAATTATGGTTTTATTGAGTTACTTACAATTCACAAACTAAATATTTTGAGAAAATTTTATGGACTAATGAGGCCCATATCGTAAAATATTCGAGTGGAAAATGTTGAATTGATACTTCCATAGGAAACCATACGATACGATTAATTTGACCTGAAAAATTATAGTAATGATAATGACCCCACTGCGCTTGTTTTGCTTAATAGGAATTCAAGGTTTGAAATGTCGGAGTCTGCGTTGTAGGTTATGAGTTTAGTCGTAAAGCATTTGTGCACTGTTGTTGATCTCGGAAGTAGGAAGAGAAGCAAGCATTGTCCTTGCAACTTTTTTATTTCTTTCTTTTTTTCCCCTTCCCTTTGGCGTATAGAATATAGATTAGAAGATACTAGCATCCAATCACTTGAAAAGGAAGACTTTGATATTTTAGTGAAACAGAATCCTAAGTTTTTTTTATAGATACTCAATGATACTATCAAGCATGCTCATTAGTGCTTGTGTTGTGGGTGGGACGGAATCTTGCAACCTACTCAAAGGAAGGTAACAGATTGCGTACAGCAAAGGAAATTTGTCTAAAGGGTGGTCGTCCCTAACTAAAAGCTACTAACAGTCACAATTAGGATGTAACACCCCATTATTATAGAGTATATACTCAAATATCCAGAGAATATTCATGAACATATCATATGAGAATGGGGTGTTAGAGCAATTATATTCATTTATTATGACATCATACAGTACACAAGTATTCAAAAGACTAAATGTCCTCATTTAATTCACAAACATAAGCTTACATTGTCATTACATTACAACTCATAATTCATGTATATACAATATGTAACATGTAAGTTTACAACACCATACAAAAGGTTCCAACAAGACTCTTCAATATCAGTTGACCAAACATTTGAGCCATTTTGTCCCCAAAATGTAGGTACTATATTTATACTTTATCACTTTATGAGCTAAAACTCCTTTATACCTGAAATTCAGCGCTGCAATTTTGATGAGTTTGCGAATTCAGTAAGTGAACTATCATCGATATGCTCACTCGAGTTAGGACACAAATATCACAAGTATGTAACCAAATTTACAAGTATATCATATTATCCAACTTTGTACACCACATCATTCAAAATCAAATCTCATATATCGCCTCATATTCCAAAAAGTTTATCATGAACTACAAACAATTTATATAATCACTGGAGAATATTCCAATCGGTCATTTCATCAACATATACACAAATATTGCACATTATTATATCAACTCAATTTAGTCATTCTTTGCAATCATTTACATGATGCATGTAAAGATATATATACAAATGTACATGAGACCTCGCTTTCATTTTTGTTTTGTTGTGATCGAGCACCTATTTAACTATCTCATATCCGTTACAAATACTGGGCTCATTTCATATATTGTCTCATACCTATTATGAATACCAAGCTCATTAATTGTTGAGTTTGTGGCTCTGTGTGCACATTTATAAGCTTTAAGCTCTTTTTCATGTTGGTCACTCCGGTCACAACTCCTTTATCTGATCATGCATATCAATGTAATGAAAATGCATCAAATCCCATATTATGATATTAATAACTTTCATTACATGTGCACAGTCATATAACACATTCACCAGATTAAAGTTCGGCATTCAACATTTAGTTTAGTACAAATTTTTCCCACATTCACATACAATTATTAAGCACTTCCTATACAGTCCTGAATAATGATCTCCTCGGACAATTGATGGTCCGGAATTATCACAATCATACTAATAACAATTCAATTTATAAAAATTAATCAAGAACAATTCAAATCTAGTGAGAAACATCTAGATAAACTCACTACACATACAACTCAAACAAAAACACACATATACTTGAGTTTACAGATCTAAGATGACTCACAGTACGCTCCAATAAGCTATTGTCTTGACGATCTAGCAATGTCTGGGTACTAACGATCGCTTGAGCGTCTATAGTCATGCAATACAAACAGAACTACACATTAGTCAATTTTTCTATCAAATGGGTATTCAATCATGCACATGTATATGCGTCATGTTCAAAGCATGCTCAATTGACTGTTCCTGAGTATGTATCCTTATTCACAAATCTTGCTCATTCATTCATTATATCTTGTACATAACTTATTAATGATTAGTTCAATGCCTTAAGAAATCTCAATTACTATAAAGTCATTCAATCATACATTTATCCATCCCTTCCTAACCCACGATTGTGGGAAGAAGCTATACACCTTCCATGATTGTAGGAAGAAGCTATGCAGCTTCCACGATCATAGGATGGGTGAACAAACAGGTTACCATCCATTTCTTTCAATCTTTTTCTAGATTCTAACACCATTATAATAGTCCATTGATTAAACCTCCATTTTACTTTAAAGCTACTTCATTTCCTCATCAACTTCATCTCCAATTCTAACTCAAAATCATTCAATTAGCAACTCATAAATTACAGTCTTTCAAGCATAAAAAATCAAAACAGAAACTATAATTCACGTTGACACATTTAGTCTTAGTTCTTTCCTATTTCAAGAACACTACACGAATACCTTTCTTTAGCATAAATTCACCTTCATTATACTTCAAAATCCCAACCTAAAATTATCCCTAAAACAACCTATAATTTAGGGTTTTCATACATCAGGAACAAAACCAATTCATTCACCACATTTCAAGCACATCTCATCATCAACCCTACATACAATTCATCTCAATTCAATCACCATGAATGTTATGCTAACATATATCATGATAGATCAATAAATCACTTGTTCAACTCAAAACCTCCTTAATATTCAAGCTAACTATCCCTTTAAATATGCAAGGACACTGTATACTCCAAGAACAAGGTGGGAACACAAGGGTTTCCATTGCAAGGTGAAGGTTACTAAATTTTGGCAAAAAAATCAAGGGTTAGGGAGATTAAGTGAGTGTGTCGTTGGTAAGAGAAAGAAGGAGAAAACATAAGACCAAAACATGGAAGAAGGTGGTCTTGCAAGTGTGTGGTAAAGAGGTGGGACACGTGTCATGCCACTTGTCAAATGAAGAGCCATGTAATGTGTTGTTCTCTCACTACCAATTGTCATTCCATAACTAGTCTAGTTGTCTCATAATCACTAGGCCATTTGTCACCCAATTAAAATGCCGTTTGTGACTCATTTATTCAAGCCATGTGTCACTCTTTCATAGGCCTAGTCAACCTAAATTTCTATGTATCAATTTGTTTTGCCATTTAATATTTTTCCTAGTCTAGATACACATAACACTTCAACAACCACTCAATTGTAACAATAAATTCCCAATTCACAAATTTTAATCCGTCCAAAATAAAATTCAAGACATAATCAGCACACAATCAAGTCATAATCATTTAAAATCTTTCATACCCCAGGATATGTCAAATGAGTGAATATACTATTTTTACAATGTCTCTAAATCATGATTCATGTATACATGCGAATATGATTCATGCAAATGAAATACATTTCATGTATTCTTGTATGACTCAACAGTCTAATACTCTAATCCTCAGTAAGTTTTGGAAACAAGCTATTACATAAGATCTTTATGGTAACAGAAGGGGAAAAAAATTAAGCCTTTCGACCCACCCTTCGTCTTGGCCCTAAATCCACAATAGAGGATCTAAACCCTTTGTCTTGTTCATCATCTTAACATTTATGAGCTTAATCAATGATTATCCTAAAAATTAGAATAGATATTAATGGTGTGTGATAGGTAATGTGTTGGTTGTATAACTTGGCTGAAATTACAAAATGGAACTAATAATTTTATTTGATGCTTAAAATTTTGGTTTAACTACTTCTTATTACTTCTTATTATAAGTAGGTATGCATAAATTTTACTTTTTACATTTTTATTGTAAGTTTTTTATCAAACTACTTCGAAATAATTCAATGCAAGAAATTTGCACGTTCAAACGCAATTTCTGTTATTCATAAGAAAAATTTATTAATAAATATGGATGAAGTAGAGAGAGAGAATATCTTAGTTTCTATTGTTCTAACTTATATCTTGTTGTTTCATCATGGTTTAATGTTTGTTTTTCTCTCTCAGTTGTGTTAGTTTATTTCTGTTGGAATCCAAATGAGATCAAATCATGAGCATAATAGAAGAAAAAAATTTATGGATTTTGAGCAGATCCTGATAATTGTTTAATTGGAATAAAACAGAAATATGAATCATAAGAAATTGTACCTTGTTCGAGTTCCCGTTAAAAATCCCTTGAAACTTTTCCTGATTTGTCAACCACGAGCTGTTCAAACGTCTAACCTCTGATGATATCCAATTTCTCAAGACTCTTTTGAGAGAAAGAAAAGAAGTGTTAGCTTCTTAATGTTCTTCCTATTAATAAAAAAATCATTAGGATTTTTAAATTTTTATTAAAATTAAATTATCTAATTATAATTCTAATTAAAATTAAATTCTAATTATTTTTAATTTTAATTTTAATAAAATCAAATATCTCATATTTGATCCCTAAAGTTTCTAAAACTTTATAAATTAAATTGATTTTTTCTTTCATAAATTGCTCTTTGATGTGTGACCCTTTAGGTTCCTAATATATTAACAATAACTATAAATTACAATTCTAATTCAGAATTAGAATTAGAATTAGTTAAATTAAAACTCCTTTTAATTTATCTTTAATTTTTCAATTAAACAATTTATAATCATAAGTCAAGATTGACGTCTAGCAACATATCATGGCCACCAAAATATCAGGAATGTCAAAGTAGTTTGACTTAACATGTCTATGCATGGTTATGATGTATAATTTAATCATTTCGTCATCCAATATTTCAATTGGACAGAGTATGAATATAGTATTTACTCCTTTAGTCCAATCATGTTCATTCTTGCTAATTAGTAATTGATTTATAATTGAAATTTGAAAACGCCTTTTTAAATGTCAATTCACTCTGGCCAGAGAATTCTATAAATTACTACTAATCAAGGACAATGAAACATTTTCTCTAATTATTTTAGAGTGACGAATCTTTTATTGACTTACTCAACTATCTCCATATGGTTCAAACTGCATCTAATTACTACTGACTGAATTATTCTAAGACGATTCATAAGTAGCATCCAAATACAGTAATTCTCACACAAGATACCTTAGTAATCTCAAGTCTAAGGATCAATTATACAACCATCATTATAAGAAAATCCACACACTCATAAGTAATATCCTATTTAAAATTCTCATAGTCGGATTAGTTCAGTGACTTATTCCCTAATAATCACCCACACATTAGTTTAAGTATCTTCATATTTTAATTTGTGAGATCACTTACTTTCTTCATAAGAACGAAACATGATGTGTGCTAGTTTTACCATTTCAATAATATCCGGTCTAGATGCAGACAATGGTTCTTTGTTGGACTACTATAAATTGATTTCTCTTTCTTCTTTGCTATATTTTTATACTATTGTTTAATTGTGTAATTAAGTCAAAATAAATGACATGCAATTTCTCACGCAATCCTTAATTTTAAAATATATAATTTTAGAATTTTTATAGATTTATTAAAAGTGCTTTCCTTTGTTTTTAATGTTATAAAAACTAAAAATAAATATTTTATTTTTAAGTGCAAAAAACGTGAAAATAGTTACATTGAATAAATAAAATTAGCTTAACAATGGGTTGGGCCAGGGTTGGGCGCACTTCAGCCCAAATCCAACCTAAAATTTTGTGAGATTCGAAGTCAACTTGAAGTTTAATCAAGCATAAAGCTTACGCCAACTCTGATTAAATATTTTTTAATTTTAAAAATTAAAAATAACAACTCTGATTAAATATTTTTAATTTTAAGAATTAAAAATAGGGTTATTTTATTTAAAATATTATCATTTTATTTGAAACATTTAGGTTTCATGATGGGTTGAGCCAGGTAGCCCAACATGAAACCTTGAAATCTAAAAAATACTCGATTTTAATATGTCTAAAGTTATCGGTGCCTCCGAGGATTTAAGATGCACCCTCGTGCTTCTCCTCGCCGCTAAGGAAGACTTCCGGCAACCTCTAACTCTATTGTTTTAGCATTTAATCAAGAGGCACGTGTAGCCCACGCGCCATCGTAAAGTTACCTATTTTGCATAAGAGTGGCAATATTCAATTCGTTCAAAGTGATTCATACAATATTTTCAAAACGTTCATTAGAGTTCATTTGGCCAATACGTATTTCTCCTATTTAGTTATTTTCATCTTCTTTTTATCATGATTTTGAACTAAAAACTTTCAAGGGCCATAACTTTTTAATCATAAGTCAAAACTTAACAAATTATATATCATTAGAAATAAATAATCTTTCAAAAATAAAAACTAAAAAATCTAATTATAAAATCAATATTGGCAGAAAAATATTTTGATAACAAATATATATTCTACCTTTGAATAAAACAAGATATGTTATTTCAGATTATCCAAAAAAAAAGGGAAACTAATCACTATAATCTCTATTATCATAAATATAAGAAGGCATGAATCATATGATCAACATTAATACTTTAAGAACACACACTATTTCACAGTAAAAATTAGGGGTGTCAACGAGCCGGCTCGGGCTAAGCTTGGCTATCGCTGGCCTATGGCCCACCAGGCTACGATCATCCTATCAGGTCTCAATCCGCCCGGACGTTTAATATATTATTTAAATGCTTATATATTTATTTTAAGAAAATTTGAAACATTTATAAATTATAGCATCATCATTTATAGTAAAGTGTAAGATGAAATTACCTATAAATTATACAAAAATATTTATTTAAAATTAAATATATAAAATACAAACTAACATATATTTATTTAAAATATGTAGCAATGATAATGTTGTCATAATTATTCCCTACAAACAAGAGAATTTAATTTTAATTTTGTAATTTTATTATAACAATCAATTACAATGGAGACATGGGATTCGGTGGAGGGTGGGAGATGGGGCTTCAATTAAAGTATTTACAGACCCATGGATTCCTGACAAACTATTTTTACGTTCAACCCTCTTTCAATTTGGATGTCGGTAATATTAGGGTGTGTGACCTGATTAAGGAAGATGGCTTGGGGTGGGACAAACAACTGTTGGAAGGTATGATTAATCCTTTGGATGTGGGTCGAGTTTCCAAGATCCCAATTGCTATCTCAAAACCTCCGGATCAATTAATCTGGCATTTTAGCTTGGATGGTTCTTATTCGGTTAAATCTAGTTATCGAATGGCTCTTGCTTTGTTCAATGATATTGCCAACACGTTCATAGAGGGCCCATGGACACGTTTGTGGAATCTGGACATTCCTCCTAAGATCAAGGACTTCATTTGGCGTTGTCTCCGTGACTTTCTTCCATATAAGGATCAGCTCCGACGTAAGGGCATCCTGATTGATAACGTCTGTGATGTTTGTGGGCAGGTCGAAGATTTGAATCATGTGTTGGTGGACTGCTCAATAGCTAGAGCAGTGTGGTTGTCAATGGGTTTGCATCGGCCAAGCATTAGGATTGAAACTGTCATATTGCACGGATTATCAAATCAGCCGCCTCCTCACTTTGATCGCCTGTTGACGATGTTATGGAGCGCCTGGTATCATCGTAACTTGAGGGTGTGGCAAAGCAAGCCCAGTCAGCCTAGGATGGTCGTTTCTTTTGTTGATAGTTTCCTCAGAGATTGGCACGGTGTAAGGGAGATGTTTGCGAGAGCCAGCACCAATAACAAAACTCCTAGAGCTATTTCTTCTACTTGGGTTAGACCTCCGGTAGGCTTTCTGAAGTGTAATGTGGATGCGGCGGTGTTTAACGACAAGAATGCCACGGGGTTTGCCGCAGTGTTGAGGGATGACCGAGGGTGCTTTGTGGTTGCTCTTTCAGGCCATTTTCCTTTTCTACTTGACCCAGCTCTTGTCGAAATCATGTCTATCAGGGAAGCACTTTCTTGGTTAAAAGATCAACAATGTGATAAAGTTATAGTGGAATCTGACTGTTTGACAGCTAATCAAACAATTTTAGCTTCTTCTTCTTGTCGTTCTGAGATTGGAATTATGGCCCTTGATTGTCTATCAATCAAGCGTCATTTCCTTCATTTGTCCTTCCAATGGACACGTAGGATTGCCAATAAGGCGGCTCACTCGTTAGCTAGGGTAGCCTTATTACATGCAAACCCACATCACTAAAGTGTTTTTCCGTCTCGTTTAGCTTCCATTTTACAGTCTGATTGTTCTTCTTCTCCTGTTGTAGAGGGTGTACGGCTAGTAGGTTCCAGGTGTACAGGATAAGCCTGTTGGCTTGGGTTAGTTTTTAGGCCTTCCCTCTCCATGTTCTGTTTGTGTTAGTAATGTTTACTTTCAAAAAAAAAACAATCAATTACAATGTAAATGTAAAAAAGTTATTATCTAAGTACGATGAATTTATTTTAAATATTATTTTTAAGTGTTTAATAAATTATTATATTTCTTTTTAATATGATTTTTAAAAAAATAAGTTTATTAAGTTTATTATATAATATTTTCAAACTTTTAATGTTTTTATAAATTATGAATAAAACCCTTAATTGATGTAGTAGTTGTACTTTTAGTTATTGTTGATTTTTTTTTACTTTTATAGTTGTATAAATATTTTGTCTTTTTCATATAATATCTATTATTAAATAATCATTGTAAAATTTTATATTTTTATCACACATATTAAAAGAAATTAATTAATATCATGATTAATCTTAACGCATTTAAACTTTTTTATTTTATTTTTCATATATACACAAAATATACATTACACATATATGTATTTATATTAATCTTAAAATGAATTAATCGCTTTATTAATACTAATGTATCAATTCCAAAACAATATATAAGTAATTGAGTTATAAAAACAAGCACGTATAATATATTATATTGAAAATAGCTATTATTTTATTAAAACTAGAATATATTTTATAAATACTTTTGATATGTTTTTATAAATTATTGTTTTTAATACTTTTGAAATAGTTATTTTACTTTTTTTAAAATCATTATATTCTAATTAATCTAAATTTATATTCACAATTTTTTCTCGTTTCTAAATTATAATATTAAAAGATTTATTCCTAAGTCATTATAATTAAAAGTTTCTTAAGAGTAATTCTTTACTCGAAACCATGATATAAGTTTTACTTTAAATGCTTCTCATTCTTAGAATGTTATCAGCATACCATATTTCATAAAATTTATTAAATTTCCAACTTTTTTCTTTTTAATATATATATTATGTCACAACTTAAAATTATAATAACATATAATTATGATATAATAAAGTTATTAATTTTATCAAATATTAAATTACAAAATATTTATATCTTTAAATATTAAACCACTTAACATTTCATTTGAATAAAACTATAAGTTATTAAATGAAAGTGTAACTTCACTAGCTTCTTAATGTTTTAAGTAATACTTCAGGTATAATGAGCTAAATATGAACACAATTTGTGTTAAAAGTCATTAAGTCAGGTTTAGATTGAAGGGTGCTATATAGATTTGCATATCACTAATGAGAAAATACATTTTGAAATTAAAACCTTGAGATGTATTTATTGGTATGATTAACTAGGAATTTTAATTCAATTGATTAAAAATTTTATGAAAAGTCATTAAGTTAATAGTTTTAATTAAGAATTTCAATTCAATTAATTACAAGTTTTAAATTTACTTAAATAATTTATTAAGTATTATATCAGAGAATTGATAAAAATAAATTCATTTACTATAGAAAATTTTGGAATTATTATCTAAATCATTTTACAAGAAATTATACAATTTACAAAATTAAGATAATATCATGCTAGATAGACAAGAGAGTGGAGACTAAGAGAACATCATCTAATTGACTAATTGTACATGTTGGTAAGATCTTTAACAATTTGGATCTAATCATCGATATGTACAAACATTATATTTAGCAATATAATATTAAAATACAAAGAATATTTAGTAATGTAATATTAAATAAAAAGAAAATAAAAATACCTTCATCTTCATATATTTGATCAAAATAACCTTTAATTGGTCGATTAATTTCACTAGTCCTCTCTGCATTAATACATGTGGCTGAAAAAATAAAAAACACAATATTGAGTATGATAATATAAAGATAGATAAAATAAATATATTAAAAAGAAAAGAATTTACCACCAATATCTTCATTATTTTACCAACTTTGAGCACACATAAGGGCTTCCATAGTGCGATAATGAAGTCAACCACGATGAGGAGTAATGGCCCGACCACTAGTACTAAATACAAACCCTGAAATAATAATGGATGATGGAATAGCTAACAAGTCATGTGCAATTTTTTGCAATATCGGATAATTCTATTCAGACGTCTTCCATCATGAAAATATATTGAACGACCCATCTTCAGTTTTAGGAAAGAGAATTTATCAATAATGGGTCAGAAGAAAAGGTTGAACTTAAAACTAAAGTTTGAGTTGAACTGCCTGCATCTCGATCATGAGTTTGTTGCATTATGACTTCATAATCATGAAAAAATTGATACCATAATTGTTTCATGGTATGTAGATGCTCTTGAGCTCCACTACTGTACAATGCATTATAAATATATTCAACCCCGTCCACCTTGTATCTCGGGTCCAACATATATAATACTGCAACAATATCTCCAACCTTAGACCAATAAGAATTAAAATTCTCTTCCATCTGCTCCGCCATAGTCCGAATCACTACATTGGAGTTAAACATCCACAATGATAAAACATGCTTTATGTTAGACATAGTGCTAAAGATACAGTTCGAAGTTAGATATTTTATTCCTAAGAATAATTTAGTCCAATTATTGAATAATTTCAACTTCAAACAAAGTTCTCTAGCCAAGTCCTGTTGATCCTCTGATGGTATATACTGAGAATACCTTTCGACTAGTCTAATAAATAGCTGAGCATATGGGATTGCCGACTCCAGCATCTCAAAGGCTAAGTTCTATCTAGTAGGACAATCCAAAACCAACTTCTTTGAATTTGGAATGCATAAAATTTGTGCACCATCTTCAAAAGTTTAAACTCTTTTAGGGGTTGCACTCCAGTATAAAATACTATTCCAAATACACTCTATTGCTTCCTTTATCTTCTCCAACTCATCCTTCACAATCAAGTTAAGAATATGCATAAAACAACGCTTATGAAATAACTTACTTCCAACAATAAGGTCCTAACCCGCATCTTACCCTTTAACTTTTGAATCATAGCATCATTTGTGCTACAATTATTGACTGTGATGGAGGATACTTTGTCGTCGATGTTCAAATCTATCAAACAGTCTTTTAACACATTTGCCAATTTTTCACTTGCATTCGATGTCGGCACATAAATGAGCCTATCATGAAAAAGCATACCAACATGAATCATAAATTCATACCATAATGAAAAAAGTAAATTATAACAATATTAAAGAATCTAAATTACCTCTTTAAAAAAAATAATATAAATTACCTCACAAGCCTATTTCATAACTTTCAATCATTATCAATATAATGTGTCGTCATCGCCATTTAACCCTTCTTTTGGTTATCAATTGTCCACATGTTCGTTGTTATGGTAATTCGTCCTTGAACACTCAACAATGCTCTTAATGTTTCTCTCTTCTTTTCCTCATAAATTTTGACAATATCATTCCTCAATGTATTCTGACTTGGAGCCTTGAAAGTCAGATGGAGTGAATTAAGAAATATCCTAAATCAATTGCTTTCAACCATAGATAATGGTTGTTCATTTCCAATAATCATATTAGCCATCAAAATTCTTGATTTATGGTTGTTAAAATTTATTATAGTCATTTCATTTTTTCCTTTGATAAGTTTAGGGCTAAAAAATGTTTGACCTCCTAAAACCATCTTCCTTCTAGTGTATGATTCCATATGTCTCTTTAAATGAGACGTTCCACCTTTCGAACCTCTTGAATACAACTTTTAACAATAGTCGCAATCAGCTTTTTCAATTCTATCAGTCGATGTAGTATTCTTAAGGTGATTCCAAACTTCACTTTTATATTGACTAACTTGATTTTTAATTGAACTTTTATCGTCACTTAGTGTCGGAATAGAAGTTTCCACTTATACCTTTGGTATTGGATCAGAACTCTCAACTGAAGGAATATGCCATCGATCTGACAAAAAACATATAAATACTTGAGGTTAGGAAATGTTCATGAAAATCAAAGAATGTTTAAACTTTAAATATACTAGAGTTTTAGGACTTGCATGTCAGAATAAAAGAACTAAGAAAATAATGTGGAAGAAGTTATATCTACTCTTAGTTCAAAATTCATCATCCTATTATTTCCAAAAGTTTTCTTATCATTCTTGTTTGTAAACAAAATCATATACAAGTAATGTATAATGAGAATTCTTTCTATGTGTGCGTAATTTTTCTAATATATATATGCTTAATGATGTTTTAAATATTATGTAATCTATTTTTTCTTCTTATGCTTCTAATACAGTCTACAAGTTTCCTGATCAAAGGTATTGAAAAAGTCCAACCTGTTTGAAGGAGTCCTATAAAAGATTTCATGTACGCTACTTCTTGTTAGTTTCACTTTTATTTTCCTTTCCTATATCTTATGTAATTTGACACTTTACACCTAAGAGCTAGAGAAATTGAGATATAGACTAGAAATGGAGTTCAATTACATACTTTAACTTGTATGTATATATATATACATACCCCTTGGATGCTTAAACTTTTCTAACTTGTTCGTTCAACCTACAAAGAAACTATGAAATGGGTATAATAGACTTCTACTAAGGAAAAGATGAGAGAAAGGTGATTGAATGGAAAATTCTTATACCTATTCTACTTGCAACAACGAAAATTTGGGAGGTTGGGGGTTTTCGCAAGCTGGTGTGGATACTTGCTAGAAGTTACCTTAAAGGCTCAGATATATATTGTCGTCTAGAATAGCTAATATAAGCACATAATGTTAATTATAGCGCTAATAAATAGAAAGGGGGTGGCAAATTTTGTTGTTGCTACAAGTAGTAATGCAATATAGACTCCCAATACTTTTTTTCAACCTCAAATGGAAGCAACACCAAAGTTGCAAAAATGGAAGAAATATAAACTCTCAACCAATCACAGCACTAGAAAGCGCTAGTTTATTTTTCATTGGAGCACTTGACTTGTTGTAATCATAGTTTTCTTTTCACTAATCCTACTGAAATCCAAAATTGATAGCAAACCACATTCAAATGAAATCTCAAAGCAGGCGCCAACTGAATGTCTTCGCAATGGGATAAACTTGATTCTATCACAGTGGGCTCAGTGTCCAAGCTTTAACGCAAACATCCTCTCCAGAACTTACCACACTGTGTTCATCTGTGAAAGCTAACCCGTAAACACCACTAAGGTGAGCTCCTTTTATGGTCATCTGATTAGAGGCTAGCTTGTTTGATCATTTCATAATAATAGTTTTAAACTTTCAATCATGGCTATAAACTATATAATGAATAAGTATTAAGAAAAAAAATAGAGATTCTCATAATCACTAATATTGCTTAGATTACCTTTTCACACAATAAATTGTTTATTACCCATCTATATACTTGACATTTTCTATCAAAAGGATAATAAATTTTTTTTGTTAGAAACAATGCAATGTTGAAACCATAACCTTAAAAATATTGCAAAAAACAAGAATCACAACTATAGCTTTAGACATCAAAACCATGATGAGCAATAAAATGATTTACTAATGGAGTCTATAGTTATTCTCATAGCTGTAGTAGATGAGATAGGGAACTGATTTATAATGGAGGTAATAGATCATAACTCTCTATTGTATAGTTCGAGTTGTAACCTATAAGATGTAGATTTAGTCTGTAAACTTTTAGCTCTTTGAGCATGTAATACTAAAATTTATATAATATATAGATGTATTACCGAAGTTTATATAAAAGAACAAATGTGCAAAATAATCTTATAAATTTATAACATTAACCATCTTTTTTCGATTAACTTTCATTTTGAAAAGGGAGTACATATCACTTTAGTTACTCAAGAAAAATCTAAATAAAATTGAATATAATATAAAGAAAATGACAAAGAATAATCTAAAGTTGGAATGTTATTCAAGAATGGTGGGTATTAATGACAACCATCTACTACCCAACTTCAACAATAAAGGCCACAGAAAGTTTGAACTAACAAGGAACATTACTTCTCTTTTCCGTCATTGATCCAGGCATAGGCAATCCCAAATGCATTGGAGTCATTAAACATTGATCCACATATCAAAATACAATTAAGAGAACAACAGTGTGAAAAGGAAGGATAAAAAACTATAGTTGATATTTGAAACTAAAACTTATATAAAAACAACTAACAAGAACAATCTTTGCGGCTTTTCATCAAACACATTACAAGCAACATCCCATATTCCCAATATTAACATACAAAGTTCTCAAATTAGCCACATTTGTTCTGAAAACAACTAAATTGTCCAAGAGAGAATGATAGATTACCTTATTAAGTGCGTTAGACTGTTCACCATTGGTTGTTTGAGTGTTAGTGACTTCGATAGTTCGACGTGCACACGAAAGTGATGATAAAAAAAGAATAACGAAGGAAGAATAAGAAACAAAAAAGAAGAATAGAGAAGTAAAAGCAACTAGGTGAGGGGTCAGGGTCGGGGATGAAGGGAGATGGATGGAGGCAGTGCCGAGGCTGAGGGGTGAGCATCGAGCGAGACTGCGAGAGTAAGGGAGGAGGCTGGGTTGCTGGCAATGGCGTTCGTTAATCAAAGGCAAAAAGACGTCATTTTTACTTGCAACAAAACGACGTCGTTTTGTTTTATCTTTTATTAATTATCTTATAAATTAAATGACGACATTTTACTCTTAAAGCAAAACAACGTTGTTTTGTTGATGAAAGAAATATTTTTAATATAAACAAAACAACATCGTTTTGTTTGGATCACTGTGCGGGCCATGGGCCACGGGCCGAGCTGTGGCCCGAGCCACACCGGGTCTGTCACCTGCAACCCGTGGCCCGTTACCCACTGATCGTGGCTCGAACTGATTTTTTTGGGCCATACATGTTAAAGAAGTGCTCTAAAGGCAATCACCTTTAACACTTATTGTACAAATCATTTTATTATTAATAAAGACATTTTTCATTATTTCGATGTTCATATGTTTATGGATTTGATGTTGATCTTAAATTAATTTAATGAAATCCTTGATACAAAACATAACATGGAGGAAATTATAATAATGAGATTCCTATCATGTATAATTATGTTAGTATCTAAACTTTCCCTAGTCATAGGATTAATGAGATGAGATATTATTAATCCAGATAAACTAGCGCATGTTAAACTCCTTAATTAGATCAAACAATAGATCTCATAAGTTGTAGACATGAGTTGTTTAGAGTTAACATGTGGATGCTTACTAAGGGTAGTAAGTACATTGGA
>JANZLX010000212.1:23752463-23767397 GCA_025531955.1 Erythroxylum orinocense
CAGTAACATGCTCAGTTAGTGAATGCAATGAAACCTATCAGTCTGACTCAATATTACCAGAATACCCTTGCTACAGTAACGGGATGTTACAATTTTATAATTCTTTTATAAAAAATACATACTTAAAAATATGAACAGCTTAGAAATAAAGAATGCCTTGAATTTGACAAACTAGATTGTCTCATTATTTTTTCGAATTTTTCACCATCAGCCCAAGCCTTTCTATGTGAATTTTTGATGATCCAAAAATTTCCTCCCTTATCATTTCCATATCCCATGATCATAACAACATGAAATTTTGTTTTTTTTTGTCATCAGGACCAGGTCAAGCATATATCACCCCCTATGTTAAGTGACCGTTTCACCACAATAGCTTAAGCTGTTGTGTGAGGCCAACTTAATTAGTTTTATATATTCACTAATATATGCTTCGATTTAATTACATGAAAAGAATGATTATTCAGTTTTTGTTCTTCATATTTATCTCAAACTCACTTTTATCATTATTTGGTTGCATGTTTATGTTTATGAGCTATGCGTTTCTTACATATAATGCGATTAAAAATATCTCCTTAACTTAGGCCCATGCTCTGAGAAACAAACTACTGTAAATTTTACATATTTTTTTACACGTTACATATGAATGTCATGAATGGTTAATTTTCACTTGTTTACACATGAATGTCATGAATGGTTTCCATTGTGGTAGGCTATGGTGAATCTTGTCATCCATGGATATACTAGAGAGGCTGGTGTGAGGAATCTGGAAAGAAATTTGGCTTCCTTAGCTCGTGCTGCAGCTGTAATAGTTGCAGAACAAGAACAAGCTACTCCATTGAGTAAAGATATGCATCGAATTACTTCCCCATTGTTGGAGAATAGACTTGCTGGTGGGGCTGAGGTGGAAATGGAAGTCATTCCCATGGGTGAACACACTCATGAAATCTCCAGCACATTTAGGGTTCGTTCACCTCTAATTGTTGATGAAGCAATGCTGGAGAAAGTGTTGGGGGTAAGTATTCTCATGTTTAATTATTTTTTCCCTTAAATAGAATGCCTTGAATTGGTCAGCAAGATTTTTATTGGGTTGTTTTTGTTGTAGTGGACTGCTTTGAATTTGCATTAACACATCTCAATGTTTTTGAAACAAGAACGAATGGTGCATGGTTAAGACTTGTACTTAATTATCAATTATCTTTGTCTTTCTGGAACTTAATTACGAGGATATGTTTACTGTTGAAACACTTAGATGATGACTCATCTGATTGTCACAATGTTTGGCTTAGATATGCTTGCAGAAATGAAAATCCTTAGGTCGTAATTAATTTATCATTGTATTGAGAAAAAGAAAAAGCACTTTTAGTTAATCAAAATGTGGTGAGAGCTTTTTGATTGCTTTAAACGTGCCTTATCTAGTGTAGACTTTGTCTTTAGAACTGATTTAACCAGAAATTAAGTTTTAGTGCTTCAGAATGGAGCTCTAAACTGGTTCTATTTGAGAAAAGCTCCTTGGGGATGCTACAATCATGATATCATCTTTATGTTGAAGGGATGCTTTATTTTTTGGAAACGAGGGGTACTTGTTCTTGTAAAGAACTAGATTGAAGAGCCACCTAAAGTCAATGCTGCATAAAAGGGATAAGTTGGGTATAGAGTTACTATTGGGCCTTCTTAGCATATGTGAAGCAAAATTTGTAAACCTATGCTTTTAGTATTATTGATATTATAGAAATAATCAGCTAATTATCTCTAAAGGTAATTAGCCAATTCTCTTTATATAATTAGTTGAGTTTTTAGTAGTTAGAGAATAAATATTCTTCTAATTTAAGGAAGTAACTACAGCTGTATTGTTCTATATATTCCTTGTACTATTTACAGAAAAATTAAGGAAGAATTATTTTGTCTTTTTTCTTCATGATATCAGAGTCACAACTCTTCTACAATATTTTTTCCTTCGTTCAAATCAGTCCTAAATGGACTATCGCTTAGCGATGACTAGCCAACGGACAAACTCCTCATCCTCCAATGATGATTTCAACAGTTCAAGTGTGACTAATCCCGATGTTATGATAGTAACTACAACGTAACTGGGATCTTCTTGGCTCAAATTTACCTTTTCAATTGATGAATCACAGATTGAATGGTTAGAATTACCTGGAATGGTTGCAAACAATAAAGTTTGCCATTGATGGTAAAGGAAAATTTGGGTGTTTGTCTAGAATGACAGTAAGGGCGGCTTTGGATAGTCCAAATATGGCAATATGGAAGTCCAAAAATTCATTGATGACAGCTAGGTCGATTCCATGGAACCTGCAATCGAAAAACCTTAGATGTTTTTGCCAATAGCTAATAATATATATGATGCGGTTCGAGAGATGTATTCTGATATTGAAATTTCTCAAAATTTTGAGCTAGAAAGGAAGCTATGGAAGGCCAAGCAAGGAGACTATGACGTTACATAATTTTATAACGAACTTGTAACTTTGTAGCAGAAATTGGCCTTATGTTGTAGTGATGTTTGGGACTGTCTGAATGACAGTGTTTGACATAAAAAAGAAAGAAAATGATGTAGGTATGTTTGATCGATGGTATCATGGCATCGATAAGCCATGACAGGACCACGGAGTTGTCTATCTCCCACTATTGCGCAACTTGCGAGTTAATTGGGTCTGGAACGTTTCCATCTTTGACGATAAAGCTTAGCTTCCCGCATCCTCCAATGGCGAGTTTCATAGCCCACTCTCGATAGTTTGTTCCATTCAGTTTGTCGGAGATGATGACAACTGATGCTCTTTCAAGACCAGAGGTCATTGACGACTAACCTCCAGTCTGGTTTGGATTTGCCGTGGAGGATTCCTCAAGATTGGAAGCCGTTTCTTGACTTGCTAGGGTTGACTCCTCGATTTCACTGTCTCTTGCACGTGGCTCTGATACCCTATGAATAAGAACTATTTTGCTCTATATTATATCTCTTAGAGACTGTAGTACATATATACATTTATAGAATACGGAATAGGATAGAGTAATCCTAAGATAATGTTTATCCCTAAGATAATGCTATCTAATATAATCTGATTGTAATTAGATTATCACAATATTTTGTGATAATACCGTATCTTGACCACAATTTTAGAGGAGGAAGAGACCTCCACGTTGGGGTTTTTGTTGGTAATAGATTCAACCATCTGTTTTCCAGAAGGCACTATTGGCAATGAAGGCCAAGTAAGTGTTAGAAAAAAAAAAAGAAACCAGGAGTTACAGTGTCCGTGGCTCTAATATCATGAAGAAAGAAGTAATCTTTTTTCTTATTTTTCACAAGTGCCTTTGAATGTATACTTGAGTCCTAACTTAATTTAGGTAGCTAAAATATTTCCTATTTATAGCAACATCCCCTATTTACAGCAATTTCCTAAAGTAAATATCCATGGTATCCTCTTGTTTCCTATTTTATGATTATGAAATAATTTCGCCTAAATCACTGTTCTGATTTTCATCACTTTTTCACCTGTTACTAAGTTAAATACTGTGAGAGTGTTACTTTCTATTGTAGTTAATCTAGATTGGACTCTACATCAATTGGATGTAAAAATGCCTTCCTAAATATAGATTTAGAAGAAGTGTATATGAAGCCGCCCCCAGGATTTATTGAAAGCTTCGGAAGAAAGATATGCAAACTAAAAAAATCTTTATATGGGCTGAAACAATCACCAAGGGCTTGGTTTGAAAGATTCACAAGATTTGTGGTCTCGAGGTTTCTTACAGCGGCAGTCTGATCATACTATATTCATAAAAACTTCTACAAAAGGAAGGACTATAATTCTAATTGTTTATGTAGATGACATTATCCTCACTAGTGATAATTTTGAGGAAATTGAAATTCTTAAAAGGAATCTCTCGAAGGAGTTTGAAATCAAAGGCATGAGGTATCTTAGGTATTTCCTAGGGATGGAAATTGCTAGACCTAAGAATGACATAGTAGTCACGCAACTGAAGTATATCATGGACCTTTTAGAAGCAACTGGGATGAGTGATTGTAAACCATAAGATAATTCAACTCAAAGCTGGGTGAAGTTACAATAGATACAGGTCGATGTCAACGAATGGTAGGAAAGCTAATCTATTTGTCTCACACCAGATTAGATATTTCCTTTGCTATCAGTGTGGTAAGCTAATTTATGCATACTCGCTTTGGAGAACACTTGGAGGTGGTTTACAAAATCTTAAGATACTAATACGACACCTCCAACACATGAGGATCACATGGGCCAAGATTTAGTCAATCAATAGTTTGATCCCATTACGCACATCTAGCAGTTATCCCATTATTTTAGCTATTCTATTATTTTACCGATTAGGTATAATCTTTTATTACGATTAGGAGTCTTATCTTTTATTACAATTAGGAGTCTATCTTTTATTGTGATTAGGAGTCTTATCTTTTATTACGATTAGGAGTCTATCTTTTATTACGATTACGAGTCTATCTTTTATTGCGATTAGGAGTCTAGCATTATAAATATTTGATAGTTTTTTTTCCTTTGTTTTGGAGTTTAGTGCTCTCAAATTTATCAATAAAGTTCTATTATTCAGTTACTTCTATTTTCCTTCTTTTCTGGTTCCTATCAAATACTTAAAGGGAACCCCATGGAAAGGATTATTCTTCAAGAAAAGTAATCAAAGGAAAGTTGAAGTCTACATTGATGCAGACTGGGTGGGGTCTCTTACTAACAAAAGATAAACTTTTGGGTATTTTCACATATTTGTTGGGAAATCTAATAACGTGGAAGAGTAAAAATCAAAATGTGGTAGCTAGAAGTAGTGCGGAGGAAAAATATAAGGCGATGACTTAAGGAATTTGTGAAATAAATTGACTTAAAAGAGTAATGGAAGAACTTAAGAAATAAAGTTGTTTTGTGATAACAAAGCAGCTGTCAGCTAACAATCTAATTCAACGTGATCGGACGAAGCATGTAATGATTGACAGACATTTTATAAAAGAAAAACTTTAAAGTGGACTCATTTGCATACCATTTGTACCTACATCACATGTTGTTAATGTCTTCACCAAAGGGCTACCAAGACAGAATTTTGAATTCTTTGAATATCTATGCACCAACTTGAAGGGGAGTGTTGATGTTATAGAAATAATCAGCTAATTTTCTCTAGAGATAATTAGCTGATTCTCTTTAGATAATTAGTTGATATTCTATTAGTTAGAGAATAAATATATTCTTTTAATTTAAGGACGTAATTAGGGTTGTATTGTCCTATATATTCCTTATACTATTCACATAAAAATTAAGGAGTAATTATTTTGTCTTCTTTCTTTAGGTATCTGTTTTCTGGATCTCAATAGATGATTATCATGTTTTTCTGGTGCCAAATCATAAACAAGTGTACCGTAAATTAAATTCTTTTGTTTTTCCACTCAATGAAGCACCTCCCAAATTTTAATTGATTTGAAGTCTTGATCGCCTGTTTCATAGTGCAGCCTCCAAGGTATGATGACAGAGAAGCAGCAGATAGAGTTGCAACTCCAGGTGTATCAGTTGGGCTTGTTTGGACTTCCTTTGGAGGAGAGGTTCAATTTGTGGAGGCTACAGCAATGGCAGGAAAGGGTGACTTGCATCTCACAGGGCAACTGGGTGATGTCATCAAGGAATCAGCACAAATAGCACTGACTTGGGTAATTTGTAATCTACAAGAATGGTGTTCCAACAAATAAAAATATTTGATTCATATTTATGATCGTGTAATGATTCTGTTTTGTGCATTTTGCATTATATAAAATTCATATTCAATTAATTTGGGACAAAAAACTTGTTATTAAGTTTCTTAAAAATTTAGAGTTGGTAATTTTGTCTAGTATAGCATTCATGTTTTGTATCTATTGTTCAAAGGTGTTTACAGATCTGTTGAAATTGAGTGTAGTCTTCTTTAATTTTGTGAAGTTCCATCTATATTTCTCATTTTCTTTCCAAGAAATGAAATACAAATTTTCTTGTTGAAACTCTACTTTTTATTTCAATAATAGACTTACTTTTTCAATCCTGAATGTCTTATTTCTCTTGATTGCTTCTTTGGCCAATTTTTGAAGTTCTGCTATGTGTAGGTATTTCAAATGGAAGCTGCAAAATTCACTCGTAATGTAAAACCATTCTAAGAAAGCATCTTATTGTACTTACGGATGGTCTGTCTATAGATACTAACAGCTTTGAGTTTCACCATGATTACAGGTCCGAGCTAGGGCAACTGATCTTAAGTTGGCTGCTGCTGAGGGGATCAATCTTCTTGAGGGTCGTGACATTCACATACATTTCCCTGCTGGGGCTGTTCCTAAGGATGGGCCCTCTGCTGGTGTAACATTAGTAACCGCTCTAGTTTCATTGTTTAGTCAGAAAAGAATGAGGGCAGATACAGCAATGACTGGAGAAATGACTTTGAGAGGACTTGTACTTCCTGTTGGAGGCATAAAGGAGAAGGTACACATGCTTGATCTCTCACTTTCTTCGATATACAAAAAGATGGACTTGCCTTGTTTTCTATATTACTTCTGAATATTTTTGTTAATATAATCAATTTTTAACTGTTTGGTCTGAAATTCATGCCAATTGCTATTGGGAATCTCTTATTTGATGCTCTTGAAATTGGAGATTTACTAGTGATTTTACATGTTTAATGTAATAGATCAAGTCATGTTTGTAAGTTTCCTTTCTTTCTTTTTAATTTTTTCCTGACATGCCACATGCTTGAAGTTTTATTTGTGTTCTTTATTTACTTGCAGCTGTCATTGCATTATTAATTAGTTCCTAAAACAAGTGATCATCACTGATTTTTGCTCATGGAGTTGAGATTTGAAATCTTTTTTCTATATTAGCTTGATAAAGTTGAGCCCTTTCGGAATGTGACATTGATTTGTCATAAATCAACCCATTTAGCTTGGTCATTACTGTTGTCAATCTAATATACATCTTCTTTTTTGCCATATATACGTATCTGATCTACAATTTGATGGATACTCTCAAGAATGAGAAGTATGTCACTGAATTATTATTAGTAGTAACTCAATTCTGTCACGTTACAAGATAATTTGCAGACAAATTCGAGAGTGTCTGCTCTCTCCCAGCCTAAGGCTCACCAGAATTCTCTTAGTAATAAGCTACCCTCCCCTTTCCAATCATTACATTATTTATACTTCCCTCGCTACTTACGTCAGTCATGTAACAAACTCACCACTCTCTCACTCGCACATGCACGTCATATAACTACCAGCCCTTGCCCCTAACAAAATGGAGTAACTTTACTCGGGTACCCTTTCCCTTGCCCTTCTAGAGTAAACCTGTATAATAGGAGGTCTAACACTGCTCCCCCCCATAAGTTGCACCTTGTTCTCAAGGTGAAAATCTGGAAATTGTTCCACCATATCATCGAATATTTCCCAAGTAGCTTCCGAATCTACTAAGCCTTTCCACTTGATCAAGACTTCAAGCCTTTGGATCCCCCTCGTGGTCTTATCGCTAAGACCTCTTCAGGTTGCACTGTTGACTCCTCTTCCTTTGTCCACTTGTCAGGTAAAATCAGCTTATCATTATCCTCTCCTACTACTGCTCTCAGCTGTGACATATGAAAGATAGGATGGATCTGGGCTGAATCGGGTAACTGCAGTTCATATGCCACTTCCCCAATCCTTCTTAACACTCGGAATGGACCAAAATACTGGGGGACTAACTTCTCATTGACTATTCTCATTACAGTTAGTTGTCTATAAGGAGCTAGCTTCAGCCATACCTTGTCTCCAACTTGAAAAACCACCTTCCGCTTGTGTTTATTAGCTCTACTTTTTATATCGCTTTGTGCCTTAGACAAATGTTGTTTAATTTTGACCAAGTAGTGGTCTCTCTATTGTATTAAGACATCAACTCACTCCATTCTTGACACTCTTGATCCCATCTGAAAAATACGAAGAGGATCTCTCCCATACAAGACCTTAAAGGGTGTAGTTCTAAGAGCCACATGATAGGAGGTATTATAGCAATACTCTGCCCATCCTAACCATTTAGCCCATTGCTTGGGGGTGTCTCCTGCAAAGCACTTCAAGTAAGCTTCCACTAATCTATTTACCACTTCAGTAGCACCATCGGTTTGAGGATGATAGGAGGAGCTAAATTTAAGAACTGTTCCGTGTATGTTGACCAACTTCCCCCAAAATTTACTCTTGAAAACCTTATCTCTGTCAGAAACCACCGATCTAGGGAACCTACGTAACTTCACAATTTCCTTGATGAACACCTCAGCTACTGTTTGTGCCGTGTATGGGTGCTTAAGTGGTAAGAAATGAGCATACTTGCTAAGCCTATCCACTACGACCAAGATGGATGAATATCCAAGGGATTTGGGGAGCCCTTCAATAAAATCCATTGTTATCTCATCCCATACGTGATTGGGTATCGCAAGGGGCTGCAATAATCCTGCTGGTGACAGAGTTAAGTATTTATTTTGTTGACATGTTATGCAAGCAGCCACAAACCTGTATATTTCTTTCTTCATGCCCTCCCAATACAACTCTCTAGAGATTCGCTTGTATGTTTTTAATGGCCCTCCATGTCTCCCAACTGGCTCTCATGACCCTCCTTCATAATTTTGGATATAAAAGCAGAAGTATTAGAGATCACCAATCTGTCTTTGTGGTAGAGTCTGCCTTGCTTCACTGTATATGGAGGCCCGAACCCAAGGTCTTTGTTGACAACTTCCGTCAACTTTTTTAGCTTGCTATCATCTTCTATTTCTTGCAAGATTATATCTATATCTATGCTTTTACATGTCATTAAAGTCTGTAACTCCTCTAGATAGAGCATCCGCCACCTTGTTTTCTCTACCCGGTTTGTATTCAATGGCGAAATCAAAACTCAGCAACTTGGTGATCCATTTTTGATAATGGGGGTGAATCTCCCTCTGCTCTAATAAAAACTTCAAAGGTTTCTAATTAGTGTGACAAACCTATGGCCAAGGAGCTAAGATCTCCATTTCTTGACAGCCAACAAAATAGCCATAAGTTCTCTCTCATAAGCTGTTTGTCCCTTTCGTTCTGCTGATAATGATTGACTATAATAGGCAATTGGTCGGTTATTCTGCATCAGTACAACTCCCACCCCATAAGCTGAAGCATCAGTCTCCAAAACAAAAGGTTGATTGAAATCGGGCAAGGCTAGAACGGGCACTGTGGTCATGTCCTGTTTAAGGTTGTTGAAAGCCTTCTCTGCTTCAGCTGTCCACTGAAAATTGTTCTTCTTGAGCAACTGTGTGAACGGCCTTGCAATGTGGCTGTACCCTCTTACAAATTTCTGGTAATAACTTGTCAATCCCAAGAATCCTCTCAACTCCTTCAAGGTTATTGGTTTCGGCCACCTGAACATCGCCTCTATCTTGGTTTGATCCGCTGCCACCCCTTGCTTGGATACAATGTGGCCCAAATATTCCAAGTTAGGCTGTCCAAAAACACACTTCTTATAATTAGCATAGAGCTGCTGCTCCTTCAAAATAGTCAAAGTTACCCTCAAATGCATTAGATGCTCCTCTTTGCTTTTGCTGTAAACTAAATGTCATCAAAGAACACTAGTATGAATTTTCTGAGAAGGGGTTTAAAAATCTGATTCATCAAGGATTGAAATGTAGCAGGAGCGTTTGTCAATCCGAAGGGCATTACGACAAATTCATAGTGCCCTTCATGGGTTCGAAAGGCCATCTTCTCAATGTCTTCCTCCCTCATTCTTATTTGATGGTAGTCGGACTTCAAATCTATTTTAGAAAAGATAGTCGCACTATTCAATTCATCCATCAACTCTTCTATTATGGGTATTGGAAATTTGTCACTTACGGTCACCTTGTTTAGGGCACGATAGTCCACACAAAATCGTCACCCTCCATCTTTTTTCTTGACTAACAAAACTGGACTAGCATAAGGTGAAGTGCTGGTTTGGATGATTCCAGATTCTAACATCTCATTGACCAATCTCTCGATTTCATTCTTTTGAAAATGGGGATACTTGTAGCGCCGGACCCTGACTGGTCCTTCTCCTTGAACCAAGTGGATATGGTGTTCCCTTCCTCTTTTGGGCGCTCCATACTCTTCCAACACACTTCTGATTTTAGGGTCTTCCACCCTCATACTTGGATTCGATTCTTCTTCTTGTTCTGCCATTTGCAACCAGTACACTAAATCCCCTTCTTTGAGATCCTTGCCAAGGGATTTTGCACTCACCAGGGATTTAGATAATATTGGGTCCCCTTTGATAATGATTTCTTTTCCCCTCAATTTTATTTTCTTCGTCAGTGTACACCAATTATTCAAGACATCTCTGAGTGTCCTCAACCATTTTATGCCCAGTATCACATCTATACTGCCCAACTTCATTAGTAGAAAATCCTCACATGTTTCTAATTCCTGTATCTTTAAATTCAAGTTCCTATAGATCCTAGTTCCTGCTACTTTTTCACCATTCCCCATCGCTATTTCATACTTGTCAGTGTAGTCCCATTTAGAACTCCATTTCAATGCCAGCTCTTTCGATACAAAGTTATGGGTGACTCCACTGTCGATGAGGATCACTACGGGCTCCCCTTCTAAAACTCCTCCTACCTTCATCGTCTTGGGTAAGGTCAATGCAGCTGCCAATCCGGCTGATAGTTCTACAATTTGCAATTTCCCTTTCTGCTCTTCGTCATCTTCTACACTCTCCAACATACTACTAGTTCATCTAAAACTGTGAGAACCTTCAAATCTATCATTTTACATCGGCGGCCGGGTGAATATTTCTAATCACATTTAAAGCATAGTCCCCGCTTCCTCTTCTCTTGTATCTCATTGAATGTTAAACGTTTAAAATTTCCATGCTCTTTATCGTTGACCATGATCTTCCGTGTTTTAACCCCAAGTTTCTCATTGTCTCCCACTGCCTCCCATGTTCTATATCCACCATAATCACTTATTTTATTACCACCCATTGTTCTGTTTCCCTTATCACGTCCCATTACTTTTTTCTTTTCCTCTATTCGTTGAGCTAACGTCATCATTTGCCCCAAAATGCTAGGATTAGCAATTAATAGTTCTAGTCTAATTTTCTTCAATAATCCATTTAAGAATGACCTCTCTATTACTTCATCTAGTAAATCTGATAATGGAGCAGCTAATTCCTCAAATCTACAAATGTATTCATCTACCGTACCTGTCTGCTTGATGGCCAATAGACGTTGACACGGGGTTCCTTCCTGGATGGGTCAAAATTTTTCCACAAGTAAAGCCTTACATTCCTCCCAAGTTCTAATAGGTCGTCGACCCTCCACCCACCGAAACCATGCTAGTGCCTTTGTTCTCCATGCTGAGCGAGACTATCTCTATTTTCTCCCTTTCGTTAAATCTCCCCACTGAGAAAAAACGCTCAACGCGATAAATCCACCCGTCCGGGTCATCTCCGTCAAAGACTGGCATCTCTACCCGTCTCGTGCGACAGTCACATTGAGGTTCCCCCTGTCGTGCAAATCTCGGTGGTGGTTCTTCCGTGAAGTCCCTCCATCCTTCTCTCTGCTATTCTTGTTCACGCTCTCCTCCTTCCAATGGTCCCTGTCGATCTCGCTCCTATCGCGCCAACCCATGAGGTGGTTCTCGGTGAGTCGCATTATTTCACCCATACTCCCGTCGAGGTGCATTCCAACCGATGTCCTCTAGGGATATTGTCAGAGCTCCTTCGCTGTTTCGCACCTCGATGGTGGCCCAGAACTCCAACCTTGTTCCATCAACCCCTTCCCTTCGTACACGCGTGGCTCTTCTTCATTTCACGTGTTGCCCGAATTCTCACCACTCTTACCGGCTTCTTTGTAGCTCACAAACAGCATTATCTCAGGTAACTCCTCCACCTCGAGCTGGGATTGCTCCTAGTTTTTTTGCAATTCTTATTTCTCCAATCTCCTTTCTTCCCTCAATAGCTCAAAGTTCTTCTGAAAATCTTCACGCAAGCTCTCAATTTCCTTCTCAATTCCATCCATTCGGTTATCTCCTTTCTTATTAGCCATTGATAGGATTGTTGCTTTGATACTAGTGATAGATACTCACAAGAATGAGAAGTATATCACTGAATTATTATTAGTAGTAACTCAATTCTATCACGTTACAAGATAATTTGCAGACAAATTCGAGAGTATCTGCTCTCTCTTAGCCTAAGGCTCACCAGAATTCTCTTAGTAATAAGCTACCCTCCCCTTTCCAATCATTACATTATTTATACTTCCCCTGCTACTTACGTCAGCCATGTAACAAACTCACCACTCTCTCACTCTCACATGCACGTGATATAACTACCAGCCCCTGACCCTAACAAAATGGAGTAACTTTACTCGGTTACCCTTTCCCTTGCCCTTCTAGGGTAAACTTGTATAATAGGAGGTCTAACACAATCCTGTGGTCTTTGATTTATTTAAAAAAAGTATAAAGTTTTAGTCTTCCCGTGTAACAGAGCTGCACTCAGCTATGAAGCTGTGAATTATAGTTTCTACATTGGCTAAATGATTACCATGAATTGATTGCTTATACTGTTCAAAATAAGCTATAACAATAATTGAATAAACACGAGGGCATGCATAGGTCTGAACTGTAGATTACTGGGTGGTTTCCTTGCAGATATTGGCGGCTCATCGCTATGGTATCAAGCGAGTTATTCTTCCTGAGAGAAATTTGAAGGACTTGGCTGAAGTACCAGCACCTGTACTTAGTAGTCTCGAGGTTAGTTCTGAATTGTGATACTGCATGCCTTGTACCTTTGTTTAAATGCATTTATTTACGCACAGAGTTGTCACGTGATGAAACTGAAATTTGCTTTAAAATGATGGGCGATTACCATTAAGTCGAGCTAATACCTGCATTTAGTTTGAGCATTATGTAACTGATAATGAATGCCTCTTTGTTGATATTGGAGCTATGATATCCAATACGTTGTTCTTGTTTCTCTGTGGCGACTCACCATTTGTAGCTTTTTAACAGATTTTACGGGCCAGGAGAATGGAGGATGTACTGGAGCAGGCATTTGAGGGGGGTTGCCCATGGAGGCAACATTCCAAGATTTGAAATATATGTCTCGCAAGTCGTGGCTAGTAGGTCAGACTTATGTGTCACTCGAATGGGGTTCGCTTGTAATACACTCTGCATGCAAAAATACATTTTTAAATGGCCGACCTTTTAGCAACAGGTATGAAGATGACTGAAGATAGACAAGAAGGGGCAAGATCCGTTGTGAGTTTAATTGATCTGTTGACTAGAAGAACAAGATCATCGGTTCGGTCATGATCTCTCTATATGATTCCGGGGAAGGGTATGGCTGTATTTAATGATCGAATTCTCAGAACTTCTGTGCTACTCCTAACCTTGTTTTCTTCCCTATCCTTTTTCTTTTTCCCTTATTTCTTCATGTGTATTAATTATTACTCTTCAAATTATTGTACAATTTGTTACGTGTTTTAACAAATAGCAAGAGGTACGTATGTCGTCATTTTCAATGGATAAACTTCGAAAACTCTGATGTCTGGCATAAGCAAAAATTTAGATTTCCTGATACTTGCTCGATTATTAACAAATTATGGAAAAAAAATTTCTTCTCCTCACCATTATGGAACGTAAAAAGAGGACATAAGTGATATTTTTTAATATGAAAAATTGCATCATAGTTATTAAGAATTAGAAAATTACATAAATGGTATGTGTAACAAATTAATTTATTGATATATATATATATATTATTTATATTAAAAATTGTAATAATAAGTAATATGTAATGTTAATTTATTTCATTAATAATTAATAAAATTAATTATTATTTTTATGTATATAAACAAATGTTTATTTAATTATTACATTAAGCTTGCGTGGTTTTTGCCCAATTCCACTAAACTTAAGTCAATAAGTTCGGCTCCAGTTGACTGGGTTTCGTTTTAAAGGATTTTTTAAGAAAACATTAGGCTTAAGATTGGGTTGTTGAGTATAAAGCTTAATTTTTTTTTGTAAAATATTGTCATTTTCTATTTTAAAAATTTTAAAAATATATAATCAAACTTAACTTGGGCTTGATCAAATTTCAAGTTAGATCTAGGTTGAAACCCAAAATTTTAGATTGGACTTGGGCTTTGGAGTAGTCTAAGATAGCCCATTGCCACTCCCATGTAATAATGCTAATAAATATGATAATTTTTTTATAATTTTAAAAAATAAATATTTGCTTGTGAGATTAAAATAGAAATATACTTAAGAGTTGAGAAAATGTTTTAAAATTACATTTAAAACAAGTAGTTGAATTTGAGTTTACAATAATAATATTTTAGTTCTCTTATGTGTCTATTGTTGATGGCTATTAAATATCTTTTTCTTTGAAAATGCCCATTGTTATCTTCACAAGTTGTACACCAAATTGCCATGCTTTTGATACTATTTACAGACAAAATATAGTCACAAACATAAATATCAATCAAATCAAACACAAATACCTTGATCACAAGAGAAAATACAAGATTTTATCATATCTAAGCTAAAGAGATTTGAAGCAAATGTTTATCCTTTAATTTATCACTTTTTGTTATATTATTAATAACTTCTTTAAAGAGAGATACAATTATCTTATTTATAGATTCTACAAAATATAAATCTATTACGGTTAATCAATATATGAAATTTGATAGAAAATAAGAAGTTATTTGCATAATATTTTCAAATTCCCAGACTAAAGAGTCATTATGCTTTCATACTTGTATCTTTAGTTTTTTTTTATCATAATTTACCAACTTTTCGTCGAGTATTTTAACGAGCCGTTAAACTCCAATCTTAGAGTTAGGTAACTACCCCTGATGCTTCTCCAGCAGAGTCCAACATAATCTTAATTCACTTCCTACCTTAAGGTG